>OZ012666.1:48512332-49067332 GCA_963942505.1 Lordithon lunulatus
CAACACGATGAAATTTGCATCATTTTCAAAATTCAAAAATTTGTTTTTTTGCAATTGGTTGCATTACGAATAGTGATTTTATATAAACTTTCAGAACTACGGCGTTAATTGACCTCTATCCGACTCTAAAGCGACACCTGGTGTCTAAAAATCGAGGTCCTGAAATGGTGTAAAATTCAAATTTACATTGATTTTGTATGGTGTTTCAGATTAGATTACAGTTCACTCGATTAATGATTCTTCACGTGTATGGTCTCGTCGTGTTTGTCTCACTTTCCGCTATCAGATTCTAGTCGGTTTCTGAATCTCACTACTCGTTACAAGCTGCAAATACTAAATATTCATGGACACATTTTGATGTTTATTCGTTGCTTTATACGGTACTACCAATCAACCTATCGCATGCGATGTTGCCACTGTTCCTGCTATCGCTCTAAGAGTATTAGTATCAGTTCAGTAAAACGATATATATTCCAATTCCAGTTTGAATCAAAATAAAAAGAGATGAAGAAATGTAAAAGTCATCATTAAACTCAGGATCGTCATATTCACTGGAATCCACAAATTTAATTTCAATGCCCATAATTATAGTAAACACTAGAAACATAAAACAATTAAATACGGCAACAGTGTATATATTCTGAATGTTGGTATAGCTTCAAAATGTGTATGCAACCACACATAAAATAACCTAAAATGAGACAGATTGACAATAATTTGGCAAAAAGTGCTGTATGAAAATTAATGTTTTTCTATTAGTAAAGGCAATATTGGACAATAATTGTAGAGTCTCAGTATAGCCAAATGTGGGACGAACACGTTGGGCACCATCTTTGCAAATTCATTATAGCAAGAAAGTTTAAAACGACCATTGAATAAAATTCCATGTAAAATGTGTCGGCGGCAATTACCAACGAAATAAATAAACCACCAGATTTTATGGTAGTGGATTCTTACATATTAAGACCATACTATTAGAAAACAATACTCTTACAACAAATAATCAACGGAAATTTAAATGATTCAATAACGAAAACTTGGCGCCAAAAGTATATGTCACCTTTACACCATTTCGGGCCGGCGCGGTGGCGCCCCCATCGGTCATTCTATAGGTCAATAATTAAGTCAAATAAATGAATCAAACTTTGTTTAGCTAAATAAATGGACAACACGATTAAATATGCATAATTTAAAAAAATCAAAAATTTTATATTTTTTATAATCGTTTGTATTATGAATAGTGACTGTATGTAAACTTTTATACACTACGACGTTAATAATTAAGGCAAATGCATGAGTTAAACTTTTTTCAAAAGCAAAATAAATAGGCAACACAATGCAATTAGGATACTTTTCAAAATTCAAAAAATTTACATTTTACAATATCTTGTATTGCGAATATTGATTATTCACTACAATGTTAATTAGGAATCCAAATTAATAAATCAAGCTTTTTTCTAAAGCTAAATACATGGGCAATACGATGAAATTTTAAAATTCAAAAGTTTAAGTTTTTGATGTTTTGTATCACGAATATATAAACTTTTATACACTACGACTACGTTATTAATAGAGGCACATAAACGAATAAAACTGTGTTTTTAAAGAAACATACAATACGATGATATTTGTATAATTTTATAAATTAAAAATATTGTTTTTTTACAATCGTTTGTATTGCGAATAGTCCCTTTATATATACTTTTATACACTATGACGTTACTTATTGAGGGAAATAAATCATCTAACTTTTTTTCTAAAGATAAATAAATAAGCAATCCTGCAGAATTGACACAATTTTAATATTTAAATAAATAATTGTAAACAACTTTAAGTTTAGTCCGCACATAGTTATTGTAACATAAACTTCACAATTAAGAATTACTCTAATAATCATTCATTCAAAATAAAAGTAGTTTTTAAAAATATATTCGTCGAACCAGAATGTATAAATTCATTGTCGTGGAACAATTTTAGTTATACGCATAAATACATGATTCATATGTTTTTCCGCGATCTTTTCAATCCGGTTTATCTTAATATTTTTTGCTCGTGACGTCGCGGCCGCTTACTCGGTCAAGCGGCCTACAAAATAAAAAACAAAATGCCTAGTTTAGAAAATAAATAAAGTTAAAGGACAGAGCAATGAAAAAAGGACTATCCTCTGTACAAATACTTTGATAAGAATATAATTAACAATCTTCTACAGTCAGTTCTTCATCATAAACTAAATTGTGTTTGCATGTAATCTCTAATTTAAACTATATTCTTCGATAATGACGGGATAAATAACCGATTATCTTGGATATCTTCAGGTGTATCAGCATGTTCGTAATACTGTTTTTATTGGATGCTGCAATAAGTACGTGAGTTTGGGGTTTCAAGGGTGTCCTAATAGTTGATGTCATAAAACAGAGTTCGCCAAAGAAGCATTATTATATGCTGTCCCTACAATAGTTCCTGCTTTATACTCCAAAAATAGCATAATATTAATTTTAACCCAGCTCAGTACCATAGTAGATAGAGGCCAACCCAAGGTTTTTTGTGAAGTTAAAGTAAAAACCGGGTGATTAAACTCTGAGCTTATCCTTTTACCGGAGGAAAGAAAAGCCTTTCGGCTGATAGCTCATAAGGTTATTTTATAAATTACATGCATTAATAAAATCACAACTGCACGTTCGCGCAATAACTTGAATATATGTTTTCCATAATTGAGGGACATATTGTTTTCTTCAAATGTCGGATCAATTAAAAAAAGGACTTGTAAATATATTTGAGTGTATCTGGATAGTATAAGGACCTCTGAATGTCTTAAAAAATTAAGCACGTGGGCTAATTGTCTGAAAGATAGAAGCTAAAACGTTGGTATAATTTGAATAACGATATCTTTGTATGCAACTTGTGTGTAATTTTAATTACTCACAGATGAAATATAATTAACTAAAATTTACAGATGGTGTTGGCTCACCTCTACTCTTATATTTGTATGGCATAATGCACCACCCTAATATAATACTTATCACAACTTGCATAAAGCATAAATTTGGTCTAGTTAAATTATAATAAGCAATTTAGAATATGTACATATATTTATAATATGTACATAGATTCACGACTACAAATGCAATAATCTCAGTTATAATACTGTTATCAGTTAATACAAAAGATCAGTATTTTATACCGCGGAAGAAGGCAGGTAAATCCATAAATGTGCATAGTAATATAATTAAAACGCATATGTTGACAATTTTAAGCATTCTTATCACACCTATTGTGGTAATTTAGTAATTTATTGGGCGGATTATCTTCTTTTTAGTATAAAGGCATGTTCAGAATATCTAATGTGAGTAACAATGATACGAATTTTGGTGCTGATCGCGTGTGTTATCGCCTTGACAAAGGGTACGTATTAATTTAAAAATACTTGATTCGTATACAGTGATCAACCAAAGTATGAAGCAAATTTATTAAAACAAAAAATCAAATGCTGGCATTATAGATTACATTATCATATGTGTTATAATAATAATAGAATCTTTTAAAAAAGAAATAGATTTTGTTTAAGATCTAAAATATTTTCGATATTTAATTTTCCATAATTTTTTTTCCCCCGCGGTTGTTATGCAAATCTGTATAAATCTATAATTCCATATTATTTATTTTATTATTGTTCTCGATATTTTTAACAAAGGGTAATAATAAACAAGAATTTTATACAAAATTTCATAACGTCGTGATATTTTTTTGATAAAAATTTGTTAGACTTGGATTTCTCCTGGTCCATTTCCACCATACAGACGGCAGTAATTTGTCATAAGTAGAGAGACTGGAGTGTCTACCAAGTAGCTAGTACATTTTCTTGCACTTAATGCTTAGTTCCTCTATTTTATTTTTGGAAAATCCTGTTTTCCAACGAAGCCTTGCCTCAAAGGTGATACCTACATATTTTGCAGAGATAGTAATTAGAATCTGGGTGTTATTTATGATTACCTGAATATTTATGTTTTTATTTGTAAAATTGATATTGCTAAGCCCGGAAAAAAGGAGGACGGTTCCAGGGCCCGGCTAGCAACCTGGGTTAAAAAAAAGGAAAGTGACCATAGAACCGGTGCTTGGCTTCGGAATGGGACTGATAATACGTTGACAACCTAAGCAAAGACTACGGCAAAAAACACATTGCACTACGAAAATTAACACAATATCTATTAAAACACTTAGCAACCCCGACAAGAGAATTGAGAAAAAAAAAGAAGGAAAGGAACATCGATATGTATGGTATACAAGAAACGCATAAAAATGGCAGTTATAGGCGAATATATATATATATATATATATATATATATATATATATATATATATATATGTATAGTTCTGAGAACAGAAGAACACAGACCATTAGGGAAGACTTCTACAACCACGTCCAAGAAGCACACTATATGTCGCGCGAAGCAATTGAGTAATAAAATCGCGTGTTGTTCACGTGCCTTTCTTTTCTTCTCACTGGCTAAGCAAAAGAAGGTGGGTGAATTTCAATGGCCCGGTGTACACAGGGTAGTAGTATCCACTGCATTGCTTTTGCAACCCCTTTGTGAAACGGTTTGCCTCAGTGTTCAAGAAGTTTTAATTTTCTTGTACAGTGGCAGGGCTATTGGGAGCATGCACGTAGCGTTCACGTGATTACTCAATTTGCGGCGATCGTAGTATAGTTATATGGTTATAGTTAGTTATAGTTGATATGCCATAAGGCGAGCCAACTATACTCTTATGTGATTTTAACGCCCGTTTGGAAACGGAAATAATGCCAGGTATGAAACAAATGTTCAATGAGGACACTCTGAATAAGAACGTTGAATTACCAGTCAACCTTTCCACAACAAATTGTATAAATAACACGTATTTCGACCATATGTATAAATTCACATACTACAATACCAGGAATGATAGATTATGAGATGAACAATAGGAAAGTGATCCCACAGACATCATCGATGTCGGATCTATAACATAAATAGGCATGGGCAGTGAGCATAACCATATCTTATGAAAATGGAGACTACACTACACACGCAATAAAAGCTGCAAAATAGAATCAACACAAAACCAAAAGTAGAAATGATTCAAGTTCCATAAGTGACCTGTATCAGAGAAGATTAGTCCAAAAGACCGAAAACAATAGAACAATCCCAGATGCGTTGGGAGTAGATAAGAACAAATATGCTGGAGGCAGCTAGTGAGGCACTAAGTGAGTGAAAAACAACAGTAAGTAAGTGCTTTTATTAAGAAAACACCGTGGTTTCAGAAGAAGTAAAGTCTGTGAAAGTATGATGAGAAAAATGAAGCCTTTTCAGCGAACAGATCATCAAGAAAGGCACTAACTTGCAAAAAGTACCAGAAGATCTGGTATTTTTGCTCTATTAAAGAGTCTTCTGCTCTCTTTCTTTAATTTCTCCAGCTCCAAGCACCACCGGGGCGTTCCTCCGTCGCTTGTCCGGGAGGGTTTGAGACGACATGAACAATCGTAGCTAGAGAGATAACTGTAGTTTTCCAACGGCGTTTTTTATATCCACTTCTGTCTTAATTGCTTGCATGGTGATCAAACAAGCCAAATCTCTCCTCAGAAGCTTTAAGAATTCACCTCTGTCATGTTCCTGAACTTCGTTTCAGAGTACGCCATGGTCACGTTAAGACAGTATGTGATCCACCTGTGATCTGAGTAGGATACTTCAGACGAATCACACCAATCACTTATTCGTACGCGATTTCAAAACTCGCCAGGGTGATATCAATCATCGTTTGGCAACGTGATGTCACAAACGTCGGTTCACAGTCACGCTTAATTATCTATAAGTTAGTACCTGAGAGATAGTTTAGAAGAGGCTTACCTCTATAATTTGTATAATCTGTGCTTCCCCAAACCGTATAGTGTGTATTGGATCACAGCTTATGATCAGGTAAATGTTGCCGTTTTTGCGTAGGTTATTAATTGTTCCATGTTAATGGAAGGTGATGAATGCGGTGACACTGATGCCATTATTATGTCATCTTGCCGTCTTGCCCATATCCGCTAATTATGATAGCTAAGATATCGGCACTACACAACTGTGTCAATGGTGTAACCTTTAGGTTCCGAGATGTGTATATACACGTTCTCAGGTTCCTATTTGTGAGCTTGAATGTGATTTGTGATTTACCGTTCGCCCGTGGGCTCACAAGCAGGAGCAGTATAGCCAATAGCGTCAGGTCCTTCCTCAGTTGCCCTTTTCGCCTCAGACGTGTCAGCAGCCTGCATTGGTGCAGATTCCACGACCTGAGCATAGTCTTCCTCTATTCCGATCGACTCTGTTCAATTGTCATTTATTGCTGATTTTAGTTTGTGAGGAAGGGGTAGAAAGCCAAAACTCTCTCTACCCTTCCTACCAATAACATTATCGGGATCTGAATCAGGGAAGCTGATAATTAGGATTTGTGTCCTAGTGGCTCCTCTTTCTATGCAAGCTGTAAAAGAAGCCCACCACTATCCCTGGTCTCTGCCGCCCAAGCTCCATTTGGTCGGACCGCAAAGATTCCGGTTTGCCCGGAATCCAAAGAGACGCCCTAGCAAGCTTTGGCAGCATGTCGACTAGGGCAACATTGAGTTTCGCTCCCCCCTCACCTCCTGAAGTATGGAGAAACAATTCTAGTAAAGCAACTAGCGACGGTAAGTGACCTGTAACACCGATGTATCCCAAGAGAATGGAAAAAGTGCATACTGATCTTAATGTTAAAGAAAGATGAGAAAGTAGACCTCACAAATTGCAGATGTATAACACTAATGTATACGACTCACAAACTCGTCACGAGATCCTCGCTACGAAAATTATGGAAATAACGACGCTAGCAGAAGAACGATAGAGTTCAGGCACGGCAGATCATCTACGGATGGCATATTTGTAAACAGACAATTGAAAACAAAAAAAGGAGAAAGCACTAGAGTCAATCAATCATGTGCTTTGTGGATTTCGAAAAAGGTTTCATAAGTTGATATTACAAGGCGTCATACAACTGTTACATCACTGGATATAATCAAAACGTCATACGCCTAATCATAATATATACTTCCGAAACTCGATCAGTAACAAACATTAATTTAAATACATTAGACAGGTGGTATTGATATTCAACTTATAAATAAATTCGCTGTTTTTTGTTATATTTTATCCAAAGGATGTTGAAGTAAAAAAGCAAAGTATGTATCACCTTTTATATATCAACGGCTTGAAGCTATACACTAATAGCTCTCAGCAACTTCATAGTCAAAACTAGTGAAAGCATTTTCATCGTCAATCCACATGGAGGTTGGCCTAGACAAATGTGCCTTTCTGGATGTATAGGCTGCGAAACACTTGAGCAGCTAGAAAACATGATCCTATTGGATGACTCCCAATTTGAACCAATCAAATGTAAATATAAATATCGAGGTGTAAAACAGGCACTATGTACCGATGACTCTGGTATCAAGCAGCTAAAGAACACATTCTCTCTAGAATAAAGTCTATTCTGAAAACAGAGCTGTATGGCAAATCCAAATTTACAACGATTAATACTTGGACTATAACTCTTTTAACCCACATGTTCGGTATATTGAAATGGGCCTACTGATCTAGCAGACTTGAACGGAGCAGTATGAACAACGATGACTGCGAACGAGTACATCACCCACAAGCTTCCATAATAAATATCGCAAATCCATATACCACCATAACAAAGAGTCTATACAGCTATATAAACTAAACTATACAACTAACAACCCCCTACACCAATCAATAGTAATTGTAGATAATGGCTTATCCACCCTAAACATGGCCAACGAATATTCGCAACCTACACTAAAATCAGAGGATTGTGAAAGAGCAAAGCGCTCCATGGACTATTCGTAAACTGTCATGATATTGACTATAAAATTACAGTCAAATACCAGCAGGGCGGAGGGCTTATGGCAGAAACGGAAGGTTTTATTGGAGCAATCCAAGACCAGGTTATCTCAACTAAAAACTATAGACGATATATCGTAAAGCAAAACATAGACGATAAATGTAGACTATGTTCAGCCATAACAGAATCGAATCACCTGTCATCTGGATATTCATACTTGGCCCCGCGATTTTATCTCGAAAGTCACAACCGAGTTGCTCGCATAATATTCAAGCCATCTGTAATAAACTGAACCTTGTAAAAACCGCATAATCATATTATAAATATACAGCGAAGGCTCTATGGGAAAATATTCAAGTGAATGTTTATTGGAATACGCAAATAATAACGGACAAAGAAGTACAACACAACTAACCAGATATCGTGGTAATATGTAAAGAATGAAATGTGCATAGATGATCGACGGTTTCATCCCTGTGGACGAGAATGATTAGAAGGTCTACAATAACAAAATTACCAAATACGAAAACCTAGCTTTCGAGAGGAAGACCATCTACAATATGGTAACATACCATCTTGCCAATCATCATCTCATGTAACGGTCTAGAGAATCGATTGGGAACAGATATCAGCGCCATCGGGATATCACATCTAGACTGCATGATAGGCATTATGCAGAAGTCTGTTATACTGATCTCATGTAATATAATCTGAAAGGTTCTGTGCCTAGAATAGTTCATTGGGCAATTTACCTTAAGAGGTAAATTGCCCAATGAACTAGATATTTATTTATTTTTCCTCACAACATTTATGTTGGTCTGAATAAGTATAAGTACTTATTCAGACCAACATAAATGTTGTGGGGAAAACATAAATAAATATCTAAAAAAAATATATTTATATATATTTATATACTTTTTATTTTATTTATTTTTTATAATATAATAACAACATTGTTAAGAAAAATAAATTATTATCCTAAAAAAAGTTGTCACTGTTAAATTGTCATTGTCATTGTCATGGTATCTTACCAAAGACAAGTGTATTTACAAATTCCTAATTTCTTGGCATATTTCGTGCCAATAATCTAGCTCTGTTTTTTTTTAAATAAATTTTCTAATTCTTATGGACAATTATACACGGGTGTAAAGACTTTAGGCATATTGTATCCTGTGTTCTTTTTGTGGACAATAACATTTTCGATTTCAAACTTTCAATAGTCTTTTGCTCGAAAATAGTATGATATAGTATCATTTTGAAAATGATATTCATTTAATGTGAACACGGGCATTTTGATAACATTTGTGAAGATTATTTCACTGCATTTTTTGTTTACTTATAATGAATGTGTTCCATACTTTATCTGCTCACTGTGTAGACATATATACAACAACTAATCTAAATACTGCTTTGGGAAAATACATATAATTGTTTTTTTTGTCAGGCGATGGCGTTGCTCCGCGAATTGTCGGGGGTAAGAACGCGGGATTTGGCCAATTTCCATATCTAGTCTCCATTCGTCAATACGGTCAACACATCTGCGGAGGCTCCATCATCAGCCGCACTAAAATTCTTACTGCTGCTCATTGCTTTAATAAGTAAATTACTGATACTCAATTTATTATTTTATCGCTATTGAAATACCAACGGGATTTACCAAACGTGTAGGTCATATCTAATCGTTATTATTGTTTTAGTATCTCAGCGCTTCTCATGCAACTCAATTTCGGTCTCATCCGAAATTTCAATGTAGAAATCATTATAAAATAATAATACACTCACCCCCGTATTCACCAACGTTCCAAAAATATATCAATAGCTATTGAACCCATAAGTATTAGATGTTATAGCAACAATACATAGATTATCTGGGGAATGTAATTACTTTAAATTCTCTCTATTGGAAACACTGAATAATAAACAAATGATGTCATCAAAGCTACAATCACAAGCACTATTCAAGGTGTTGACATTTGTTTTTGCAATTTCTGTTACAATGACGTTTTCAATTTGTCCATTCAATAGCATGGGACCTATAAAGTTTATGGGATGTTAGTGAATACGTACGGTGACCATATTTGTTTGGTAAAATAAAGGACATATCGAAGAAAATAATAACAATACTTTTTAAAATTCATAAGTTTACAACATTTATTACGAAAATAGTAGCACACAACAATGCATAGCGCCGGTTCATGCTTTAAAAGTCATAACATTCTATACAGTTCATTTGAAAGTTGCATTTGACGGAAGTTCATGCTTCTAATGTGCTTACTTTTAACTGGAAATAAAGGAATGTGCTCTTAAATAAAGGACGTATGGTATACGGGCATAAGAGTATCATAGTGAATTTTCTGCCACCGAATGGACTATTTGCTAGTTTGAGTGTCATTTAGCACTGGTCTAATTCTGACGAATATAGGCTTTACTTACTTATTACTGTTCCAGCAAAGCATGATATAAACCGCGTCTACTGGTGTAACTTTGTGTTACGAACGTAAGCGAAGCGCATTCGTTGATTTGTCATACCGTGCGTATACTTCTCGCATGGCCAATGTACAAAAATGCTCGCGTTCGTTTGGTAAACACTGCACACGGGAATACGAATGTTCGCCTATAATATCGCACTCTCAGATGACAAGTGTCGTAACTTCCAAAATGACAATTTGTAAGATCTGATTGATTTGTATGCGCGTTTTACACTGAGTAAGAATACACGTGCAATTGTTGCAAGCAACCGATGTTGGCACGAAGTTGCTCAGTATAATACAGTAATTACCCGAGCAACGCATTGAAAGCAACTAGTTGAATCATAGAAATTTAATATATGATATTAAACTATTGTTAGGTAAGCTGGTATATACATTATACATCGTAATACAATTGTTAGTATCGGTTATTGGGTATATTCCATCATTAAATAATGAGCCCGATAAGCGATATGTTTGTTTATTCTATATGCGTTTTAGGTTAAATTAGAATTATATAATCATTCTTATACTGGCAATTCGGTTTGTTTATCTCTGTAGCTTTAATATGAGCTGTATCTTTCTTCTTATTGCTCTGGTAAGTTGCCAAATGTAGAGCAGAAATGGTTTACTGCTAATCTATTACTGCAATATGTTATAAGTTTCGGTTGCGTGTTGCCGTTGCTCAGTGTACGACGGCCATTATGTATTTTTAATGTTCCTTTATTTTTTTAATTTTTTTTTTAGATTAAACCAAAATATTATTATTATTTTTTAAATAGATAACATTATACTCAGTGGTAAAATCACTGGAACCATTGCAATCTTACAAAATCATTTATCACAAAAACTTGTTTTGAATGATACGACATTTGTAATCTCACAGTGGGATATAGGCGTTCGCTCATATTCGCCATATCGTTTGTAGGGAGCTTAAGATTAGGCTATATTGAATCCAAAGCATATAAACATGTCGCTGGGCACAATGCCTAATGAAATTCCATGACACCCTGCCTTCATATCATATATTCAGCGATAAGGATTCGCAGTGGAATCGGTTTTGAAGAAAACATCCCCTCCAAGATTTCGAATTCTAAAATAGTTTTGCAAAACATTTCTTGCACGATAGCAATATTTTATGCAAACTTCATATGTTAAAGTAATTCTATTAATACTATTTGCATTTAGATGAATCCGTCAACTGACTAAAAAAGTTATGTTTTGCGGTTGTGCACCGGTTGTAAGGGACGAGGTAGGATTGTGCGCATCGGGAGCGACAAATAGAATAACGAACGAAAAAACGAAAACAGCTATAAATGCACAATTCAATATAGCTAGAGCTTAATTATTTAAACATTAAAAAATTATACGATAATAAATAATGCTTTTAACTAATGTAATTATGAAAACAATTAGCTATTACCTACTAGCTTGATAATAGTCGTTGGCTAATAAACAAATTATTGCATGTTTTCATTTCTTTTAAAATGTGTTTTGATTAATTCTGTTTTGGTTTTAGTCCTCAGGGTCTATCCGTTGCAGTGGGCAGTAATAGATTGGACATGATATTCCAAGAAGTTCCAGTAATCAGAGGAATTCGTCACCAGTACTTCGATCAGGAAAGCATTTTAAATGATGTAGCAGTTTTAACGATTGATCCACTATATTTCTCATACAATATTAAAAAAATTTGCTTGGCAACCTCGAATCCGGAACCAAGTTCTAACCTGACCCTTAGTGGTTGGGGAATGACATCATATCCTGGTGTCGGGTCTAATATTCTCAAATACGTATCTTTAACATCAATCGATATAAATATGTGTATAAGAGATCTTCATGATCATCAAGTGGGATTGGGTCATGTATGTACCATTTCACCACAAAATCGGGGAGCTTGTCAAGGGGACTCCGGTGGACCGCTGGTGGACGAATTTGGAAAACAAGTAGGGATTGTTTCTTGGTCGATACCGTGCGCTCAAGGCAGGCCTGATGTATTTACAAGCGTGGCATTTTATAAATCCTGGATACTTAGTAAATGATTTGTAAATTAATGTTACGAATAAAAATATAATTGTAGCATTAATTCTTCCTCAAGCAACTAAAAAAATTATTAAAAAATCATGTTATCTTAATCTGGAATCAAAATTTCATGGGTCGAAAGAAGTATTTTTTAAATAAATGATTTATTATTATAATTTTTTTTATTATATTATTAATTTAATTACATGTATACAGGGTGTGTTCGACTCTGAATTTGATGACGAATATCGTTCCTGGAGTTCTTTGGCCAATTTATATATGCCCTATATATACCAACAAAAAATAATTTAAAAGAATGTATGTATTTCTCGGCTTGCTTTTGGCCATTTCCGGGATGGTTGTGGTGAGGGTTCTCAGGTGTCGCGTTCTTGGTTGTTCATTGCATTATATTAGTTGTTTTATAAACAATATTTCTTTAATTATTCTTTTCTATAATAATTTTTTGTTCTATCCTCTGGGGCATGTATATTTTTATGCTTTCGATGTTCAACGTTTTTATTGTTGTTCTTGCTTTCTTTTCCTCGGGTGGTATATAATAAAAATATCTTTATTTTGTTAAAATTTTAGGTTTACGTTTATTTCGTTTTCTTTGATTTTCTGAATTAGTACCAGGTTTGACATAATTATTTTATTTGATATACAAAGTTCGTTCAGTTTTGTTTGGACGCTTTTGTTCTTTTATATAGATCATGTAAATTTTTCTGTCTGCCCAATGCCATTCCTAGGCTTGCCTCTTTTATCTCCTATTTGAATTGTGACTCTACTAGAAATTATAATTAGAATGTTTGTATTAAGTTTATGGCAAATAGTTACAACCCAATATAAAAAGGGCAGGATTTAAAGAAAAAATAGGACATTAAATTAGTTGTAAAATACTATTATATTATTCAGGTGTACCTACTAAAAAGGTATTCATCTATCTTCATTAAAAGAATATATAAAATAAAATTATTAAAAGTAATTTATAAATGTTCATAGTAATCATTATAATTGTATCAGCTTGAAACAGCTTGAAAATGATCCGATTCGAAGAACCAAAACATGTGACCGCTTTGGAAAGATCCGGTTCGAAGGATCAACAAATGTGACAGCTTGAAACAGCTTGAGAAGGATCCGGTTCGAAGAACCATCAAATGTGACAAAAGTAAATTAAAATCACATTAAATTTTGCAATATGTATATTTACTAGTGTTTTTTGCACTTTTATGCAATAACCGAGTTAGAGTTCCTCTAGCGCGTTTGCGTTGATCGTTCGTCGAGCCATTGTGCGACGAAGATCGCCTTCTTCGTCGCGCAATGGCTCGACGAACGATCAACGCAAACGCGTTAGAGGAACTCTGTAACATTCGCAGAACGCAAAGGCCCTAGACGAACAAACTTCACTCTTGGTCTCTTCATCCCTTGAAAATATCGAGTAGGTAGACTTAGATAAAAGGGAAAATCCTTTGAGCTAAGTGCCGGTCTAATATTGACGGTGATTGGTGCTTCTAAATGAGTGGCCACCACTGTTGCGTTTGTTGCCGACAAATATCTTTTGCAGCCCAGATGTCGGGAAACTGACCTACAGATGTGGGGTTTTCATACGCACAACAATAATCACCAAGAGCTCTTCTAAAATGCAATTTTATCATTCCCGCTAAGCCTTTTATGGCCAGGGCTGCGATGCGAGCTATATGGGAATGCCAAAGTCCACCCGAGGCTGTAGCACTAAAAGAAATCAGAGATCAGAAATGAAAACAGATTTTTAGAAAATTGTTAGTTTGAAAAGTAAACTAAAATTAAAAAAAAAGTAATTAGATAAAAGAGTGCTTTATCAAGCTACAGTGATTTTTGTATCAAATTTATTGTTATTTTGCCCTTTTATACACTACCGAACACCACGTTAAGTTGTAATAATTTCCGATGTTTCTCCTTCTATGATTATGATTTTGTTGTTGTTTGGTTATAGTAAAGAAACTCTAGTACTCGTAAATCTCGGGGTCTATTCCGTTCTTATTTAACAGTTAAATTAGTTCCTCATGTCGTTTATATTATGTACATAGATTCTCGACTACAAATGCAATTATCTCAGTTATCATACTTTTATCAGTTAATGCAAAAGATTCACTAATTTTTACCGCGGAAGAATGACGTAAATCCATAAACGTGCATAGTGATATAATTAAACCACATATGTTGACAATTTTAAGTATTCTTATCACTTCTATTGTAGTAATTTATTGGGCTGATTATCTTCGTTTTAGTATAAAAGCATATTCAGAATATCTAATGTGAGTAACAATGGTGCGAATTTTGGTGGTGATCGCGTGTGTTATCGCCTTGACAAAGGGTAAGAAATCATTTAAAAATACTTGATGCTATATAAATAATTTCTTAGTTTATTAGCAAAAAGCTATCAATTAAAATTTATAAATAAATAATTTTTTGTTTTATTCAGTGATCGACCAAAGTATGAAACAAATTTATATATAACAAATAACTTATTAAAACCAAAAAAATCAAATGTGGCCATTCATATCAATAAATAAAAATAGATTCTTTCAAAGAAAGAAAATATTTTACATATTCAAGTAGTAGTTACTGTATTAAATTACAATGAAAATTGGCTATCGACCTTCGGGCCTTTCCGCCCTGTGTTAGTGTAGGTCTAACATACACCTTCGTCTTGATACGGTATCATTTTGAAAAATATATCAATTTAATGTGAAAGCGTGTATTTTCATAAGAATATCTACGTTTATGAGTTTTATTTCACAATCTTTATTATTTATTCGTAATAAATTTGTTCCATACTTTTTCTATTCACTATGTAGACATACAAGATGTTATGTAATTCGAGGGCAATTCATTAAGTGGTGGTAGCGGTGAGTTAATCTAGCAAGAATTCGATTGTTTTATTGGTAAATTCGTCTTGGTTTGGTCACTGGGTGACTTGACTTTTAAGTTGACCAACGAGAACGTGCTTCATATTTTCGACGAAAAAAAATAATCACATTGCCATGATAGAAATCTCACACTGGCGTATAGAAAACTTAATCAAATTCAGTAGCGGTCTGCTATATTTTTGGTTTAATTTTGCGTCCTATGCATTGACCACCAAATTCTGCATTCAGATGACGAACAACATTTCGTTGCACATGAGATGCACCATACACCACGTATGAAATATTCTTTGCAGTGGCACACCATCAAAATAACTCCCCAAATAGTTAAGAAAATATTTGCAGGGCGTCCTCCAGAATTATCAGGATCCATTAACCGCTGGGTTTCATTATAAAATAACCTTCTGCCCGGAAGTATTCCATTCGGGTACCTTTCTCTATATAATCTAACCGCATCTACATTATTTTGTTGCACACACCATAAATTAAAAAAAAAAGTCAGACGCTACTGAATTTGATAGAGGTTTATATACGTCAGTGTCAAATCATGGCAATGTGATTATTTTTTGTGTACATAAAGGTGAAGTGCATTCTGATTGGTCTACTTAATTGTCCTCCAGTTACCAAACGAAGACGAATTTACAAATAAAAAAATTGAATCCTTGCTAGATTAACTCACCTCTACAACCACTTAAGGGATTGCCCTCGAATTACATAACACCTTGTACATCAACTAAACTAAATACTGCTTTGGGGAAATACATATAATTGTTTGTTTATCAGGCGATGGCGTTGGTTCAAGAATTATCGGAGGTAATAACGCAGAGTTTGGCCAGTTTCCATATCAAGTCTCCATTCGCCAATACGGTCAACACATCTGCGGAGGCTCCATCATCGACCGCACTAAAATTCTGACTGCAGCTCATTGCTTTAATAAGTAAATTACTGCTATTCAACAATTTAACCTTTTCTCGCTATTTCATTGGCAACAGGTTTTACCAAACCTGTGGGTAAAGTCTAATCGATATTATGGTTTGATGAGCTGGGGGTCTATTCTGTAACTTCAGACGGTCTGGTAAATGATTAGGCCGGTCTGTTGCCCATCGCAACCAAATAAACAATTGTTTCTGCCCTACGCTCCACGAACGCTATTGTAATAGTGCCTTACGTCAAATGTCACAAATTAGTGAAATAGTTTAACATAAACTTGTGACATTTGTCGTAAGTCGCGAGGCGTGGGGCTAAAACAGTTGTTGATTTGGTTGACATGGCTAACAGACCGGTCTGATTATTTACCAGACCGTCTGAAGTTACAGAATAGACCCCCTGTTCTCTTCCAATGCAACACAATGTCGGTCTCATCCTGCTTATTGTTGCATTTTCATTTATAAATAATGTAAATATATTAATACACTGAGTGTGCTAGTGTGTAGTGCATTTTCTGCTACCGAATGGACTATCCATCAGTTTGAGTGCCATATAGCAATGGTATAATTCTGATGAGTATAGTATTTACTTACGTCTTACTTTTCCAGCAAAGTATGATATAAACCGGATCCGCTTGTGTATCACAATGTGACAAAGTGCATTCGTTGATTTACCACAACGTATGTATACTTCTCGCATGGCAAACGTACACACATATTCGCGTTCGTGGACGTTCGATTGGTACTCGGTAAATACTGCACTCATTAAAGGAAATACGAATATTCGCCAAGGCATTCGATTATATTCGCTATTACATCTATAGGGAGGTCAAGATTGGGATTTGCAGAATCTGAATCGGTTTTTAGGAAAAAGAGTAAACAATTATTGATGGACAGATGACGGACAGACTGAGAGCTATTTTCCAGAGATGGTGTCAAAATGATTAATTATATTGTAAAAAAAATCCTCTTAGAGGTCAATATTTCCGCAAACTTTTTTATTGCAAGATTACAATATTTTATACATACTTCGTATGACTAACTGACTAAAATGATAACACACCTAACTTAAATTTAAAAAATATAAATAATGCGATAATAAATAATGCTATTAACTGATGTAATCATAAAAACGATTAGCTGTTACCTTCTAATTACGTTGGCTAATATTATTGCATTTTTCATTTCTTTCAAAATGTGTTTTGATTAATTCTGTTCCGTTTTTAGTCTCCAGGGTTTAACCGTTGCAGTGGGCAGCAATACATTAGATGTCATCGTCCAAGACATTCCAGTAATCAGTGGAATTCGTCACCCGTATTTCGATCATCAAAGCACTTTAAATGATGTAGCGGTTTTAACGATTGGTACTCCCCTCTTTTTCGCATATAACATTCAAAAAATTGAGCTGGCCATCTCTAATCCGGAAACAAGTTCTAACCTGACCTTAAGTGGTTGGGGAATGACATCATACCCGGGTGTCGTCTCTAATATGCTTAAATATGTATCTTTAACATCAATCGATGTAAATATGTGTGCAAGAGATCTGAAAGATTATCCAGTGGGATTGGGTCATGTGTGTACCATTTCACCAGAAAATCGAGGAACTTGTCAAGGGGACTCCGGTGGACCGCTGGTGGACCAATCTGGAAAACAAGTAGGGATTGTTTCTTGGGGAATACCATGCGCTACGGGCAGGCCTGATGTATTCACAAGCGTGGCGTATTATAGATCCTGGATACTCAGCCACTGACACGTTAATTAATGTGCACGAATAAAAAATATTTTAGATATAAATGGATGTCATATGTAAGTGTGAATCATGGTGCCGCCCCTCCTTGGGGGTTAGTTGTATAATAAATGGATGGTGTTTAGAGCATTAATTCCTTCCTTCCCCTAAAGTAATAAAAAACATTGTAAATCATCTTAGTCTGGAACAATGATTACATGAGTTGAAATATGTATTTGCATTACCTACCAAACGTTAGTTATAATTATAATGCACACTTGCACCATTATTACATGAGTGAAAAGATTTAATTTGGATGCCCCGATATTTTTTCTATGTAATAATCAACACATATTTTCACCGTTATTCGTAAAGGATTACGTAGTACATGCTGACAAACTTGGAATTTGCTGGTAGTAAAAAAGATTAAAGTTTAGTCCAAATACTTGAGAGTATTTCTATTATTTACAGCTGCTTCAGACTGACAAAATTATCGGTAATAGTATGCCGCTGCGCATTATTCTTTGAAAATAACATTTTCCATCCCCCGAATATATGAGATTAATATTAGTTTTCTAATGTGACATTCCACAGTAAACTGAAGATTTCTTCGTTTCCAACGTTCATAAATAACCTATATTAGGCATGACCATCACAGAAACAAATAAACTCAAGATAATATCGATATCAACTTAAACGTAAACCCTCCTCCCTTACACCATTCCCTCTCTACCATCACCCACTTCTTCTCCCACGACTGCCTTAATACCCAACCACGCTGCTTTCACTCCCTCACATTAGTTGCCGAGGTGCCGCGAGGTGTTACTTCTTTTAGTACACAGTACACATGCACTGTATTATTGCTCCATTGATGCCTTTCTTTCTTCCGAATCACACTTCGCTCTTGCCATTCACACTGCTCCACCCATCTTTGGTTATGTAGTTCGAGGGGTTTGCCCCGCAGTTGCCACACCACATAATCAGGGTTCTACTAATTCTGACTTATTCTCTCCATGTCCTTAATTCATAAACTTACCATTACTTTCACCTTTTCATCCACACACACCTCAGGTATACAACTTTTTCACACATCCTTAGATTTCTCTTCGCCCAGCCATTCTCGCCTTTGCTTGCATCCACCCCAATTGCTTCCTAAAGCCACCCCTGGAGTCTAACCAAAAACATAAAATCTTAAAACAATCCACCCTCTCAAGAAAGTTGTCTTCCGCCGCGCAATATTTTGTAAAAAAAAAACTGTATTTTGGTTCATGGTTACATAATGAAGAGATATTTGATCTTCCTGCAATATTTGATTTATAAATCAGAATATTACACCAAGATTACATGAGTTAAAGCGGCTAACTCAAGGTTGCCTTCCGATGTCTTGATGCCTCGCAAAGATTGCTTTAACATCGAAATCTTTTGTTATGTTCACATGAGTTAGAAATTAATTTATTAGATCCGGGGTTCTGTATTCTGTTTCAAAAAGCCCATGCTTAAGTATCAGGGGAACCACAAAAAAATGCTGTTCAAAATGATAGGACCTCGCAATCATTAAAACATAAGACTATTGTAGTAGTTTCTGACTTCTTCTTTTCTTCCTTCGGCTCTACAACCCTTTGTTAGTTTTGACTTCTTCTATGAGTATTAGTAACAAGTGTTTTTTTCACGGAGACGACGAGTTTGCCCGTCGTCCAACCCCCTTTTCGGAGGACTATTTCTTTCGCTCTTCTTTGCTCTGATCTTGCCTTCCATACAGATTGGTTACCGCATGTTAGGCTAGGTTTCCAGGGTTCTCGACTTTTGGAGGCTTCTTGTAGTTGAGAGTCGGGATTGGGTAGGAGAGGCTATGTCGCAATCTCTTCATGTACGTTCGTCATGCATTACGCATGCACTACCCCATTTTGAACCCCCCTGTAGGTTCTCTGGATGCCTGCTCCAGAGAACCTACAGGTTGTCGCCTCACTGTTCTTTTAAGAGTGTCCCATAGATGTTCTATGGCATTTAATTAGATTAATCCGAGCTTCGAATTGACTAGTTCATAACTGCAATATGGATTTGGTTCAGGTCACACATTATCTTACATAAATACAAAATTAGGATCAGTAAACTGAAATAGGGCATTACATGACCCCTTGTAATGTTCTCTACGTAGAATTGAGAATTTATTGCTCGTTCATGAATAGGATCAAACTCCGAACGATCATCCATGGAACTAACCTAAACATTTTAGACCTACCACTAAAGATTCGATGTGGCACGAAATCGAACAGAGCATTTCTTTCTCATTGCCGACTATACGCACGTAGTCAAGCTATCCTGTAAGTCCTGATGAGTATTAGTGCTAGGCCTTCTACTGATCAAACCTGCCTCCCTCAGTCTTCTTCTAAAGGCAATACCAGAAACATTCACATTTCTAACGGTCTGCAGCTTTCTTCAATTGTAAACTTGTTATTTGTTAAAAATTAATCAGCATTATTAAACTACAAAAAATGTATTCCATAAATCTATACCGCAAAGATTGAAAGCGATATTTAAGTGGCTTTGTAGGGAGATAGGGTATTGAACAGATTACTTTAAAATCATATTTGGATCAACTTTTCAAGAAAACACAAACTCGATAGTAGGATAGTTGCGTCTATTGTTATCTTAGAAGTTGCAACTGCATAGTTAGAAGAAGCAGGAAGCATAATAATATTACATTTGGTAATATTTTGAGAGTAAAAGTATACAAATAGTTAACGGGCGCCGAGGAGTTGGCGAGATAGTTGATTCATGATATGCTGTCGGGCGACGGGAATTTCACATAGTAATAGATATTTAGCGTTAGATATGTAATATTGAAACAGTATTTTTTTTTATTTAATAACGCATATAACATGTAACAATTAATATATTAATTATTTAATACTATTGTGCTTACAACACCCACCTATTATTGATACATCTTTTTCGTAACATCAAACAAAAACCGCTTAAACTCTAAAGTTACAGTAACATTTGATAAATCAGTTGATTTAAGTCCATCAGCTATGTACACCTTTACTTTTCCGCTCTGACCGAAACTACTTTCAATGCGTCCAAACTCGCCCGTTGATAAAGATACATTTAAGTTAAGAAACTTTTGCAAATCTGTTTCTTTTTTAAACATATTTTTCACTATAACAGTGTTTTTATTAACAACCCTCTCTATTAAACCTGTTTTAAATTTAGTTTTGTAAATTTTTAGAATGCTCTTATCTCTATTCAGTTCTTTTGATGCCGATAATATTTTTCCCCAGAAAGCAATTCTACAAGTATTTTTATTAATATCAATATCCAGTTTCGAGCCTATTAGGAGTGAATTAGTTATAGCAAAAACAGGTTTCTCGAAATCCAATAATAAGTAATATTCGCCGCACTTAATGTCTTTATCTATTTCTTCTTTGTATTCGAAATGATTGTTAATATCGAAGTTATTCAATATTGTATTTGTATAAAATATAGTTAGTTGCGCTAAAGTGGTCTCGTGGCCAATCGTAATGTGAAATTTTGATTTTGATTGTACAGGATGGTTGAAATATTTGATGAAATTTGCTTTAATTACGGCGTTGTTTATAAATGTACAACAACCTGGAGTACATCCGATGCCTCTTTCTAGTAATTTCGGATCGAATTGAGTTACACAAATTCCTAGTCTGTCACCTTGCATTGCGATGGTTACAGGTTTTTTGAACATTTGCATTGATTTTACTTTTTTGGTTACACCTATGGCTGGTATGTCAATCATCTGAAAATACGGCTTGCATAATTATTAACATATTGCACTAAATTAGTACACTTACATCATTAATTGCAACAGTTCCTTGCAAAATAGTCCCCGTCATAACAGTCCCCTGTCCTTTAATAGCAAAGCAATGATCAATAGAAAACATAAAGTCACCTTCATTACTTCGATTTGGTATAAATGACTGTTTTGCAATGTATTTTAATAAGTCTTCAATTCCGTCATTATGTGTTGCCGAGATTGGGATAATGGGTACGTTTTCTGATTTAAAAGTTGTGGATGAAATCATTTTCTTAAATTTAAGTTGCATCTAAAAACACAACTGTTATGTATATTGTTTACAAACTATCGTTATTTACCTACTTTCTCTACATCTTTTACGCGTCTTTCCTCATCTATCAAATCGACTTTGTTTAACACCACAATCAAATTACTGCATGTGATTTCTCCGATTACCAAACATTCCGCTGTTTGCGTCTCCATGCCCTTCGTGACGTCAACAACTAACAGCATCATGTCAATAATTTGTGCACCTCCGATTATTGTTTTTATTAAGCTTGCATGCCCAGGGCAATCAACAAGAGTGTATTGCATATTGCTCACATTGGAGTCATTATTTAAATGCGTTGGCAATGGCATAGTGAAACAACTAAATCCTAAATCTAATGTAATGCCTCTTTGTTGTGACTGTGGGTTTTTGTCGAATGCAGCTGTACTCGAGATCTCGCTGAGACATTTTGCTATCGTTGTTTTGCCAGCGTCTACGTGACCCAAAATGCCAATATTTATATTTATCGACATCGTTAATATCAAGATTATCTGGAACAAAATGATGATTAGATGTTTAAAATAATTATACAAAAAGGTATACTAATTTGTCTTTAATTGCTAACTTCGGTCTACGAACTGGGTACGCTATTATTATTTCTGTATAAAATAAATGATTATGATTATTATGATGTTACTAGGCAGGAGCAACAAAGGTACGTGCCCAGGGCTCAGGCGGAGGGGGGCCACAGAAAATTCGTTTGAAGACAAACAAATTATGTAAACTGGAAAATTATATAAAGAATATTAAATCAGGTAATGTTCACGATGATTATATTCTTAAAGTTATCAAGCAGAAAATAATTAATTGGCGTGAAGTATTGAATATTATAATAGATGTTATAATAGTATTGCTCTTCGAGGTACAAATGAAATAATTAAGAAATCAAACTGTGGCATATTGAACTTATGAGTCAGTAAAATGTTACTTAAAAAAAGCATATTGAAATGCATGAAAAAGGCTCCGTTTCATATTTTTCACCAGCAATTCAAACTGAAATAATAAATTTCGTTGGTGAAAAAACCCGAAGCGAAATCATAATCCAAATTGAGAAGGCAAAGTATTATTCAATTTTATTTTATTTTACCCCTGATGTTTCAAGAAAGCAATAAATGAGTGAGATTATAAGATACGTTTAAATTCATTATAATGGTAAAATAATAATAGTAGAAAGTACTTGATGGTGGGAAAATTTTTGAAACATTTTAAATTCAGTCAACGGATTTTCTGATACAAGCTTTGCCATAAAATCATTATTCTTACAAATACCGAAAGTAAAGAAAGAACTTGAAATCGTCTCAAATGCAAAAAGTTTATTGCTACAAATTACTTACAAATTTATTTGTATGGAATAAGATTTTGCAATGCATTGACCGAACCAATAAAGCTTTACAGCAGGATATATGTATTGATAATGCGATAAAATGAATAGTCTACGTTTTGCTTTACAAGGACTACGGGACACAGTTTTTGAACATATTTTTATCAGATGCTAGAAAAATCATTCAGACAATAAATATGGATATTAAATTTTCTGAAACGTACAACGTTTTTGATGTTCTGACTGAAACACTCGCGTTATGAACAAATGAAAATTATATATGACAGTTTTTGTTTTTTGTTTGGCTCATTTCTAGATACAATGAACGTTGCAGATTTGTAAAAGGGGAAGCAGATCTGTCTAGATAATCTGCAACTCTCCTAGATATATTACAGACATTATCTTCTCCAAAACGTCATTTCCGCTGAAGCGACCTTTTCCTTTATTATCTTTGTAAGCGCCCACACTTCTGTTCCATATGTGATTGTATCTTTCTATAAATGAGTTGAATCTCCTTCTTTTTGTTTTATTTGAAATATTTCCATTCCACAAGACAGGATGTAGTTGTTTAATAATTGCCTTGCCTTTCCTTATAGTATTTTGCATATCCACGTTATATCTCCCATGTGCTGTTAATTTCACTTTTAAGTACTTGAACTGGTTCGTTAACTTGATGGTCCACCAAGTCACGACCCTGTATTCCAATGGTCATATATTGGGTTTTCTCCATATTTATTTCAAAGCCCGATTTTTTATACTCCTCTACAAGTTTTCTAAACATATAGTTTGCATCGTCTTCATCTTTTGCTAATATGACGCGATTGTCCGCAAATAATAGTCCTTTATTGACTAGAAATTCTTCTGATGTTTTGATGTTTCTTGTCCTACTATTACTATCCTCTTCGTGGTCCTATAGAATTGTGTTACAGCATTTAAATACTCTATGGAGTTTGCATTTGGTATTTATGTAAATCGACGTGTGCAGTTACAGATTTGATATCAATTTATTCCTAAATAAAAATCTGCGCACGTTGATTTACAAAAATGCCAAACGCAAACCCTTCTCCTTCTCAAAACAACTTAAATATGACTTAAACCACTTTCATTCTCACAGTTTCTATTGTCTTTTCGGCTAGTTGTTTTAGACAGAATATATTGTGTATACAGGATCGACCGAAGCCCAAGCGGCTTTGTCTTCTTCTTACATAACTTTTCTGTTCTATCCGATTTTTTAACACACGTCCGTACAGTCTACTAATAGAGGTCACGCTTATTCCTCTGTAATTCTCACAAATATTTTTCTTACCTTTCTTATGAATAGAACTTATGTGAGCAATTTTCCACTGCTCTTGAATTTCTCTTCCCTTAAGGCAGTTCTGAAATATTCCAATTAATGCTACTAAAGCGACGGAGGTAAGATCCTTTATAAGCTCTATTTATATACCTCCAGGACATGCGGCTTTGTTTTTCTTCACGCCTTTCAGTGCTTCTTTTATTTCTGAATATGAGACCTCCGGTTCTTGTATGTTTGTCTGTTATTTCTCATAATCAATTTCCTTAAACTCATTTCTTCTGTTCTTCTGTCGACAGCTTCTGGTAATACTCTTTCCATCGTCTGTTTCCAATGGGGTCTATTATTATGGCTTCATTAGTAATGGACTAGTGATCACAAAGTTTTCCATGTCTGTTGTGATTTGCACCCTTCTATGTTTCTGTCAATTTCGTCACATTTTAGTGCCCATAACTGGTCTTTAGCTTGCTTGACTCTCTTCTTTACTTCGGATTTAATTCTATTACAGTACCTTTATCTTCTAGGTCCTTAGTTGATAATCATTTCAAGTATGACTTTTTTTCTCCACCCCAAGTTCTTCTATATCCACTGACCACCAAATAGAGGAAATTTCTACTTCGGGTCGTCCTTATTTTAATACCTACAGCTTCGATTACTGCGTCCTAAATGGATCCTGTCAAGTTTTTATATCTATTTTCTGTATTTTTATCTTGGTATTACCAATTTTCCCTGCCGGGCGTTGTTTGTATAAGAAGGCCGTGGATTAATTTTTTAAGCTTTCAATGTTATACTTAGTACTTTGAAGCACATCATTCCCGGCACGCTCTATTTTAACATCTTGGCGTTTAAACTTAAACAGTGAGACGTTTAGTTTACTTAATAGTAATTCTTATAGGCGATTTGAATGGACGTATAGGAAACAAACGTTTGAACTTCACTGGATGTCAGGGAGAAGCAATACTAAATGACAACAGTTTCAGATTAATAGAAGTATGTGATCAATATAAATTAAAAGTATTAAATAGGTGCTATCAGCATAAAAATATTAACAAGTATACACGGATTCAGCCCACAAAGGGATTAAACTCAATAATTAACTATATAATTATAATTATAGTTAATTATTGGTTTTTTTTACTTCATACTGTATCTCATATCATATGAAATGGATGTCGCACTCCTCAGCGAAACAAGGGAGAGAGGACGTAGAAATTAAAAGAGGCGAAATTAAAATCATTTCTATAGTGGAGTTAGTAAAGATAAACATATATAGAAATGAAGGTAATTTCTCCCCTTTTCATTTCCACTTTCTTTATTCTTCGTTTTGCTGAAGGACTGCGTTATCCATTTCATATGATTCCAG
This sequence comes from Lordithon lunulatus, assembly GCA_963942505.1. NCBI lineage: Eukaryota > Metazoa > Arthropoda > Insecta > Coleoptera > Staphylinidae > Lordithon > Lordithon lunulatus. The sequence continues at coordinate 48,538,355 of OZ012666.1, forward strand.
TACTTTAAACGTTTCATTATGTTTTGTCCCTATTTCTTCTACGTTCCTACATCCAAAATTCATTATCTTTTTCCGTCGCTTTGTTTGTATTACTTGGCATCCGTCCTGTTTCCTAGGCGTTTTATCGGGATTTTTAACACATTAAATAAAATAAAACTATTTATTATTCTAAGGTTTCAAATTTCAATTTTTCTGTAGTTTACTTAATTTTCTCCATTTTTTCGTCGATTACCACTTTATTGTAACCCATCTTCCCGATTTTTCCTTTCTCTTTCATCCCTTGTCATATTTCGTATTTGTTCGTATATTTCGTATTTTGTTCCCTTTCCGTCTTTTTAATATCTTCGTATAATGTTTTTCCTCTCTATTACTTTTTAGTGTGTTTGTTCCTCATTATTATATATTTTTTCGTCTTTCTTTACAGTTCTATTAAGTAGATTCTCTCCTCTTTTGTTGTGCTGTCCTTATTTGTAGTTCCTTGTTAAACATGTCCTCCTGATGTTTTCGGGTCTCTTGTCTCTTCTGGTAATACTCTTTCCATCGTCTGTTTCCAATGGGGTGTATTATTATGGCTTCATTAGTATTGGACTAGTGATCACAAAGTTTTCCATGCCTGCTGTGATGTGCACCCTCCTATGTTTCTGTCAATTTCGTCACATTTTAGTGCCCATAACTGGTCTTTAGCTTGCTTGACTCTCTTCTTTACTTCGGATTTAATTCTATTATAGTACCTTTATCTTCTAGGTCCTTAGTTGATAATCATTTCAAGTATGACTTTTTTTCTCCTGCACAAGTTCTTCTATATCCACTGACCACCAAGTAGAGGAAATATCTACTTCGGTTCGTCCTTATTTTAATACCTACAGCTTCGATTGCTGCGTCCTAAATAGATCCTGTCAAGTTTTTATATCTATTTTCTGTATTTGTATCTTGGTATTACCAATTTTCCCTGCTGGGCGTTGTTTGTATAAGAAGGACGTGGATTCATTATTTAAGCTTTCAATGTTAACTTAGTACTTTGAAGCACATCATTCCGGCACGCTCTATTTTAACACCCTGGCGTTTAAACTTAAACAGTGAGACGTTTAGTTTACTTAATAGTAAATCTTATAGGCGATTTGAATGGACATATAGGAAACACACGTTTGAACTTCACTGGATGTTAGAGAGAAGCAATACTAAATGACAACAGTTTCAGATTAATAGAAGTATGTGATCAATATAAATTAAAAGTATTAAATAGGTGCTATCAGCATAAAAATATTAACAAGTATACATGGATTCAGCCCACAAAGGGATTAAACTCAATAATTAACTATATAATTATAATTATAGTTTAGTATTGAGTTTTTTTTACTTCATACTGTATCTCATATCATATGAAATGGATGTCGCACTCGTCAGCGAAACAAGGGAGAGAGGACGTAGAAATTAAAAGAGGCGAAATTAAAATCATTTCTAGTTAGTAAAGATAAACATATAAAAATGAAGGTAATTTCGCCCCTTTTCATTTCTACTTTCTTTATTCTTCGCTTTGCTGAAGGACTGCGTTATCCATTTATTATGATTCCAGTACTTTAAACGTTTCATTATGTTTCGTCCCTATTTATTTTACGTTCCTACATCCAAAATTCATTATCTTTTTCCGTCGCTTTGTTTGTTTTGCTTGGCATCCATCCTGTTTCCTAGGCGTTTTATCGGGATTTTTAACACATTAAATAAAATAAAACTATTTATTATTCTAAGGATTCAAATTACAATTTTTCTGTAGTTTACTTTAATTTTCCCCATTTTTTCTTCGATTACCACTTTATTGTAACCCATCTTCCCGATTTTTCTTTTCTCTCTTTCATCCCTTGTCATATTTCGTATTTGTTCGTATATTTCGTATTTTGTTCCCTTTCCTTCTTTTTCATATCTTCATATAATTTTTCTCCTCTCTATTACTTTTTAGTGTGTTTGTTTCTCATTATTATATATTTTTTCGTCTTCCTTTCCAGTTCTATTAAGTAGATTCTCTCCCCTTTTGTTGTGCTGTCCTTATTTGTAGTTCCTTGTTAAACATGTCCCCCTGATGTTTTCGGCTCTTGTCACGATTTTAATTGCTGTCACCACTGCATTCTATTTACTTTTTTTACTCCATTGCAATCATTATCGGGGAATATTCGTAAGCATCACATTTAGTTGAGTTAAAAGAGTTAATATACAAAGAATACCACCCACACGAAATGGAGGAACAAAGTGGCGTTCGAGCAGGCCGATCAACATTCGACAACATATTCTGCCTAACCCAACTAATAGAAAAGCGGATCGCCAGAAACAGAGAGGTAGACCTTATGTTTGTAGACTTAAGTAAGGCACATGGCAGTGTGCCCGTGAGCAAGATGTGGGAGGTACTGGACGAAAGCAACATTAATGTCAATGTGATTGGTGATTTGAAAGAACTATACAAAGAACAAATATTACAAATAAAGCTTGGAACCCACCTAACGAGCAGTTTCGCAGTTACAAAGGGTCTCCGACAGGGCTGTTGTGTATCGCCAACACTGTTTAACATATATCTTGATGCCGTCCTGAAACAATGGAGAAGAAAATGCCATGGAATGGGAATTCTGGTGGGAGATAACACACTATATACACTGTACCACAGAGCATTATATATATATATATATATATATATATATATATATATATATATATGCACTGCACTATGCCGATGATCAGGTCGTTGTGGCTCAAGACTACGATGATATGCAGTATGTCCCGAAAACTTCATGAAGAATATCAGAATGGGGATTAGAAATGAACAAATGGCGACAAAATAAAAACTTGCAGAAAGTATACTTGCCTTGGCACTGAAATTGATGATAATGGTAAAGTGGAAAGTGATATAAAGAACAAAGGGTAGAAAAGTAATAGGGGCATTAAAATCTATACTGTGGCAACCTAACATAAGACGCTGAACGAAAATGCTTATCTATAACTCGAACCTTAAGAGTACGTTAACCATGCGAAGGATGGCCTATTTCTAAATCGTTGGAGAAGAACCTTCTTGCGGTAGAGATGGACTTCCTGAGAAGATCAGCAGGAATATCCAGTCAAAAAAATACGAAATACGGTGATTAGAGACAAAATTAAAGCGAAAGACACAATCATACATGAAATAGAAGCAAAACAACTGATCTGGGTTGGGCATGTGAACAGGATGCCAGCTGAACGAATACCGAAGTAGCTTTATGAATGGGTCCTTCTGGAAAGAAGACGAAGAGGTCGCCCAGCGCTTGCATAGAAGGTTGGGATCATGAAATCGATGGAGAAAGGAAGGAGATTATATTGATCGCCGAGCCTGGAGGCAGGGTACCGAAAGGCGAAACCACTATCGCTATGAATCCAGATATATATATATATATATATATTTATATATATATATATATATATATATATATATATATATATATAGATATATATATATATATATATATATATATATATATATATATATATATATGACGGGTATAAGTCCAAAACGGGGAATACTGGAAACCAAGGGCAGGTGAACAAAATTAAAGCCAAGATCTTGTTTGGTTCCGGTATATATACTGTTCACGTACTAGTTCCCTGTGTTCTGTTTTCATCTTTGTAACCTTTTCCATAAGATTTCTATTTCAATATAATAGATATTTAAAAACCCGTATTAATTATTATGATAAAATAATATGCATTTGCCACATCAAATTGTTAGTTTGTTAAAAATATCGAGAATAGTTATAGTTATACAAATAAACAAACTAGAATTTAAAATTAAGAATGTAAAGAGATATTCAAAAATAATGGGAAATAGTAAAACTAAAATATTACTATCTATTTAAAAATATCTTTTAACAAATATAGTTCAGTAATGTACATTTGCCAATCAGATTGTTTGGAACTACGTTATTTAATTTAATTTAATTTAAGATATTAATTATATAAAGGATTTTGTGTTTTACTTAGTGTAAAATAATATTTTCCATGTTTAAAAATGGAAAAAAAATTACGCCAATCTATAAAAATAACGCTTTATTGGCGTTGTTATAGATTTGTTCTTCAAATAGGTATATGCTGTGAAATAGGCCTACGATATGTTATGCAACCACTTGCTCACGTTTGTTATTTAAATTACATACATCTATGCACTCCGCAAAATAAATATGAAGTTCCTGATAAATGCATGACAATGATAAGAAAGCAATTTAAATAATCGTTGATTATACCATGTACACAATATAATAATGAATTGACATGATAAATATATCACTGAAAAGATGCTGAAAGATGTTCCTACCCTATCGATCCAGGTAGTCTTGGCATCCAACTTCACTCGGATCTGTATAACCTCAAACCTGACAATTACGTATTTTGTTAGAACTGTCTGAGGTTGGTGTGCGGTGGTGTCGGGACTGAAATTTGAATGTGAACATTAAATAAAGACGAACGGTTACGCCGTAAATATTGTTAATTACCGTAATACATAACAATTGTGTGTAGAGTGCCCCCCAGTGTTACTGACAACCTACTGTCACAAAAAGAATTATGGATCTGTGATGAAATAAGGATAACAATAATAAGCGTAGGACTTTCCTCAGGAGGTTTAACAGAAGGTTAGTTATTTTTAATTGTAGATAATTATTATTCTTTAAGTTATAATATTAATATTGCTTTGTTTTTATTATTAGTAAATATTATTAATTGTTACCAACAACTGTTGACTACTTAAACTAATATTTTTATTCTTATTTATAACCAAGTAGTCAAGTCTAATTTAAGCAATTCGATTTCCAATTTACTATTTGCGTTTACCGATCTCGTTTTATTTATATCTGTTACGCCAGGCTGATAATAATTCTGCCTACACCTATGCAAAATTTGCCGGTTGACATTTCGTATTCTTTATTTACTTTATGCGAGATAAATAATACACAGCGTGTGGGTGTATTGAATTGATAATAAGAATGGTAATATAAATATACCTTTGAATGATATCTGGCTGGTCAATAATAGCGGCGGTCATTGAATTCAAGCCAGTCCAATTATATTCTCTTGAAATTAAGTTTTTATTTACAGTTACGTTAAGCGCTGTCTGAAGAACATATTTTTGATATAATGTTAAAACTGTTTAATATAAAGAAATGGTCTTTAATAAATACGAATGTTTAAATACAGTATTTGTGCAGTGAAGATTTATAGTTCAGATTCGTAGTTTTTATGAAGTTTTAAGTAATAACTACTTAAAACTTCATAAAAACTACGAATTATTTTTATCGTGAAAATATAAAAATATACAAGGACGAACATTTGAAGATATATGCAAAAAAGCAAGAATAAAGAATATACAAACTATGCAAGAATGGAGAATATGCGAAATATGTACAAACATTTAAAGAACTACAAGAATATGCAAGAAAATTTAAAGAAATATACAAGAATATGCAAACTATGTAATATTAAAGAATATTACAATTACAAAATATGCAATAATATAAAATCACAAAGAATATGCAAAATATGTAATAGTAGTAGAACAATTATTATTTTTCTTAAAAGTACATAAAACATTAAAATCAGATAATACGTATATGCGCAACAAAATTTCGTTTTTTCGTAAACATGATACCAATATGAAGCATAGACGATTATTCAAATGGTTAGAAATGGTATTCGGCTCGGTTATATAAAGGCAAGTTAACTATAGCCCGTGATTACAAGTAATCCAGTGATAGATGTTAAGAGATTGTGATTTTTTTGTGCGGTATTACAATACTTAAATCATTCTTAGTTTGATCTGAAACGAACATTGAATATTAACTTGGTTGTCAGATTAAATAAGTACAGTATCATATCATATGCCCTTATTATTTATCTGATTGCCATATACGCGACAATTTCAGCGTTTTATTTTCCATAATATTGTTTGCTGTGACAAAATAAGTTATATGAAACTAAATGGTTAGTGAACATTTTTAAACTCCAAGCATATATCATCCAAAATTATTCTTATTTCCACAAATTCGTTCTGCCGATTTTTCTATGTTATTTATTATTTATTATTTTGTGTCAGTATTACCACACTTTTAATGTTCGGACGACATTAATTAATATGCATGTTTACTGATTGTTGTTTTGTAAATTGCATTTTTTTTAATTCAAAAAATAAGAATAATACTTCTTTAAGGGACACTTAACAAAAATATTTATTTTATATGAACACGAATACGAAACGAAACGATAAAAAAATTCAAAATCAAATACAGTTAATATTTGCAGTAATTTCGCGTGAAAGATCCCCATATTTCTGTCAATTTTGTCTTCAAATCATGTATGTTTCGTTAAGGGTTGTTTTCTGCAATCACCTAGATTCATCGCTAAATACGACTTTGAACCTTTGGATCTTGTACTGCCCAAGATAATTTAAATTTAGCTCAAATTAGATTTTTTTCTACTGTTTATTTGGTAAAAGAGGTTTTTCTTTATTATTCAGTAAATTAAAATAAAGTGAATTAAAAAAGTAAAGTTATTTATTACTGTATTTATCGAAAACATACCATATAAGCCCTGACTACATTCTCGCAAAATATTCGCTCCTGTTTCCCCATTAAATACCACCGTTATCTCCCTTACAGTGACTCTTGGGTGACTTGTACATATTTTCATAAGCTGCATGTTATTTTACTAGATTTACCGATACTTTTACCCTGAATTTTGTATCCGGCTGTCTCTCCATAGCTCCGGCTAACCTTCTTCACGAACACACATAAACGAAAACGTTTGTCTTTTAACAGTGTTAACTTCATAAATAATGAAGATGTTCGAACATTAAGTTGCAAGTAAAATTGGTTCACATTTTAATTGTTCCTACTTAGAAGGTAAATCTAGACAAATAATATTTATATATTTGAACTTGCTACGTAAAAAAGTTTCGTATTTTGTTTTGTATAAAACTACTTATTTTTCACAGTTCACAATTCACGTCTGCTCTGTCAACCGAAGAACGAAACGGAACGGATTCGGCTGGTGGCTTCAAATATTCTTTTAAATGTTCTCTAATTCACTTGGTATTCGAAGAGGTCAAACATCTCTCTTTAATAATTTGCTTATATTTTTTAATGACCTTTTATTGTGTGACTGATGCATTTCCTGTAAATGCGGCGGCAATGTTAATGCACTGATTACTGATTATTGAAAATTATTCAAGTTTTTAACTGTATCATATTAATATAACAGTATAATCGTAAAAATAATGGCGGAAATCATATTTAATAGGTCCCCATCTCTTTCCGTCGTCAAAATTTGATGCCACGAGTTTGGGAGTACAACTGGTACAACTGTATATTTTAAAACTAAATTTGACCCAACTGTGAATTCCGATTTTGCAAACAAATTATCACTATTTTAGCGAAATTTGTATGGAAATCCTATTAATTATTTCGATTATTTTATTATTAATTAAAAATCAATTCCTCAAAAATTCGATTAAGGTAAAGTGCAATAAAAATTAAAGAATAGTAATAATTTATAATTAATGGGTTTCTAAATTTCATACAATATTATTCTATTGTAAATTAAAAAAAAAATGTATGTTCCCATTGCTAAAGATAGAAATTTTATTTTGGTAGATTTGCTTTTTTAAGTGTCCTGCCTAATTGCCTAAGCGTTGGCAACACCTGCGTTCACAGTTTATTTGAACCAGTCTCTATCATGGGTGGAGTGTAGCAATTTTTCTGCCGATAGGTTTTTTAGCATGATCGCTTTTTACGGCCTATTCCACTTTAACCTTAATTTTTGTCCATTGAAAATAAGGCGGAGTAGATTTACTTTGCACCTCGCACTATATGCCCCAGGTATTCTAGTTTCCTCGTTTTGATTGTAAGCATAAGAACTATTTCGTGTCTAAATTTCATTAGTATTTCCTCATTTCTTATTCTTTAGGTCCATTGTATTTTGATCATCCTTCTATATAGCCAAATTTCGATTTCTTCGATGCGTTTGATCATTGTCTGCTAGAATGTAGAGGCATCGCAAATCGTATAGAAGAATCGACCATACATAGCACATGGCGAACATTTTCACTTATATTCTTGGTATCTAACCATCTAAGATGGTTGTTTTAGAGTAGTGGTTTTCGTTTTAAAAATGCTGGTCTAGCATTTGCCCATTGATTGATGTATCCAAATGCCTAAGTATTTGAACTGTTGTACTCTTTCTATTCCTTTCCATAAAGGGTCGGTACTACCAGTTCGACGTCCATCTTGCTATCATTCACTTGATTTTCTTATCGTTTATCGTGAGGCCCCATCTGTTGCTTTCTTCGATTATATTGTTGAGCAAGTGTTGCAGTTCTTTAATTCCATGTGCCACCATTGCCGTGTCATCGGCGTATGTGATGTTGCTGATATTTTCTCCACCAATGCTTACTAATACATATTCTCCCAGAGACACTCTAAAGTTATTTTTGATGTAGATGTTGAAGAGAATAGAGAATGACACGTCCTTGTCTCTTCTTTGGATGGCGATCTCCTCAGGCGCTTCGTTTTGACAACAACGGTTGCAGATTCTTAGTCATCTAGGCCGGTATTTTTCAGTTTCGACAATCTTCCTATGCTGTCCTCGATCGAAAGCCTTTTTATAATCAATGAAGCAAATGTTTATCGGGTTTCTCACTTACGAGTAACGATGTAAGAGAATACATAGAATAGTGCTCTTTTAGTGCCTAAACCGCTTCTGAAGAAAAACTGCTCTTCGTTCATTATTTGCGGTTTTGTACAATGCGCGTTTTAGGGTGTGGCTCATTAGAATTTATCAATTTCTGTATAAACCATAATACAAGCGTATTAGATGTAGTGTTATTATGCCAATCTGTTTGATGAAGATAAAACGTGAACCATATATGTCCCAAAAGTTTCCGAAATGGTACTGCATGTTCTTACTGTGTGACCATAAATGGCCCAAAATTTTCCGATTTCTGCTGTCTTATTTCTTATACTCTGTCAGCATAAATCCACCTTTAGTTTTGGTGTTCATTTAGATCCAAAATTGTATTATTTTGTATCTAAATGAATACCAAAACTAAAGGTGAAATTATGCTGACGGAGTATAAGAAACAACATAGTAGAAATTCGGAAATTTTTCGGCCATATATGGTCACATAGTAAGAACATACAGTACCATTTAGCTTTTATTACTTATTTAATCACACTAAACCATATAATAAAAATATTCCTGTAAAATTAATTTCAAGAACACTGAGTGCGCCAATACCTTACTTGTTACTGGAATGCTGATAAATGTCAAGTATTTACAATATAAGCGTGGTAAATGCACTATATCGCATAAACGTGAAATATACGATGACGATGCCGAACAAGGAAATAAATTAAAGGCTAATTTCAGCCATTTTTGGTATCTCAAAATAATTCGAAAAAATGTAAATTTTACAAGACGTGTTTTGGTGTTACGAGGCATCTTTTATACTCCAAGCGGAATATGTCCATGCAATATGTAGAATAAATTTTCAACAAAGGTTTTCCCTAAATGTATGGGCGGGTATTGTTAATGGCACCCTAGTCGGAGCTTACGTCTTACCAATCAATTGAATGGTCAACTTAATTTAAGTTTTTACAATATAAAATCAAGATATACAATACAAGATACCCGAGTTATTAGAAGATATGCTTCTGAATATTAGGCATAACATGTGGGTTCTACACGAAACAGGCCAGTTTTATGGGTCCACGATCCCTACCTAAACCCCGTAGATTTTTACTTATGTCATATTAAATCCATAGTTTACCGCACAGCATTGAATATAGTTGACAAATTTAGGGAGACGATTTATAGTGCCGGCGAAATAATCCGTCAACAGGACTTTTTGCTATATTTTTTGTTTTATTTTGAATTATAATTTAACTCTCTTATAAAAAATCTTTTATTAGATTTTTTTGTAAAATGCCTGAGGAAGGTCCCACGTGGTGGAAGACCCTGTATAGGACTCTTGAACTTTTTTCCCCATTCTTCCTTTGGGATTGTATTTGTTTGAGCAGTGTGCTTGATTTCAGTTTTGTATGTTAATATCCTGTACAGAATCGTAGATACGCCGAGCAAGGATCTATATTCAAGAAAACGGCGCCAACTTTGCACATTTGCTATATTTTTTGTTTTATTTTGAATTATAATTTATCTCGCTTATACAAAAATCTTTTATTAGATTTTTTTTTTTGTAAAATGCTTGAGGAACGACCCACGTTTGGAAGATCCTGTATAGGGCTGTGAAGTATTTTAAACATTCTTCCTTTAGGATTGCATTTGTCTAAGCAGTGTGCTTGATTTCAGTTTTGTTTCTTGTTAGTATTGCCCATATTTTAGTTTACGCGTTTTACAGGTCGTGTTCCAAATTTGTTGAGAACTTTTCTCAGTATACCTGCTTTATTCTCCTTATATCTGCGTTTCATTTACTGCTACACGTATCTTGCCCGCATTGCTTCAGATTTATTACATAAGTACTTTTGCTTTCTTTTTTCTTGTCAGTCCTTTTACTTCTGATGTGAATCATAGTGTTCTGTTGTTACGATTCATGTTGATTTTCCGTCTCCCTATTGCAGCGTCGACGATGTCTTCCACTGTTTCTCAGCTAGTGGGCTTTTGTTCAATTGGAGTTGAAATTAGCTTTGGGGCTAATCTATCTTCATATAATATTCTTGTATATTCCTCAGTTATTCGACATTAAATTTGGTTACGCAAATTAGTTTTAAGTTTTTGCCAAATTGAGCTTTTGATCTTAAGATGCATACTACCAGTTTATGGCCACTTCCTATATTTACCAAATTCAGTGCACGCACGTCCAGAATTTGGCTTTACCTATTTACCCTATTGTTTATTATATTATAGTCGATCGCTGACTCTTGGCTTCTGATATTCTGCCATGTTTTAGTATTTTATAGTGTGGTTGAAGAAGGTATTGTTGATCCTCGATGTGTTGGCGACACACGGAACTATTAGTCGATCTCTATTTTCAATTGTAGTGTCTTCGCTAAATCTTTGAGTAATTCCTGATTTCTGTTGCTTTTCCTACTCATGCGTTGAGGTCACCCAATACGATAATGTATATGGTTTATGTACTACCCGTAATATGCGGTCGTTTTTATATTCTTACATCGTGATCTTATCTTCCAGTCTTTTGTGTTTGTGTTTTGTCACTCCAGATTTCGATCTTTCTTTCTTTGGCTTCCCAAGTGTAAATGAGAATATAGTTTCCTATTTATATCTTCCTTTTGCCTTTACTTTTGATTTCTGATATAGCACATATTTCTATTGTTCTCTTTTCGAGCACCTGTATGATTTCTTGATCTTTCCTTGAGCAGGACATAATATTCCAGCCCGCAATACTAGTCACATTTCGTCACTATAATTTCCTTTTCCGTGGCTGGTTGATTGGTTCTGTGAGCATATCCAGAATTCTTACATTAAGTAGGTTGCATACCTGGTTATCGATGTCCTGTTGGTCAAAGCCTATCGATCCTATGGGGTTACAGGATTCCCACAAGAGATATATGTCAATTGTGTAGTAGAACTATTTATTTCTAATAGTTATAATCGAACTTTGAGTAATGTTTGTGCGTACTGCCCTTTGATATTTGTGAATAAAACGGTTTCACTTATATTCTCTAATCTGTTATCCAGGTGCTTGTGTTTTATGCACAAAAAAAGACAAAAACAACATACGATTTAATTACAGTTATAAAAATATGTATTATGATTGGTTGTCATACGAGAAGTTGACCAATAAGAATAGTCTAGATGGAATATATTTTGTTACTAAATTGATAAAACCAGTCAATTTAAATACTTACAATAATTGCTCTGATTTAACGAATAACTTTTACATGGTAATATAATAAGCCATGGACACATTTTTTTAATTGGACTATTATTTGATTGTAACAATATTACTGTTATTTCGCTTTCGTGATTAATTGAATAGTTATAATTAGCGGTGTGTATTTCCATATGGAGAAGGCATGGGCTACTTTTTTAGAAATTACAATTCAATACACGGCGACGGATTAAATTTAGACGATTATATAACGTGTGGAAATTGAAGTTGAATGTACTTAATACCTCCAAATCGTTTATAATTATGATGGTCTATGTTAGAATGCGCAGCTGTTACTGCTTATAATGAATTAATAATATCTTCTAGTAATAATACGCTTTGTATCTGCATTCTGCATGGTTATCGTTTTTCATTCATGTTATTAGAAAACTATTATTTGGGAAGGTATCAATTAATCGAAATATTTTGGGAACTTATTCTGAGCTTCACCAGCATACATCTACTAAAAATCTACTAATGTTGTTATGCAGACTATATCTATTCTCTGTTTAGCTCAGTGTTCAGCATGTTTTGTGGTGTTTAGGTTTCAGTCTCTCCATTTAGTGAGTATTTACTTAATGGGCGGTTTATGTAAACTGTATCTCAAACACATGAAGATGAATACTGTTGAAGCGCAGAAGAAATAATCGGTTAATTAAACAGGATTTTTTACTACCCTTTCTCAGTTTTACCAATACCTCTCTAACAAGTTTTTCTGCAAAAACTACCCTTATTTAAAAACATTATTAGCCATCCATGGCAGAGCCATTTTATAAGTTTATAAACTATACATGGTTAATGTATTTATTTAGTTAAATTTAACTTTTACCGTGTATATTTATCTTATTCGTCTATATTTGTATTGTTCTAATGTTTCGTCACATGTATTAGTTGGTTTATCTCTTAACATTGTATGTCTCTCTGTCCGCTTCTTCTCTTATTCTGTCCTCCCATGTTTTCCTATATAGTTTTTTCCTGTTACTCTACTTTCGTATAATCTGATTGGTAATCTTTCTTTGGCATTTTTCTAATGTTTCGTTTCATGTATTAGTTGTTTTATCTCTTAACATGGTATGTCCTTCTGTCCGCTTCTTCTCTTATTCTGTCCTCCCATGTTTTCCTAACTTGTTTTTTCCTGTTACTCTACTTTCGTATATTCTGATTGGTAATCTTTCTTTGGCATTCGGCATGTGTCCAAACCACCTAAGTTGTCCTATTATTTTCTGTTTTATTGGTTCTATTGTAAGTTTTATCTATAAGTTTTGTTTTTAGTTTTGGCCATTCTTGTTCCGTTTTCAATTCTTATAAATCGCATTTCCATGGCATTTATCTTTGTTTTGTGTATATCTATTCCATGATTCGCTCATTATTGTCGATCTCATTACTTACGTTTGTTTTGATTCGTGACAGCTAACCTCTCATTGTATGGTGATTTTTCAATTTAATAGTATGATGTCGGCATTCATAAAAATCTGTTAAAAATAACGCTAAATGTATTTTTGTATTTAGACAAGTGTACATTTAGCATTTTTAACTGTAGTTTATGAATATGGGCATACGGTGTTGTTTACTAAAGGTGAAATTTGTGTTTACGTAAAATTGGTGCGATCCATTAATAAAATATGTTAAATTGCATTAAAAATCGAATCAAAATAATAGACCCGAACGAAAATAAATAAAACCACATGTAACTCTTACCCTTCACTAGCCTAATCCTAATAAGGATTTGTGAAATGAAGAATCTCCAAACATAAATTAGCGTATGAACGAAGGCGCCGCTTTCGTGTATTTTATACTAAAACGATGAGATATAAGTAAATATAAAAATATAGACTAATTCACGCAGGGTTGATTAATTTTGAGTTTTTTAAAAATTATATTTATTTATTTCTTTTGCATTGAAGGTCTTGATCTCCTAGGCTGATTTCTCTAGTTGCTTTCTATTGGTAATGTCGTCAGATCTTCCTCCACATCTTTACACCACTTGGACCTTGTTCGGGGTCGACTCCTTTTTCCTGGGTGGTTCTTCTATGGATCTGATTTTGGATTCACGTCCTGGTGTGCGATTTCTGATACCATTACGGACGTATACGTGCTCCTGCCCTACCAAAAGCTTATGCGTTCCACCACTCGTTCCGTGGTGCAAGGAATCGCACCCCTGCCCCAGTCAACTTAATCTTTGGCCCCTTATACAATCGGTAGCAGATTCAATGATATTCGTTTGCACTGTTCTCGTTCCTGCAGCTGAAGTCAAAATGGGTTTAATCAATGAATTGTACTTAGTATTTAGTTCTTGATATTTGTTTAGTTCTTGTTTCTTTGTCCGCGTAAAACATTCTTTATATGTTCATCGGTCCTTGTAACAGCCAAGTATTTATGTTTTCTACTTGCTTGAGTGATGTGCAAATGACGTCACAACCGGCATTTTTCCTAAGAATCCAGGGCATAATACCACGATATGTGTCAAACATACATGAAATCTGCTCTAAGATTAACTGTGTTATCTTATCGCCACGTGTAAATAATTTTCCTGCGATTTGTCATTTCTTTCGAAAATTTACGATATCGATTGTAATTGTGATGTTCTAATGAGAGAACTTTATATGGCTAGGTATCAGTGCAAGAAGAATTTTAAAAGCCCCTATTGCTGTACCATACATAAGTATAACTTATTCTGACTAATGCAGTAAATATTCCAGTCCTCGTAGACATACATTTATATCGTGCGTTTTTTGAGATATTAAAACATTTTGAAGGACCAAAAATTTCCAGTTTTTTAAATCGTATCTTCCAGTACTTTCGCCACACACGCAATTGCACAAACTCTGTAATACAATGGAACTTTAAAATGCAGATTACACAAGGAAAGTAACTAACGCGGCCTAAATCTAATTTGTCACCGGAATGCAAAGGAACATACACTTGTTATGTAAGATTGTTAATATGATAATTTTCATATTAGGTAATTAGCATTCAAATATATTTGTTAAAACGGAACAGTATTTTAAGAACGCATTGGTACCAATCTTTGACAAAACGAAGGTTCTCCATTTGAGCGGCATTGCAGTATTTTATTTGCATTAACTATTTCATTGGAGTGTTTCCATAAAGGTTTTCATTTTTTAGTTTGGCATTCATTCTAACATGGCTGCACGATATAATGTGCGTCATTAATTCTTTCATCGTCATTTATTAAATACTCTTAATTTACACATATAAACATGTTTTAGTTTTCCGTTTTACCATCTAGAGTTTGTTATGATCTCAAACGATAAGAGTTATGATAATATATAGTGCTGCGGTAGAAAAATAATATCCTTTGTATTTACTGATCGATATGCGGTGTCACTGGCCTGAGAACATTACATCAAATTAACCTACATGGTAAAAGGATTTCGATTAATACAAACATACATTATTCAGGTATATTTGTGGCTTTATGGCAATTTAGCACTTCATTCATCGATCTTATCGCAAGGTAGTAATACTTAGTAATAAAATATAGATTAAATGTGTAATTATTATTACCTACATTTCTATACTTTGGACGACTATATTCGTACAATTTACAATTAAAAATTGTACTATGATAAAAAATCGGTACAAGTTTGATATTTTATTTCATACAAAATCTGAATTATTCGATTATTTTAAATAAACTGCTCTTCAAAATTATTGCACCCCTGGGTAGTTTGGATAATTATATGCTTTTATAAGCAATATATTAATCATAGGCAACGTATACTGAATAAAAGCAAATGCTGCGACATATGCTATGTAATTTTGACAAATGTTCAATAACAACGCAAACAAAGTTTAAGAGATTTTTCAATACATTCTTTCTTGTACACTGATAAGCTAAATTTTGTTGACTCATAATTGTCAAAAGGTTCTTACAGTGAGGAGAAGACTCCGGGAGACAGGTTTGATGAGTAGAAGGCCTGGCCTATAAAAGCATCAGAACTCACAAAGGCTGACAGGATAGTTCTACTAAGATTTGCAAGCGCACATGAAAATTGGACCATCAATTGCGTTCTATTCTCTGATGAATTAAGAATATGCCTTAAATCTCACGATGCACAGTAGCATGTGTATATACGATAAGGAAACTGCGTTCAATATCGTGCTGGACATAGACCTTTTGTAACCTGTAACTCTTTCCATGCAGCTCGGTTCTGCACTTTTAGCATCTAGATTGTGCTATTATATTGATGTCGTCAGACCACCGGGTTGGTTGACTCTAGAAGCCATTTGGTCCAATGGCCGTCGCTATATATCTAGCCTTCCCATCTTCATGTGATGCTAGATGTGCGTGTCCTTCGTCTGATGTCTTCGTTTCTTACCTCAAGTTTACCTCTGACCTGTAATTTAACTGCGTGACTCCTTCGGTAGTGTTAGAGACCCATGAGCCATTACCGCCACACACACTATTTCAACACTTTTCTTTTTATGCACATTAGAAGTTGCTTTTCAAGATGTTCTTAAGTTTTCCTAATCCTAGGGCATCGCTGTATCTCACACGTCTGATTATCTCGGCCTATGCGTATCTGATGCCTCAGGTATAGGAAGTCACCTGTTCTATACTGTCATTGTCTATTTTTATTTGATCGTTTAGTACTTCTTCTTCTTAAAGTTACGCTCCTATTGGAGATTGGAAACCATCGTTATTATGCGGATCTTGTTGACTGCTAACATACGTAGCTCGGCGGATGGGCAACCAAATGCGTCCCTTTTTCTCTTCTTCCAATCTATCTTGTTACTTTAAAATTTCCATGGATTATTAGTTAGAGGATGGTATATCTGTCTCCTCGAAAGACTTGACCAAGGTATTCCAGCTTTCACTTCTTTATTGTGCTAGTGACTGCTCGTTTTCTACCCATTCGGTGCATTACTGTTTCGTTAGTGACCCTGTCAGTCCATGAAATTTTGAACATACTCCTGTAACACCACCTTTCAAATGCCTTTTTATGTTTTCTGCCATCGTTGTCCAGTCCTCTTATTCTATATATTAAGGTAGGGAAGGTTTTTGTGAAGGCGCAGCGGGCTATCTCTATTCTACTTTGAATTTCTTTTGTGTGTTCCGTGTTTTCCGTTACCCACCTTCCTAGATATTCGATATTCTAAAGTTTCGTTCTTAATGTGTATTGGTGGTCTGTTCTGATATGGTTTTTTGTGGTAGCCATGACTTTGGGTTTCTTTATGTTTATATCTAAGCCATATCTTTGGCAGTTGGTGTTTACTGATTCAATTAGGTGCTGGAGATCCTCTACGTTGCGTATGTTGTTTATCCTTTCGCCATTTATTATGATACCTATTGTTTCCTCTGATAATGCTTCTTCAAAAATACTTTCACTGTACACATTAAATAGCAGAGCTGATAGTACAGTACATACCCTTGTCTGACTCCCCGACTTATCTCAACCCCTCTCTCAGATCATTTCCGACTTTACTTTTGCTGTTTGATGCCAGTAGAGATTAGAGATTATTGTTATTTATCTCGAGTGTTGGATTCTGTCAAACAGTTTTCGGAATTCGATGAAACAAATGATACATTTTATGGTTCATATCTAGACATCTTATCATCATAGTGCCTCCCTGGAACCCATGCCGCTTCTGAAAGCCATCTGCGAATCGTTGATGTCTTCTTCTAGTTTTCTGAAGATGCAATTATGTATTTTTATGAAGATCTTGAGGGTGTGACACCATTGGCAATAATTCTGAAATCCGAGCATTCGTTGGGACCATTTTTTTGGTATTATCATTAATGTTGGGGTAGTAAGCCAGTCTTTTAGCATGGGACCTATCTCGTATATGTTGTTGAATAATTTAAATAGAATATCGGCTTAATCTATAATGGTATTTTGTTATTTCTGGTACTGTCAGTACTTGCTTCAATCCATAAATCAATATTTATCGCCATTTCGTCAGTTTTTTTCTCTGGTTCAGTAGTACATCTCGATGGCAGCTTCTTAGTCTTTCCCACATTTCTTTTCTTATGCATGTTAAAGATGTCGTATTTGTTAGCTCTCTATTTCACGATATTTGTCTGCTAGCCATTATTCTTTGGCTTTTTTATGTTAATGCATTTGTAGCCCTGTACATCTTCGTTTTTGTGTTGGGTTTGCAGTTTCATCATGTTTAGTATCTCCTGTGTCATCCACTCTTTATCTTTTCTTTGTGTAGGTTTTAGTTCTTTTTTCCCTACCTCCCACAACGCTTCCTTGCCATTGTCTTGCCATTGTTGATATATGTTCTTGTTTTTGGGAGATGATATTAGAACAAGGAGTACAAAATCACAACGCCCCGTTGATTTTGTACTTCTTGTTCTATTTATCGATTCGTGCTTGATCTAGAGCAGTTTTTATGCCGGGTATTTCGACTGTATGTAGACCCTTTCCGAACTAAATACTCATTGTATTCGTTACACGATTCAATAGGTTTTTTTCTTGCCGTCATTCTTTCCGTATCCCGTTCTAAACCCAGCTTATTCTCTGGGTTGACATAAGTCCAGCTTGGCTTCTATTCGTTTTGTGATTATTTTTGTAATCACTTTATACACATGTTACATCAACAACACATACTTATCGGTCTATAGTTTCCGAGATGTGTTATATCGTCTTTTTGTAGTGGATAACTGTAGAGCGTTGTTCAGTTTGCTAGGTGTAACACATTTTTCTAGACTAGTGCTGTATAGTGCTCTTACTGAATGGAGTGGAGTATTTCCTCCTTATTTTAGTCAATAGCTATGCCATCTTCGTCTGGAGATTTGTTGTTCTTCATCTCCTTTAGAGCTTTTTCGATTTCGGCTACATATACTTGGCATGTCTTGATTTACTCTAGGTTTGACTCACTTTTATTACCTTCCTGGCTATATTTACCATATGTGGCTATTCTTCTGTTTGTTACAGTCGACTTGTATAGGGTTGCGTTAAATTCTTCCACTATATTCAGTATATCGTCTCTCTTTGTGGTTTTTTTTTCCGTACTATCTAAGTAAGTTTGAATATTTCTGATTTTCCATTTGACATGTTTCTTCTCTATACTTTCATATTCCTGTTGTTCTCGATAGTTTGCTTCGTATGTTCTGTGTTGTTTCGACGTATCGCATTGATTGAATTAGTAATGCAAGTGGCCCTGCTTTTATATCCGGATACTATAGTGACATTTAAGTATACCTTGTGATATTTACAGTGACAACTAGTTTTTTTTATTAAAAAAAATACATATGTGACGGATATTTTTACTTTAGTAGTATGCACTGGCATCTTCAGATTTTTTACATAGGTTACTATAGTAGTATAGTATACTTATAGTTATCACATTGATGGACTATGTTCTTTAAATGGCACCAAATAGATGGTTAGTTGCCAGTATTGATGGCATATTTGTTACTACTGTAGTTGGTAATTTCACACACATTCAATAAGTTTCCACTAGAGATAAATGGCGGCATTCAAATGTGTTATCTATACAAATAACGGATTGTTTTATGTACAGTGGATTTTTATGTAATATAAAATTTACACCATGTGCTATTGATTGATTACTCTAAGAATTTCAAGTGTTTATTTAAGCAGGAACTAAAGTAACAATGGGGGTATACATTATCGGGAAAGCACCCATTGTCTTCATCCATCCTGCCATCCAATCTGCCTGCAACTGGTATTTAATTTAAAATTACAATGGCGCTGTGATTATATGAATTTATCACCTAGGAAAACTTTTCCGCATTTTTGCATTTGTCAAGCGATCGTTTCTGCGGTTATGCAATTGGCTGTGGATGCAGCAGCGCACGCTTCCAAGAAACAATCTTTCCCATATACCATCAACGATCGCCGGTTACGTTACGGTATTCCACAGACAGCGAGTCTTGCGCGCGTTTTTGATGGAGTAGTGCGCTGCCTGCGGACTCTTTCGCAGACACCCGACCCACGTCTTATCACGGGGAAATCGGTGCACTTTCTGTTCGACGTTTTCACCGAGACCGAGTGTGTGGGTGCAACGCAAAGACCGGTTGTTTTGGTTTGAGGTAGTTACGGAGGATGATGGTGTTATCTTGTGAAGGATGGTCGTGGTGACTTCTACGGAAATTTCCATTCCTGTTACATATCGACGGAGTTATCTTAGGGGAAGGTTCGTTATGTAAAAATTTAAGTTGCAATATTGGCTTTGGTCCAGATGCATTATTGGAGGGATGAAAACTTAAATTGTTTAATCTTGACATTCATATATTTATGATTCCAATATGCAATATTTTCAAGATCTAAAGTCTTCCAAAGCTGGTAAGCAGATTAGCTTGTAGTTGAATAATTAGATGTTGGATATAAATCCATGATAGAATGTATTCTCAAGCTCATTGCTATATCCGATGTAATCAATCTTGTTGATGCAGGGTCCTATTTCATTATGATTATTTATTTTGAAGGCCTAAAAATACGATTCGAGCCTATTGGCGTATTTTGAAATAAACAAATGTTTAATAAAAATGATTTGTTTTGTTGTCATAAAGTATAAAAACATTTTAATACAATTTAATTTTAAACAGTACGGTCGTTATTCATTTATTTATATAAGCGTGTTAAAAGTATTTATGCATGAGTTTTTGGAATGAAAGTATTTTGAAATTAACATTAATAAAAAAGATTAACATTTTAATACAATTTAATTTTAAACAGTATACTGTAGCTATTTATTTATTTATATATGCGTGTTAAAAACACCTTACATATTTTTATCACCATTTTCAAATCTAGCAATTATCCCTATGATATAAAACGAAGACAATGTTTTGAAACCGACCGACCTGTCATTTAAGTTTTGTGTGCTGTCAGCGTTGTTCAAAAGTGACTAAGACTAAAAATATAGAAACAGATAAGATAATCGATAAGATGACGGATTATATATATATATATATATATATATATATATATATATATATATATATATAATGCCTTATACCTTTGACCTGTCGGTGTAGGCTATTACATTTACATTGCTTAACATTATATTTTACAATTATGCTGGTTTAACTGTCTTTCCTTTGGTGATTATTATTTCCTCTATTCTGTTATCCCACTTTTTTTTTGACCTACCTCTTCTTCTTTTATTTCCAGTTCTTGCTTCTCGTACCTGTTTTGTTTGATTTTTTTGTCCATCCTAATTAAATGTTGTTTCTTTTCTATATACTTTTCTATAGCTCCAATTTCCAATTCTTCTCTGATGTCATCATTTCTTATTCTGTCTCGTCTCGTAACTTGTTTTACTCCACTTTAAGTCCACCTTCCATTTTTCCGTCATCTGTCAGTGCTACTCCTAGGTATTTGAATTGTTTTACTTGCTCTATTTTGTGTAGTTCTATCGTTATATTTATTTGTTCTTTCCGGTTTCCTATTATCATCACTTTTGTTTTGTTATAATTCATTTTCATATTACACTTTTCTAGATGCCTATTCCATACACTCAGGTTGTGCTGCAGATTAGCTTCATTTTCTGCTATCGCCACGACATCATCAGCGGAAGGAGCATCCGATATTTTTACCACTTATATGTTTTTGTAGCCTATATTTGCTTTTTTGATTTCTTGTTTCATGCTCTTCATTATTTCATCCATATATATGTTAAATAATATTAATTAATATTAAATTAAAATTGAAGATATTTGGTACATTTAACATTCGACCATTTTCGCCTCGTGAGTTACGTATGTACCAGTTACGGCCGATGACGTCACTTGTTATTGACTATGGGACGCGTTCCTTTTTTGGAGCGGTCCCGTGCCATACGCGCAATAGGAAATGACTTTATTAAGTTTTCTCTCTATTAGTGGACCTTTTACTCAAATCACCTCAGCATGCTTTCTTCGATTTTTAAATTTGGCCGCAGTCCGTTGGCCGTTTTCCGGAATTTTGTTCACAGCCATACACACAAACACACATATACATTTTCTAAAAATAGTCTATTTCAACTATATTAGTCTTGAAACGTAAAGAAAAGTCAAAATTAGCAATTCGAAATTTCTCGCGATACCAATACATATCTTTAACTAGTGTATTCTGAATGTAAAAAAATCTTCATAAAAGTTTATGCAGTAGTATACCATTTATTAAGTGCTTTTAATTGGTTTTGGATGACCAATTAAAACACTTAATATATGCTATACGACTTTAATTTACAATTATAATTAATTAAGTTTATAACTCCTACACACAAGTATTCCTAACACATCAAACTTTTAACGTTGATTGGTTATAAAGTTTGCTAAATATGGCACGATGATTAACTTTAAAAGGCTGAGCAGTGTTAATACGTATATGTGGAGATAATTGTAACCTGCAGATGTTATGTTATTAATTAAGCAGCTGTAATAATTACCGATTGGACAGGGACAATTATAGTTTATTGAATGCTCATGGAAATGGCTGGTTCAATTAGACATTGGTATAGATATTAAGATATTAAATAAATCTATAATCGTTTGTACGAATTATTCGTTTATATTACTTCTATCCCTAAATGTTTAGCATTTGCAATACCTACACTACCGCTTGAAAGAGATGCAGATACATGATTTATGACATTCTTATAAAACATACTGTTTTTATATACATAAATAAGCGTTTTTTACTTGTTTGATTTGCGTATACGTGGTGAGTTATAGGACCAATTGTGGTTGCGCTGAACTAGTAAAATACACCGCGTTCGTGAACTTCATTACACGATCAAATAAATTGAGCTCGGTTCCCAAGTTAAATTGCCAGTTAAACATACACTAATTACATGGTTTCTAGATTCTTGATTAAACGTGCACTGATGTTAGAATCCACTAATATTTAAACGTTTCACGACGAAAAAAGAACGATCCGAAATCCGATTATGTAATTAAGTATAATTTGTTTGGCCTAATAATTACATGCTCAGTTACAAATGCTTCACCAGAATTTAGGTACGAACGGAATTATAATTTATTTTCATCACGTTAAACGTGGCGTTTTAAATCAATAATAGATTACTTGTATTTTAATATGTTGGCGGTGACTGTTAATGGATACGTTTTTACCTAGATCTCAAATTACTACATGTACGGTTCAATGACAGTTTACTTTTTTTATATCATTTACATACAATTTTTATATTCGACAATCAGTAGTTAAATTTATGTGTACGAGAATATAGAAATAGATATATAGATCGATGTAAGGATATTATTTCTAAAAACAAATATTGGTCAATATAAAAATGTGGGACAATGACACAATATAAAAATTAAAATAATTAAAGAAACGTACAGTTAGCTTAAAATTATAAAAAAATCATATTCAAGACATAAACTATTCTCAATATTTTTTAACAAAAAAGACACTTTACCTGTCTCAATGGAATGTATTTTTTTACAAAATTTCACCCAGATATAGCTAGTTTCAGTTAGAGATTTAATTTTTAAATTTCTAATAAAATTTTTCAGGCTAGATACTCGTCTGGCATTTTTCGGTGTTTAGGTTGAGTTTATTGAAATTGAACCATTCATTAGCAATAGACCACACAGCGATGCTCTTGTGCAGAAATTCGAATCACTCTTGTTGTGATCAGGGTATCGTCGAATATTACTAGGTCGCCCTGTTCGCTAGAAGCTGTTTATTTACAGTAAAATAATAATGGACCCAATATTGACCCTTGCGACACTCCCATCTGAATAGGCAGAAAACCGGTTACTGCATCGTTATATTTAACTATTTGTCTCCAACCAGAAAGGTATGACAAGAACATTCTACGGATAGTTGGATGAATATTGTAAAAATATAGTTTCTGCAGAAGAAAACTATGTGCCACCCAGCCTTTGATAGGTGCAGAAATGTTGTACTAAGTACCTTTCCATCTTCAAAACAAGATTAACATTCATTAACACATTTTAAAATGGCATATTGATGTTGATTTACCATACATAAAATACTGATTCCCACTTAGAACATTTCCTTCCTCAAGAAACATTACCAGCTGTACGAAATCAATCTTTTCCAGTATTTTGGATACAACAGGAATCAGAGAAATGTCACGATATTTGGTACACCAATATCGATCTTTTTGAATTTGGGAATCATCTTGGCTAGTGCATCTGAAAAGTTATCAATATGAATGCACATGTTAACGAATTTCATTAGAGGAATCCATTTCAAATTTTATTACAATTATGGATAGATCATAAATGTCAGTGCTGCTTGATTTTAGGGAAATGACAGTATCATGAACATGTACATGTATTCAGTAGAAACATAGAGTTATTATTTGTATGTCGGTGCTCACTGATGTGGATAGATCATAGCTGTCAGTGCTCCTGCTTGATTTTAGGGAATATACAGTGTCGCATACATGTACATTATACTTAAAAATATTGGACAAAACAAAATATATAATTCTATATTTTTCAAAAATGGGCACTGGTCATTTCTGTCAGAAATACATTTTTTATCATTTGTATAAAATATTCAAAATAATTAATACTAATTTTCTTCAAAATGTCGTACGTCGTAATTTGTTTTTAACATTAGAATTTCGCCGACTGTAAACATGGACATTCCTTTCGCCGAATTCTACCAAAACGACGGAGTTACGGGAGATAATAGCCAAGTGCAAAATTTGGTGTGAATAGAGTTCTTTTCCGAAAATGTAGGGGAATATATTTATCGCAGACAGATGGACAGACATTTGGGGAAGCAATAAGATTAAACAATACCTATAACTGGAGAGGAGCTGTCTGCTTTTATATAATTATTTTTGTGCGAAAACGTGAAATTAAATCGCTACATAAAGTTTTCGGCATTTCAGGCTGATGACGAATATAAGTAATATTTTGAGGCTGTATGCTACAAGAATTCACGCTAAAATCGTATACTGCGAGATGTAAATGTAATGTTTATAAATACTACGTATTAGTAATGGTTATGGTATTCAGTAATTTAACCTACTTAAGTGAATTTATAAGTTATTATATTGTTATACTTAAACTGGGTGCAACTTCTAATTATACCGAATAATTAGTAGTAGTTACTGTGTTTGTTGCAATGTGTAACTGGCTACCGTCCTTCGGGTGTTTCTGCCGTATGTTAGTGTATATGTATGATGTGAGCGGTGTTCTCTCAGCTATCCTTCTGTTTCTACGGTCTGTGAGCGGCTTGTTAATTATGAGCATATCCTCTTCTTCTTCTTCTTCTTTTCGGAAGCCATGTGGCTTGTTTTGACCAAACTCTTATCCCGGGTCCTGCTCCTGCGCATATCCATTCCATACATTCTCCTCGTATACCTATAGCTTGTAATTTGTCTAATAGTATATCATGTGATATCAGGTCGAAAGTTTTGCTTAGATCATAATATGTCCCTGTAATCTTACACTTGTCGATTTGTGACGTTATACATTCTATTATTTTGAACAGAGCTGCTTCTGCCTCCGAAGCCATGTTGGGATTTTAAGAGAATATCTCTTTTGTCGCCTTGTTTTTAATACTTCTTTAGTCGGTAAAATTATTGATTGATTAGATGCAATAGTGTCGTACCCACTATTGCATCTAATCAATCGATAGACGATGTTACGATTTTTAGTATCTTCGGTAGAATTCCTGTTAATTCACAGGCTGACCTTGAATTTACGGTTTTTTATTTATTTATTTATTGTTTAATGTACTTCCTTTTCATCAGTAGAACCATAGAGTTATTATTTGTATGTCGGTGCTCACTGTTTTCTGCCATGTGTGGTACTGGTACTAACGAAAAAAGTATTGAAAACCATTGCAATCTTCATCATTTAGTCCATCTGTGTTTATTATGTTTTTAGTATGTGATTTGGTCTTAGTAAGTTAAGTATTAAATTCTCTGACATTTCCATTTGCTTTTTCCCTTGTGATATAGGATCTTTAATTTGTCTTGATTTATTCTTATTCCTTGCGTCATCCAGAAACGAAATAATTGCATATTTTATTAGTAGTATTGGCCCCTCACTTTCTTCAATGGGAATGCATTATTAAAATGCTTGGCGTTTAGATCGCCCGCCACTATTAAAGTGGTAATTTAGTATGTTATCAAATGCCTCGTAGCCATAATCTATACCTTTAGTCAAAACCGGATATAACGACATATGACCTTTTCCCAAGCTTCCGATTACATTAGAATTGCCTGCAGGTCGCAATACTTTTTGTATTTTCACCGTTTTCAATATATTGAAGCATTTACAGTACTTGACATTTTCTGTATTGTGTTTTTAGAGCTTTTATTACTGCTTGGACCATAGGTTGCAATACAGAAGTGACATTTGGTGTTAAAAATACAAGTAAAGTATGCATTTTAGATTGGGGACTACAGGGTGAGCAGGGCAGTTGTCAACTGGAAGAAGAATTTCATTACTTCTTGATTTCAAGTCTGCATCCCAATTTCGAAGCCATTTTGTCAAAAATATGTCATCCAGGGCTTAGTGTTATTTTCATATGTAATAGGCAGTGAGCGAATGTACTTAAAGCAACGGCTAAAAGCTTTTTCGATCACTTAAAGTTTTTCTTTACGCGATCCATTCATGTTTGCAGCAACTAACAATTGGCCTTGTTTTATACATTTTCCCACCCTTTGAATTTGAGTGTTTTGACAGGGGTTAAATTAAAAAATAGCCCTGTTTCATCCGCCTTAAATATTTCTTCTGGCTTATAGCCTTTGCATAATGCAAAGATAATGAGCACTCGAAATGTTCTTTCCCCATATGACGAGCGTAATCATTGGCTTTTTGCTGAAGGATCGGACCACTTATTGGAACTTTGTCAGCTCTTTGGTGTTTAAACCACGGTAATAAAGCCTCTTCAATAACTTTATGTTCAGATATCCTTAACCGTTTCAATTTCAAAGAATTACTTTGAAAATGAGTTTTGATTTTGTCCTTATTCTTCAAAATTGTTGATATTGTAGAGTGAGACGCCGCATTCATTGGCAATATTCCTATTTAGCTCACCATTTTCTAATCGCCATATAATGTGAGATTTTCTCTTGCCAGTTATTTTTCCTAGATTATGAGCGGCAAAAGCTTGTACCGGGCACCTTTCATAACGTGACCAAGATACTTGAGTTTTCTGGTTTCAATTGTTGTTAATATCTCCTTTTCTTTTTCCATTCTTCGCAGCTCCTCTTCTTTACTAATTCTCTCGGTCCATCGTATTTGCAAGAAACTGCATTATTATCTTAGAATATAGGTTGAAGAGAATTAGAGGTAGGACATATCCTTGCCGAACACCTCATTTAATTGTAATATTTTCTGATGTTTCTCCTTCAATGCTTATGATGGCAGTTCCGTTGTAGTAACGAAACTCTAGTACTCGTATATCTCGGCTGTCCATTACGCTCTTAATTTCTTTCTCGTGTCGTACTTTGTCGTAGTCGACGAAGCATTCGTAGACATCCTGCTTGTCACCAAGGCAACGCAGTACATGTGATCGTACTGGTACCTTATTCTGGAAGCCACACTGGGTATCACTTATTTCTCTGTCCAGTTTGTTGTACATTCCCGTTAGGATTACTTCTCTATTCTATCTATTTGCAGATGGCACATCTGGCTTATTGTGCGATGGTTATCAGTTTTTTCATCTTGAGATTTTTTGGGATCGTTACGAAAGCTCATACGAACCATCCGACGTTAATTAACTTCGGTAGTATTCGAATTTGATCTTCTTGTATAAGTTTAAGAATTTATGCCAGGATATTATCAGGACTAGTTGCTTTTCTATTTTTCATAGTTTTGATCACGTATATGAATAAATTTAATCTAATCTATTCTGTCCCACAGGTCTTACGTCTTCGAATAGTTGTTTAATATACTCTTGGCATCTACGCGGTTTTATCCTCTTGTGTATATTAAAGATATCGTATGATTTTTGCAGCATTTTCTAGTTCTTCGCACTTCCGCCATGTTTCCTTTATTTCGTGGGTCTTTTGGTAATTTTTATATTTGTCAGCATCTGTTCATTTGTTCTTCTTTCTTGCATCAGGTTTATTATTTCTTCCGTCATTTTCATCGTTATTTTGCTAGGTATTAAGTGGTTTTCGACTTCTACTTTGGTTTATTTTTTGGTTTTAGTTTTTTTTGTTTCTTGATTTTCACTCTAAAGCTGGCTACTACAGGGTTGCGATCAGAGGCAACATCCGTACGTATATGGTTTCGCAGATATCGTGCTGCTTCCATATCTTGTTTGAATTAATGTATAGTCGATTTGGTTTCTTACTATATAATGTTCAGTGTATTGTGGAGATGTCCAGGTATAAAGTCTTCTGGCTGTTAGCTTAACATATGTACTTGGTTTAGTCATTTCATGTTCCTCTACAAATTCTACCAGGCGGTCTCCGCGTTCATTTATCTGAACCAATCCGTAGTCTCGCACCAAATTCGTGTGTCTTCCTATGCCGATCTTTGGTTTCAAGTCGCCCATCATAATGTATATCTCGTATTTCTTAATTATTTTAATTAGAGTTTTAATGTTATGTTATGTAATGTTTTCATATAATGCTTTTATTTTCCGTCGTGCTTTCCAGTGTATGTATACGTAATTGTAAGTTCAGAACACGTTCAGACAGGGGCACGAAAGATATTACTAATTTTTGGGTCTGTTTGTCTACCTCTAGTGCTACCCCATGTCTATGATTATTGTCTTCTTCATTAGCTTCAGAGAAATACATCGTGCCGTTATGTGTTTGGCACTTTCCTTTGTCATACCATCGTATGTCACCGAGACCTAGTATATTCTCCTAGCCTCCTACAGCTACATTATATATTTTTCCTGGTTGAAAAATACTGGGGACCGAGGGCCGATTGTTTTGTGTTGTTTGTCATGATAATTATACCAGGAATTATAATTCCACATCTTAGTACACCAACCGTGGAAACCTATATTCAGATTTCGCCTGGTGAATTCTGGTTTTAATCTGTATAGTTGTCCATCTTTTCTGCCTCAGTCCAGTATTAGTGGTTACTACTGCTCTCCACTACTGAAATGCTTATATACTTTTGCCACGGCTTGCAATGTCACGCTATCGTCTTCAAAGTAAATAGTATTTCCTGAGTTATCCTTTTCCAAGGACTAACTACTACATCCTGCTTCTAAATTGCCCATGATTACTTATTCCTCGAGATTTTCTCGCTTATTTCCCAACTAACTATTATATGTACTGGTCTTTCCTGTATCTGCACCTTGCGCACGGCTAGTAGCTTATATCTCGGCCCCAGCAATATGATGTTGTGTGACTTTTGTTACAGGTTACTGTGCTGTCAATTTTGAACTTATAAATTAAATAATTTGTAAATTAAAAATAAACTTCATAGGGCGATCTACAATAGATCTTTCTGGCGAAAAGCTGTTTGTGTGATAAGAAGTATAGTGCCCTCTTCGATATCTTCCACCACACCTTGCATATATTTTACTTGATTTATTTATTAATCGATTACTGCTCCTTCTTCGTTCTTTCCCTTGATTCTAACCTCAAGTCTACTATAACTACCCTCTTTGCATGGAGTTAGCTAGCCAATCGATCTTGAGATCCCAAATATGGAAACCATTTAGTAATAATCATAAAATGCTATTTCCTAGCAACAACTGTTGTTGGCTGTGTATTGGGAGAATGAAAGTCATTAAAATGCATATATATTGTCACTATCCTCGATTCGATACTTTCAGTAGGGGGTTCAGATGGCTCTTTGTCTCTAGTTCTCATACAGGAAAACGACATAGACAAAGAGCAGAGATACTATATAATAGTGGAATAAGTCTCCGCCTAGGAAAAAGAAAACAATAATAAAAATCATCCAACAAGCTCAATAGTTTTATTAAAACAAACATAGGAAAGTTAAAGTTTGCGTTGGTTGTTCATCCTCAATAAATATTATGGATAGTTAGCTGGAAGCTAGCATGGCTATTTGTAGCCTAGTATTTGCACGTATGCCACAGAATAGGCCCATTTTGAAACCTCTTGTTACCGTTTCGGCGAACATGCCGCTTACCCCTGCTCCACGCTCAGTAGGGTAGGTAAAACCCGGGCTGCGTGCGCCTCTTCAGCGGATGCTAAGAGTAGGGGGGCCGTTCGCCCCTATAAATAACGTGCACGCACCCCTAAACGGCAGTCAGTTCTCCCTCACCGAGACTCGGAGGACTCATTCGTATTACCCGACTATCGCCTTGAAACCGATACTTGAGTTTAACTTTTTACCTTTGGTAAATCGATCCTCCCTCACCAAGACTCGGAGGACTGATTCGTATTACCCGACTATCGCCTTGAAACCGATACTTGAGTTTAACTTTTTACCTTTGGTAAATCGATCCTCCCTCACCAAGACTCAGAGGATCGATTTATTCCCTTGCAGCTATCAGCTTACACTGATAATTGTGCCCCATCTCCCTCTTGTGACGGTTCTCCCTCACCACGACTCCGAGAACCGTTTCAAGAATATCCTCGACGCCGAGCGTTGATTCTATCTTCCCCGTAAGGCGGCCTGACGGTTTTTAACCCTCCCCGTGCCTGTCTTACGAAGAGCTGACCCCGGCGACGGACTGCAGCTTCCTTCACCGACCCCGTCGACGCCGAGCATCGATAACACTCTATTCACTCATTCAACTCACGAATCAATCATGAGCGCAAGCTGCAGGACCCTGGCGGGGGAAGAGATGCCAATGCTGGCCGTAATAAATATATACTAACCGCCCTAGCATCGGACTACAGTCATTTCCCAAATATGGGTTTAAAATGTATCAGGGGAACTAATGGGCACTGTGTTTGATTAAGACATTGAACTATAGACATAAACAACATAAATGTAAAATATATATATATAAAGTATTGGTATACTAATTAATAGTAATAAAATAATTACTATTAATTAGTATAACGATACTAAGATGTTTAATGTATAAAGACAGATGGAAACCTTGCTCATTGATTTTTTATTGCAATAACAATAAAACTTTACGATGTTCTTACTGTTGTTACTATTAAAGCTAATAGTAATTATTAATTAAAACAATTTCTAAATGTATTGTTACTCATTATTTTCGTTTTTGCATTCTACAATTTTTTATAAATGCATTCAAATAAAATACACATAACACTTACAGATTAATTAAGAACTTCAATTATGTCTACTGTTACATTCCATTTCGCAGTAGCCGTTATTGTTGCATACATACCTCCAGACGTTGTAATTGTTACTGTATACGGTTTTGTTCGTGCACGCTCCAGAGCTTTATGTTTGTTTCATGAAGTCAAAATTATTGCGGCGGACTTTATCGACCGCAATGCACTTCATATTTGAAAGTGCTGCAGGTTTAATTAGGTTTTGCTATGCACCTCTTTTGAGCAAGTAGAGCATGGCCGCTGTCAGTTAGCTTTATCTAATACATCTAATTATAAAATTAACGCAAAGTTGTGGGAGTGGATACCTTTATAAAATGCCCGCTAATACATGTTTGATACAATCGGGACCCACAATATTATTTTATATATTGTGAATGATATTAGTGACAATATGTAGTTGTTATAAAACTAGGTGAGAGGTACGTTTAATCGGTATTTATATGTGGCAATTTCGTGTAAAACAGTTCTAATATTCATGGTACAGTTACTAACGTATAACTAAAGTTAAGAAGATACACTTAGGAATCCGATAGTTATCGAAAATAATACCTCTCTAATCTAAAGCTGTATCTTTCTAGGTAGTTAGAACGATACAGCTATTACGATACCGACACAGGCCAGTGAAAAGCTTATATTGTAGAAAATTGTTGATGTTCATTTACTGATGTCTATAGAGAAAGAAAAGAAATTTTGAAAATTCATACCTGAAGTTACACAGCCCTTACAAAACTTGAGTGTTATTCCAATCTACAGTTGCTAATATTTAGTTCATGCGACCAGCACGCCAAGTTTGCGCGCATAATTATGTGTTAAGTGTATAATTTCCATGAATAATGAATACAGTAGATACAGTATATGACAATAATACTAGTCTTGAAAACTTGAAACTAAAATAACTCGATGAATTATTGACATATTCTTAAACTTCTTTCAAAAATAACAAGGGTTAAATACAAAAGACAGAACTGATTTTAAGATTATGTTATTATGCCCTTAGCTGGACGATATTAGTAGATATTATTTTTATCCGATGATTAGTGCTTAAACAATGATCATAATATTGGTGCAACTAGTAATAAGCTCCTAGTATTGCCCTGTGTCCACTAAAGTTATTAGTTTTCTACAATATAAAATTCTCCAATTCTCATAGGCTTGAATTAAATTAAAGCAATTAAGAAGTATAACAGAGAGTGTGTGTATATGTCCAGAATATTGGTGTAACGTCTAGTAGTGTGTGCGACTAAACAATCAGATGCGTTATTTATGACTGCTGAAACATTGTTCTTCTGTAGGTAGGTAGGCCTGTCCTATCGGAGGGTGGCGAGTATCAAGGCCTCTCTTTCATTCTATTTTCCCTCGAGTATAAGACGTAGCAGATCATAACGTTGTTTCTTATTATTATAGGGGACCTAGCTACGGAAACAAGGAGTAAGAATCATTACCAGTAATACACTTATTCCAACGTATTTCTAATATTCGGGAAAAAAAACACGCAGAAAATTGCATCTTCCCTTTCTTGGATGGTGGAGTCCTTGTGAACCCATTGTATGGAATTTTGTTTCGTGGGAGGATCCCAACGGTATACCCAGATCTCTGCCATTACGGCCCATTAAGGACGTTGGTATTCTGCTTAATAAGCTTGTTCCAGTTGTGTCCCTGGTGGGTAGCTTCCAGCTCCGATGTTCGATTTTGTCATCCCTGACGACGCTACATTCCCATTGATTTCTCGGCTTCCCTCCTGGTCTGCTTTCGCCCACTGTGGCCTCCGACATTTTCTTTGGGTCCGTTGTCTTCTTCATACGACTAATTACTGCAGGTCCTATTTATCTACATTTGGTTTTACTGCCGTTTATTTGTATAATTATTTGTATGTAATTTCCTCGGCTGCTTTTTTCAGGGGGGGGGGGGGGCTGAGGCTTCTTTTATTTCTCCTGCATTCCTTCCGACGATGTCTATGTCGTCTGCGCGAAAGCTAGATGGACTATTAACTTATATAAAATTGTGCCCCCTTCGCCATTTCTTGTTGCTCGTACTGCTTTTCTAAGTTTAAGTTAAATAGAATTGTTGACAGAGCATCTCCTTGCCGTAGACCTGTTCTTACTTGAAATCTTTCTGTCAGGTCTCCTTGTATTCTTACCCTACATTTTGTTTCTCGTAGTGTCATTTTGCTCAGGTTAATTAGCTTTATTGGTATGCCCCGCTCTTCCATTGTGCCAAAAAGCTGGCCTCTGTGAATGCTATCATAGGCGAGTTTGAAGTCAATGATGAGTTGGTGCATTTCAATAATGTGCTGATCTGGTCGGTACTTGAAATCTCTCTCCGAACCCCACATTGGTAATCCCCCAGGATCTTCTCCGCATAGATGTACATGCGGTCAGTGAGTATGTTTGAAAATACCTTGTGGATTACATTCAGCACAGATATTCCTTTATAATTGTTGCACATTTTTCGGTCTCATTTCTTATGTATTGGGATTATTATTGCCCAGATCTCCTCCCCAGTATATCTCTGGATATTATTGAGGCTACTGCTTTATTTGAATACAAAATCATGATGCTTCTGTGTACAAGTTGCAAATCACTAATTTTCGCCATCTTAAACTAATATGACAAATGTTAAGCGATAGAAACCAAACTTAGAGATACACTATAAAATATCACAGACACTTGACGTACTAAATTTGTCGCGATAACATATTGTTGTCATGGATAGGTAGATAACAAAAAAAACTCGCCTGGTATGTCCAAGATAAGCGGCTTCCGGCGTTTTGATGTTGAGCAGGAGATCCTGGCCGATTTCTACTTTTCGAAGGCCTTTTTTATTTGATATATGATCTATATTTCGAATGCCCCAAGTCTCTTCATAGTAGACATCTTAATCGTTTAGCCTTTCATACTCTATAGCAATAAGGGCCATATGTAGCATTTAACCATTTGGGATCGCATATTAAATTGCAGATACTTATTAAAAAATATACATCTAACCAACTTTGGCTTATATCTCAAGTAGTCTGTTGGAATATTATTCCCTAGAGGGCACTACCCGGTGATCCTGATGGCATGAGCATGTTGACGGTTATTACCATATGGATGTGCATTGCTAATTGATGTGGTGCCGCCAGATGGCGTTTAATTTGCCTCCTAGGGGGTAGTTGTATATTTTTTGTATATAACCACTCGAGATATTGTGTGAATTAATCCTCACTAGCTGAGCTACACTGATGAGATCTAATAAGATCGAAATCAAGATATCTTTACGGATAATTATTTTTGAATATTTTTTGCATCTTCATAAAACTTTTTCTAGCTATCTCTATTCTGATTTTTACTTCTTTGTCGCAATCCATATCTTCGATTAGCCAACAGTCTATATATTTGAGTTTTGTGACTTGTTGGTTGGAAACTGGTATCATGAAGTCTTAAAGACACCTTACACGGTATGTAATAGTGTCAATATTCTAATATATTGATAGTATTATATCATGTAAGCTGTAGTAATGATTGAATGAGAATACTTATGCTGCTTATATGGGAAATTTTGTAATCCAAGCATCGAAGTCTGGGACGACACTGAAAAAAAAGACATAGAATTATCTTGTAAGGTTGATAAATATTGATTTGAGGATTTAAGCGAATACTACCAGTACCAGAAGTGTATTATTAGTATAATTCTTATTCTTTATAGTCGTTGATTGTGTGTTGATTGTAAACCCTATAGATACAGCATCTCAATTTACTTTATTTGCAGGATTGTGTGAATCGGTAAAACGAATGTTATTTATTATTGACTATTATCACTTCTTTTCCTTCGTGTAGCTTTCTGCGAAAGATATGCTTTAAATATACATTAAATAATAGTGGGGACAGTCCGCATCCCTGTCTAACCCCTTTATATATTCGGAATTTACGATCTTCTATATCTGGGTGTTGACCTATCTCCGCTGTTTGTTTTCTCTAGAGATATTCTCAATGAGTGTTACTTCTTGTTCTTCTACTCCGATTTCACATAGTAGACTAGTTATTGTTGTGTGGTTGGCAGTATCAATCGCTTTAGTTAAATATATCAAACATAAAAATAGGTATTTTCTTTAGTCCAATTACTTAGGGCTATAACTTGCAGTACCGAGACCATTGCGGAAGTCAAATTAAGCAGTTGCTATATTCTCTTCAGATTCTCTAAAGATTCGAGTATGTATAATTCCTATTTTCTATGCGTAATACCAATATTGGACAACAATTGTACATTCCTAGTATAACCTAATGTGTGACGAATGCGTTGGACACCATATCCGCTTTCATTTATCGTTGGGGAGCCGTTCCGGATTGTTCTAACACGAAAAGAACAGCTTCCGAACGATAAACGAAACCGGCTCATGTACAGATGTGCTATACTTGACACTAAATGTTCTGAACGTATACGCGTTGCTGTCGCTCCGCAAAATACGAACAATTCACGATAGT
The DNA here is from genome assembly GCA_963942505.1 of Lordithon lunulatus. Lineage (NCBI taxonomy): Eukaryota > Metazoa > Arthropoda > Insecta > Coleoptera > Staphylinidae > Lordithon > Lordithon lunulatus. Next base: position 48,573,860 of record OZ012666.1, read on the forward strand.
ATTTCGTAAAATGGTCGAATTTAGGTTTACTGGCATTAAAAATATATTAGTAAACCAAAAAGTGAACTTTCCGTTACCACAGGAGTGGTACCCCTGATTAATGTTTCCATTGCAGAAAACTAAGAGCTTGAATACTAGAACTACTTCGGATGCGATGTACTAGGTTGGTCTTCCGTTTTAGCCATGCACTGAATAAATGGCAAATAGAGTCGGTTTAGGAACATTTGTTATTTATTCAGATAATATGTATAGCGTCCACTGAGGAAACTCGCCTTCCAAATTTGTCAACGGCAATTACTAGAGATGTAAATTAATCAGAAGGTTTTGTGCCCATAATACATTTTTTTGTTCCCCTCCTGCTGTTGATCCGTATAATCTCGCATGTATTTACGTATCCTTTAGCTTTTTAAATCAATGAATATTTCCAGTTACTTTCAAACCTCTTTCCCTGCTTCCCACAATATGTTTGGAATTTTAAAACTACTCCTACGTACACTACTATATTGCTATAATTATTCTACTGCGGTATGTATACATAAAATAATAAAATATAACTAGGATAACATGAAGACACAACCGAAACATTGAAACAATGGTTATACAAATAGCACCTGATAGGAGTAGATTGATAGACAGTTAAGCCTGGTCAGTCGGGTTTGCTCGCAAGCGGTCGCTTAAAAACGGCCCATTTTTACGACACAAATTGATTTTTGTAATGTATAAATGACGAGTATATACTAGAATAAAATATATACATGCCCCTACACCTACTATAGGGTTATGCTTAAATATATATATATATATATATATATATATATATATATATATATATATTTCACTTTAATAGATTGAGGACAATATTCTTTATCCTTGTATTATCTAAATGCATTTAATATTGAAAATAAACAATAGTTTCGAAAATGTATATGTTGACCACAGTCATAATAATTATTTATCTTTTAAATGGAGGCGACATGACGTTCGAGGTAACTTGTTTTGAAGAAGCAGCACTTCATTGAAAGATTTGTTATTACCACAAGATAGTATTCCGTAACGAATTGTTGATTCAAAGTTTTTGTAGGTATTTCTTAGTGACTATATGCATATTTAGCTTTGTGAGTTATGGGTTTATATAGTCTACTACAACTTGGTTTAGTACAATATTATGTCACACAATGTTATACTTCTCCCTTTAATGTATATACTTCACTATTAATAACTGCACTAATAGTTTGGTAATTTTTGACGATTAACATTATTAATTCATTATTCCTTATTTTACTCCTTATATCTTATTATCTCAGTATAAATCCATACTGAGATAATAAGATATAAGGAGTAAAATAAGGAATAATGAATTAATTTTATTCGAAATTTTAATGATTCCGTTTTATTAATTTTGTTTATTGTGGCGAAAAAGGTAATACAAAGTGAATGGTAAGTACTTATATTGTGAGCTTGATGGTCCACGAAACTCGTTATTTGCTCTTATTTCTTATTTTTCTCAGCGTAAACATATCTTAAATCATATATTAATTTTAAATTCACGGCAATACTTAATCAATCAAAAATGTGATCCTATTTTATCTACATTTTTCCTTTGGGAAACTAGGACTTTGTTGATTGTTTTTGATATCGATATTTTATACCCGACAGGGTCGATTATTATGTTTACTTTTTGACCATGACAATTTATAACAAAACAAAACTGCTTATATTTTATTGATTAATTCCTGTTCGGATCCCTTTTTTGCTTGTTTTGATCTACCCTGAAACTAACTATAATTTGAAGAAATTCTGACCTTAACATCTAATGAGACATGTTTATTAGTTTGTTATTTTTATAGTTTGAATATATAATTTTAATTCTCGGTAAATATTGAGTGTCAGTATTTTTATCACACAATGTTTATTTAAGTTAGTCGTTGTTACACCTTGATTTTTTTTAAATTCAACCTATAATATAAAACATGAAAAATACAATATCTGTGACTAGCGAATTTAGGCATGAGGCATTTCGAAGCTCGTCTATACTAAATCCTCTATTTTAGTTCAACATTCATATTAGGAGAAGAAAATTACCGACACTTATTAGAAGTAATCGGTGTTTTTAAAACATCAAGGATTTTTTTACCAAGATAGATTGTTTGCTTTATCAGCATCGATATTTTGTTGTCGATGTCACATCACTAATCGATACTACTTATAATCAAATCATTACTCATATGGTTAATTACTAATATTAGGTAATACATCAATGGGAACCAAATCAGAATTGCATCTTGTTGTCTTTTTATTAATTAATTGCATAGGAAGGAACTAATGTGCGCCGTAGGCGAGCCAGTTTAAAATAGAGGCCTGTCTATTGTAGGTCACTGAGGGAGAAATAAATAGAAACGCTATTTCAGTAGTACAGAAACACTTTCACTCCTGTAATTATAAATACCAAAGAGACTCTCATGATCGGATGATTGGTAAAGAATTTATTACAACAAACATTTAAGACATTTATATACAACCCGATAATTTTTGCGACAAAAGGCAATATAGAATAAGTTAAGAATATAAAATAAATTTTAAACTTTTGCTAATAAACATTGCGAAAAAATTCTTTCATTAAAGGAATTGTGCGAAAACCACACTAAAGAGCGCGAGGAGTGCCAAATACAGAGTAACGTGCGCGGGCCGAGTAGTGTAGGAGTATAATTAAGAATAAGATTTAGCTTGTGGCACTGGATTAACTCAACACCATGTTTTAGCATTTTAGATTAAAGTAAAATTGATTCTTGGTGTGTTAGATAAGTTTTAATAGCAAAAAACACTAAATCAAATTACAAAATTAAATTGAAAGTTATTTATGATAAAATAATGCACAAATCTCATATTATTATTTTTTATTAATTTAATTTTATAAATTATATACATATCAATTTTTCACTAGAAATTATATTCTTTTATATTTCAATTGTTAAATATAAACCGTATATTCGTATTATTCTTTGCAGGCTATTCATAATAATTATATAACTGGATTACTCCTTTTGCGCTCTACTTAGATATTTAATGTACAGTGACGCATAAAATTCACGATGTCGTGTTACAATGGTACCTAATAAATAGTAAAAGAAATGTATTGACCACAAAATAATACAAATGTCTGTGAAATAGAGAAACTGCTTGTTGCTTATTTAAGTGTGAGACGCCTACTAATGGCGCCAGTTGTGAAATTGTATTGAGCTTTTAGTAAACAAAAAACCAGGCAGCGAAGTACCATATAATTTTTCTTAAGTTAATTGAAACATTTTGATGTTTTCTCTATAATTTCTTTAGTAAGGTATGTGTATTCGTAGTTATAAAAAATTTAGATCATCAAATCTTACCAAATAAGTTTATTGCGCGTATTCATACATCCTTCTTCTATGCTTTCTCCAAACGCACTATGTCATACCCCTATCACTCATCCACAGTAGTCGTCCTCCTCAAACACCTCAGTCTGTTCTCAAACCATTGGCGATTAGTAATTTTACCGCACATGGCGAGACCGAGAGCAACACAATTAAACATTTGGTAGATAATTTTAAAATAATTTGTCAAAATTGAAAGATTCATTTTGCATTTTACGGAGCTTTATTGTTTTTAACAGACGTTTATGAATACGGTATCAGATGTGTTTTATTAACATGTTAAAAGCATGCCCGTTTCCTAGTTTTTCCTACTATACAATTTTACAACTGCGAAAAGTATAGACGTGATCCCGCCCTTACTAGGAATAATGATTCGTACGTTAATAAAGTTTTAAGACCACATACAATTTTCTTCTTTCTTAATGAGTGTAACTAATCGCCTGGAGCAATATTACTAGTGTAAGCCTCATTCTGCACACAAGTATAAACTAGATTTTATTTATATAGTAATTGTAATTGGCTCAGAAACAGCATTTTATTAGTTCGCTTGCATCCCCGTTTATTCACCAAATACTTTACAATTTAATGTTGACTTTATAAAACCCATATATGGATAAACAGTGTGTAATCGCCCGGTTTTTTTTTTAGCAAATTTTCTATATTAGCACCCTGATCATTTTAAGACCAACGCTCTCTGGAAAATGTCGGTCGGACCTTCCGTCGTCGTGTGTTAAACTTTTTGGTGAAAACGTATATGTTTACCAACTGCGATTTTCGATTTGAAAAAACCCTATTCCTATCCTACGTAGACGATTTTTTTTATACAAAATTCTTATTAATTTGTTTGAGTAATTGATTAGAAATGAAAAGAATTGTATTTCTGATAAATATAGTTTATATGTGCCAATTTTTTAAATATATGTATTCGATTCGGGTAAAGTATATTTTTTGTTGGCAATATTGGAAATAGTTATAAAAATAAATAATTTAGAATTAATAATACATATGTATACAAATGTACATTACAATCACGGAAAATATCTGAATAAATATAAAATTAAAAATATAAAATAATTTATTTCTTTAAAACAGATTATATTTCTTAAAAAATATATACATTTTAATTATTATGATATGTATGATAAAACAATGTGCAGAGACTACATCAGATTGTTTCTATAATGTGCATAGGCTTTCTGAATGTATTTTATTCAGAAAGCCTATTTTATTTTTGACCTAAATATACTATACAATGTATATATTATTTTAACTCGTTATGTGTTAATTAAAAATATGGTAAATTATGAAACATTGTTTTTTATTTGCCATGTTGTATCACATGAGAAAATAATCGAATCACCATTTAATTTCGAATGTAGAATACTAATTCATGATAATTGATACAATTATGGATAATACAGTCCATTTTTCATAATTACAATTCCATAAATTGTAATTAATAAAAGTTTCTAAAGATAAATGTAAACGAATCCCATTGTTTTTATTCCTCTACCTTACTAAATTTCAAATAGCGCGAAACCTATTATAAACAACTATTCCAGTATACTCGTATCATTCACTATGTTCAGATAAACTAGAATAATTGCTTGTTAAGTTAAGCACGAACTCAACCAATTAATTTAATTAAAAATAACAGAATATTATAAGACGACAAGCCATGTGTCTGAAAGGTGATGTACATCTGAATAAATTAAACGTTTCAAAGCATAGTATTATATTATTATTTAATTGTATAAGAAATTAAAGGTAATATTATGCACGATGTTTAGTTACGTGGCAGGCATGTAATAACTGTTTCTTGTAATCTATTACTGTACTTGAGTTTATATTTCGTTAATACCTTAAAGATGCGATGTGATGAATCCACAGAATAATAATTTTAAATTGATGGACGTAGCGTTTATTAATGAAAATAAATAATAATTATTAAATAATACAACTGTAAGTAAATGATTTATTTCAATTTTATTACTTCAATGCCAAATTTGTATTCTTGTCAATATTAATAATTATAAAATCTAGTTGCATTACTATAAAAAAAATTAGTGTTTTGTCTTAAATTTATCTATAGCAAATGTCGTTCTTCGTGATAAAATTTTCCTCTACGTTTTCGGAAGAAAAAAACTATTACATGATGACTATTATCTCATCTCAGTTAACTTAAAACTGTTGGTGGAAATCGGCCGGCGGAAAGTCCATATTTTCCAACTGCGATTTATCTATTTAAAAAATTATCGAAACATGTATACAACTTTTTTATTAATTATTTCGAGTAGTTTTACATTTTTATTTATTTTTGACAGAAATGACACTTTACCACGTTTGATTGAGGCAACATGTGTTTTTGTTTAAAATATCGACCATTGTTATAAAAAATAATAATTTAGAATTACAAATTAAAAATCATAATATTTTATTTCCTTAAAAAATAGTTATATTTCTTAAAAAGATATTCATTTTTAATTATTATGATACATACCATAAAGTAACTGGCCACAGCATGTTTGATGGAGTCCTAACACTCACATATACATACAGTTCAATTAAACAATATAAGGGAAAATATTTACCTAAAATATTTTCTTCATTTCTTAGTAGTAGTAGTCATAGTTACTGTATTTGTTACAATTCTGCAAGTGGCTATTAACCTTCGGGTCTTTCTGCCGTGTGCTAGTGTATGTGTATGTATATGTTTATATGTATGTGAGTGTTAAGACTACTATATAGATTCCTAAATAAATTCCTCCCCGAGTTTTCTGAAGCGTATTTAATGTTTGTATTCACTCAGATTAATAAGAAAATAAGCTGAGCTCCTACGTGGCAGATGTTTTGAAGCTCAACTTAGCTTCAAAAAATCTGCCATGAAGGAGCTCAGCTTATTTTATTATTAAACTGAGTGGATACATTAAATACACTTCACAAAACTCGGGCTGCAATAAGTCTACAATAATAATAATAATAAATATCTTTATTTAAAGAAACGAATATACATTTGTTGTTACAAGATTCGGCCTTGTATTATATATTATTAGATTCATCTTATGCAGATTGCATTGTTTATAGAAACCATTATTTGTGTTTCGAAGACGGAGCAAGAAAATCGATGGGTTGTTCTATGAGTTATCATATTCTGATTAAATAACACGCATTAGATACCTACATTCCTTCTAATGTCCATTAACATTGTTAAACACTGTAATAAAAATAATTACAATATGCATAGAAAGTGCATACAAAATCAGTTACTCAAGACTGAGCCAAAGGTGTGATCATTTAAATACAATCGTCACAGAATCAGAGAAAATCGCGTAACCTACTTTGAAAATGTCCCGAACGGATGGATGCCGTTGTTTCAATAATGACGGAGTTTTAATTTGAAAATTAATATGCTTCGATGGGTTTGGCATTAATATAATTTCAGTTATAAATATTGTTCGCAACTACTATTTTAATATGTGCTCTATTTCAGCATTATTTTCAATTAAATTAATCATATTTGTTCACACGTATTCCCTCTTAAAGTAAATCCCCTCAACACAATAAAAAAATGCAATAACACGTATTTGCGAGGGATGTTTGCAACGACGTGACAATATAATTTGGCTTGAGTTTATTAAGACAATGAAAATACCTAAATTTGCTATCGAAAGCCACCATGATATTGATTTAGTTAATTCATGTAATTTAGTATTATATTAGGAAGGAATATATTAATTAAATTTAAATTGTTTAAATTCAAATGAATAGTTATACATATAAATACAAAATATTATATAGAAAAACAAAGATATTCAAAATCGGTATGGTTTTACTTATTTACACCTGAAACCGAAGTAAATATTGTATATATATATATATATATATATATATATATATATATATATATATATATATATATTAATTTAAATAACAACCCTCGATCATAAGCATAAAAATATTATTTTAAGAATTAAATACCGATTTTAATATTACGGTATTGCGAGATTGAAATACCGAAATTGTATATATATACCGGGTTGAACACTCGTTCATAATACAAATATTATTTTAAGAATTAAATACCGATTTTAATATCACGGTTTTACATGATGATGATTGAAATCTCTTATCATATAAACTGATTGTCATCCAAAAGAAACTATATTATAAATTAGATGATGCCTAGAGTGCAGATTACACAAAAGTCTACACACTGCCCCGACTATTATTTCCAACTTGTATTATATCTAAAAGCACACATAAATAAATTCATTCAGAATATGAAATTGTTAGACTAGAAATAATAATAATCACCGCTTATACGTGCGGGCCGCTTTCGTTTATCGTTCGGGAGCTGTTCCAAGCTGTTCTAAGCCAGCTAAGACCAGCCCAGAACGATAAGCCAAAGCGGCTTAAATATATCGCACCAGGTTAAAATTGTAGAATATTTTTTAATAAGTTGCTAAAAAATATTAAACTTATTGAAAATCTGAACCGATTTCATATTTGGCATATCAGCTGGACCACTTTTAACATAAAATAATAAATTGATTACATGAAGAGAAAAACAGAGAAGCATTACACTGTAATCGATATTTTTCTGGATGCAGTTAAAATTGATTAGTAATTTTCAAGAAAACTTTTTGCCGTTAAGTGTTATATAAAAATCATTGCATTAACTCAATACGTGCTTTTTATACAACTTTCAAGCGATTGCGTGATGGAAAAGTGACATTTGTTTAAGTACATTAGGCTGAAATCACATCAGTGATGTAAGCGTTCTATAAATATTCGTTTATTGTACAAGTTGTCACAAATACCTTTAAATTACTAAAACGTTTTACACAAAATTATACTCCTTGGTGATTTTTTGCAACAATCAATTTTTAATTATATTATTATATAATAAGCTGAAGTAAATAATATTTTTCTTCTCTGACACAAGTTAAAGTTAACTAACCGTAACAGGCCAGTATTATAACCACCTTAATTATGTTGTTAGATCTATTTTTACAGAAATATTTATTTACTTCGTAGTAAATCGTTTAATAATCTTTACTGATAAAGGATACATAACACGATTTAACTTCACACTTTAGTAACACTTTGCAACTAGTTTCGACTAAATCTAGCTATTTTCAAGTTTATAAAAAACAAAGTAAAAATCATTTTATTCTCCTTCTTTTGGGACACATCAGAATATCCCTGCCAGAACTAGAGTTTGCAAAACCGGACCAATTTGAGTGATGTTTAAATTCCGGTATTCATCAATAAATACCGCTATTTCGGTATTGTCAATATTAATTACATTCTGGATCAAAATAAATCTAAATTATGTAAATCCTAATTGCAATATTGAAGAAACAAAATACAACCTGCGCGCATATTTCTATCGTATTAAATGTACGTCTTAACTCTAGTTATTTTCCTTTTCTGTCAGATCTGCAGACAATAGATTACAAAAGTAATGGTATTACAACAATTGGCGTTAAAGTAATGGGTATAAAAGTACTTTTACAAAAGTACGATTACAATGCAATATTTACTTGTCATGACAATAAGTAGTAGAAAATTAAATTAAATTTTAAAATAATTTGAACTCGTATGATCTATTTTAAACTAATTCCTCTCAATAACGTGCAAATACGATCATCAAATATATTCTTGAATGTGTGGGAATCTCGATAAGATATACACACACACACACACACATATATATATATATATATATATATATATATATATATATATATATATCTAAATGTGAATTCTCTAAAAAATTCACCCTCCGTGGGAATCGAATCCACGTCTCTTGCTATCGCGGGCCAAAATGCTAACCAATTGCACCACGTACGGTATTGGTTGGTAGTACGCGAGATGTTCCTTATATATATTTTGTGAATTAATCACACACATTTGACACTTAACCGTGTGGAGAGTCCGATGGGTTTTTCGGATTTCACTCCGTGCGGCGCGTCGATAAATTCGAGTGTGAGAATTTTCAGAGTAAACGCGAGTAAATGAAAATTTGGCGTGTATTATTATTGCCAAATGTAAGGCTGTAAATAGGGCAATGTGAATACTCTACAAATGTCACCCTCCGGTGGGAATCGAGTATTCACATTTACCTATTTAAATACCGAAATACCCATATTGAAATTTGCTCCGGTATTTCGAACTTTTATAATAATAATTTTGTAATAATATTATCAGGACCAAGAGATTTTGTCTGAATTAAGCGACAATCCCACATATCCGAAATGAATAAATTTTATTATAAGTATCGGGACTAAGATTTGTCCCAAATATGCGGCTGTCCTAGTAAACTGATATCTCAATTGACCGGAATTTACTTCACTATTAATTCAAAACATGTCAACGTAGAAGCACGATGATTTATTATACCAGCATGGGAATAAATCGACACATTATTAGCATTATCTCAGCAGTGAAATGTATACTGTCTTATTTACAGGTTGATCACATTGTGAGATACGATACGGCGGATTACCTGACGTAATATACGTTCATCATTGAACAGTCCGATCACATAATAATATAAATCAGTCTCGTGAGGCTTGTCATGATGCCATTATTTTAAGATTAGATCAATTTCATGCACATATGCTTATGGAATTCAATAAGCGGAAGCAATATTGTATAATACATGCCAGTAGGAAATTCGTTGAAGATTATATGCAGAACTATTGTGAACGGAAATATATGTAAAAAAAGAAATAATTAATAATATGAGGTGTCGTGCAATTCTACAGAGCCCAATGAAGTCAGCTCGAATAGACATTAGCTCGGAGAACATTATCCTTAAAACTCCCATCGAAACTCGGGCTGTATGGGCAGTAGCATCATCCCGTTAGAACCAGACATATCCTCTAGACTTCGCGCAGCTGAGTGATCAGGTGAACACGTTAACACTGCGTGCATGGTCCATATTACATCGTAGTAAATGCACTTTAGGCAACACATATGCTAAGCGTAGCACAAAGGGGTTGCGAAAGCAATTTTGTTTAGTACTGCTGCCCTGTGTACACCGGATTCTTAAAATTCGCTTTTGCCACTAAGGAGAGCGCTCCGAAAAATGACGTGATATCACGTGTTTTTGTGACCCAATTCTTTCGTTGCTCTAAGTATAGACCCCGTACCTTCTCGAGTCGGTGTTGGAGCCCGAAGTTTAGCCTCATATCCCGCTATATGAAGATGCAAACTGTGAAGTAACTGCTCGATTGTTCTCATCAAAAATACTTCAAACTCAACAACCTAATCACTGACGTGATGTCTCATGGCACTCTAGGGTTGTTACAACTCCAGTGACGATAATCCGTGCTATCTGCACATCCGGATAGGTGAAAATGTCACTCATCACTAAAAAAAGTTCGTCAAGCGTTTGTAATAAAATTTCTCACGTCGTTGTTATTCGGTTCTGGAAATCACGAGGTAACAATTGTTGTACCCATCACGGACATAAACTCCAGACAGATAATGTTCCTTGATGAAGCCTGCGCAAGGATGATCCAGACCGATTCCTTATCCCAGAATACCACATGTGGCATGAAAATAAAGATGTCCATGAAGAATTCGACGTATTGATCGACTGGATAGGGCTACTGTATGTTTGCGAGCGGAGCGTCTCGGACATGTCAAAATTTACAGTCAAATTGCCTCCTCATATTATAGCGTCGTAACAGTATGTTTATTTCGGCTACACTCCCGGTTGCCCTAAACCTCCCGACCCACAAGTAAATCGATTTGCGGTCAGGAACCTCATCTCTGACCACAACAGTTCGAAAAATAGGCTACGACCACAACAGCACGATGGCTGCTCTCTTGTCTACCCCATGATTTCTGATGAGTATTAGAAACTAGGTCAAGCACTAATCAAGATACACACATCACGTTCATAGATCACCAAAAAGCACACGATACAGTAGCAGTCAAGAAGTTGTGGAAAGACCTACAGGAGACCAATCTAAACACCCGTATAAAAGCCTTTCAGGACTTATACAACATTGCAACGTCGAGAATTAAGATCGGAAATAGGACAATTTCTTGTAAATAAAGGCCTGCAACAAGTATCACCCACACTGTTTAATATATATGTGGCCAAAGCTTTAAACCAAGTTAGTCGTTCTTGTCTCTTGTCTCGTCCTGCATCGTTGCGGGTCTACATTGTCTGCTTCTTGTCGCGCGACCTCACTAGTATAGGTCGTCCTGGTATTTCTGTCTTATCACTGTTTGGGAGAACCTAGTCTTTGCCTCCCACTTGGCTCTGTCTTATTAAGAAATGGGGTCCGAATTCTCTAGGGGTGTCCTCCTCCAGTTCAAGCCATAGGGTGACTCATTCGCGTGTCCACCGTTGACATCGGTATAGAGTGTGGGCTGGGTCATCGGTCCCACAGCAGTATCGGAACATTGTCCACCCACAGCTCTATCCGTGATGTAATGCATTTCGTCCGCTCCGCGTTTGGGGACGCTTGCCATCTTCTCAGCTACTTATCGATCGTGCGTTGTCTAGCCTCCTTCGGGTCTGCCTCTTGGTCCTCGGGCAGCTCTTCGCTTTCTCGTCAACCAATAGATCCGCGAGCGTTGTCCCTACCAGCACCTAAACTTATCTGCGTTGAGCTGAGTCATAGTTGCCCCGACCCAGGTAGATGCTGCATACAGGAGTAGGGTGCGCAACACTGTCGCCAACAACTCCCGCTTCTTATCACTCAGGCCACCTACATTTGGTAGCAGCCTTGCCAGGGCTGCTTCCGCTCTGGCTGCCTTTCTTGCGGCCTCTAGTACCTGCTCGGTGTGATTATGCGACGTTGACCTCCGGTGTAGTTCCCAGGTACTTCAATCTTCTCTGTATCGTGTGTTCCTCTTTCATTATTTGTATGGTAGTTTCTTCGAGAGTCATTCGTTTAGTGGAGAATATGAACACCTCTGCAAGCTCGCCTTCTGTCATCCATATTTGCATCATCTCCTTCGTCTTGCAGTTTCTTGTTCCAAATTCCCGCCCGGTGGTACCAGCGCCATATCTTCGGCAAACGCTATTGGCCACGTGGTCCGTTTTATTCCGCTGCAGGGCGTCGTCGTAGGCGACTTTCCACAAAAGGGGACCCTAGGACTGATCTCTGTGGGACCCCTGCTGTGACATCATATCTTGACGCGTCTGAACTGCTTTCATACGTTATCGCTCTGTCCTTAGGCTTAAGTTTGATAGGATTGCGTTTGAAACGTCCGGGGTGACAATGAGGCAGTGTCTGCATTTCCTCCATCCGGTTTTCGCGTCAGTGACTATATTGCCGACCGCCAGTATTGCGTCCGTAGTTGGCTTTCCTTTACGGAAACCGTACTGCCGGTCGTTTAGCCCTCTTGTTGAGTTGAACCACAGATAGGCGGTCCGCAATGAGTCTTCATTACCTTAGCTATCCCGTCTAAGAGGCAAATAGGTCGGTATGCAGTAGGATCGGTAGCTGGCTTCTCTGACATAGGTATCATCACCGGGCGTGTTATTCCCCGTCGTCCCGGGAGGAAGCCTTTTTTCATCCACCTGTTGGCTATGTCTTTGATGCTTCCCACGATTGCGGGTCCATCTGCCTTAATAAGTTCGTTGGGTAGCCTGACTGGACCTAGATCCTTGTTTCTGGGTGGTCTGGTGATTGCGCCCAGCACCTTCGAGGAGGATCTTGTTGTCGTTGCAGGTCGGATATCTTGGTCTTCGTCGTCGTCGTCTGAGTTTTTGCTGGTGCCAGGCAGGAAGAGAACTGCAACTATCGAGCTCACCCCTCCAGGCACCGTGAATTCTAGTCCAGGAGGACGAGTACCTGCCTTCTTCATCACGATCTTCCCACTGCCGTTGTTTTGGTCACGCCATACGACTCTGTTTAATAATAATAATAAATTTTATTTTCCAACAGATCCGAAAAGATCCAGTTACAGAAATCACTACTTAATCATAATCGAAGTGAAAAAAAGGAAAAATAGGATAATTCTGTTAAATAAACATGAGTAATGATGTAAGCAAGAAACATATTAGTTTTCAAATATCGACCCTAGACACTTGTACATTAAGTGAATGGGCGTTCTTCTTTGTGCGTTGGTGTCTACTCATGGGAGACGAAACAGCCATTTTTATAGATCAGCCGGCCTAGTTGAATTCAAATCCGCCACTTATTGTAGGTACTAGTAGTAATTATAGTATCTAACAAAAAGTTCGTATCATAATTCACCATTTATCGAAACAATGTTGGGAAACACTTGCCGGGTTTTATTATAATAATCAGCTTTATCTTATAATTACAACTTGTATACTTATAATTCTACTCAAAATAGAAGAAAAAATAATAACATCGTGAATCTAGCATTTCTTCTAAAAATATCACCTTTGCGTGGGAATAATATAACATCCTGCAATATTTAACGAGTTTTGAATAGGTCTTTATAAATTTGTTAGTACATACAGTTGTCTGTGCCAGAGTAGCGGAAGTTTCTTGACCCGGCATGTGCACTCACTTGCACTAAATATTCAAAATTAATAATAAAACAAGCGCGCCCGAGTTGCACGACCGTCCCTTACACAGATTCGCTTGCGGAAGTGCTATTTATTGCCGCTTAACGTGATAAATATGGAACATTTAAATGTTTATGTCACATAATTTTACACATATGGAATTTATTATGATGTTGAATGAAGCTTCGTAATAGGACCTGTTTATTTGTAGTCGTAAAACCGAAATGGATATTTAGTGAAATTGTAATGAGATTATAAAGTAAATGCCCATGTTAAGCTACATGATAAACAGTTATTAGCTTATGTTACGTGTTTTTTCGTTAATACAGATACATTTGCATAATGATTGTGCAAAAACATTAAAATCACAGGTTAGTTACAGAAATTGGTTATTAAATACAATTCTAATTGGATGAAAACTGTAAGTTTTCATTTAAATAATGTAAATGGTTCGTAAAAATACTTCTTTTGTCGTACTTACGACATATGATTTTTTAATATAACTTATGCATGGAAATAGAAATGTTCTTGCTTGCCTATCTCACAAGGAAAATAAGAAAATTTCTTGTCTATCTCTTCCATGCATATTATTTGCGATAGAATAAGAGTTCATACTAATTGACAAGAATATCTTATTAGATTGTAATTCAAGACTTTATTAAGTGAGCGGCTATAAAATAAATTCATTAAAATATTGAGGAGCAATCATTTTATTTTATAAAGATACCCCTTGTTATAGAAAATTCAATTTAAAATGATTTATAACTTAAAAACAATATATACTTGCAATTTGCAATATGACAACCCTATATTTTCGGTCTAAATATTCACTGGTTTATTTTAAAATGACAGCATACTTTTTAAATATCTGGAAATTAGAAACTATTCGAGCAGAATAAAATCCAAAATCCTAAAAGTTATTACTCATAAAAACTACTAATACTGCTTTCCTGAAAGGTAAAGGACTGATTGATCTTACACCCCCTAATTATTTTTTCACAAAATTCATTATTTTAAATTTAAAAGATTAGATAAATTTCGCAGAATTTGTAAACACTGCTACCTCTTCTTAAAAACCGCGGAACGCCATTTGATAATTGATAATTTTATTAACTAAATTTTAAAATTATTTCAATTATTTTCGTCCAGCCTGACCGGAACGTACGAAAATTTTATTAACTAGATTTTAAAATTATTTTTGTTAATAATTAATTCCAAGTTTTACATTTCGACATTTGTTTTGCAAATAATTTTAATTCTTTTAATAAATTTGTTCCCTAGACCTCCACAGATTTCCCTAAAAAAATCAGCCTATTGTATTTTCAATCACAGAAAATTATTTATTTGTTGGTGTTTTATACAATTAAGTAACATCCACTAAAAATAATCAAGTGACTTCTCAATTTATTGTCTTTTCGAGTTATAACAACAATCTTAAATTTATTAGGAGAATTATTCCTAGAATTACGCTTTTTTCAAATCCCCCTGACAAACCACGTACATCCGCCAGCCATACAATATTCTGTACTTTTCTCCTATCCGTGTCAGAATTATACAATAATAATATCTATTAATTAGCAAACTAATGTTACATGTATTTATTCAACTTAACTTACTAAAGATTAAATTTACATAGTTAACATAATAGATAAGTTTTAATAGTTACATTTAACACATAATACACTCAATATTAGAAATAAAATAATTTCTGTTGAAACTTCTTAAGCTATTCCTAATGTTATTGAATTAATCCTGAAATAATAACCTATTACATGATAATTTATTTATTTTTGACTAAATTATATACTGTTTCGGTATAATTTTAGATATTTAGAGAATTTAGTGTTGATGAAGAATATCATGTAATAATGAAAATATGGAAAACATCATTAAGTACTATTAAAATTAATTAACTTATATTCAATAATTATTAAACAGAAGTTGAACGTCATCTGCTTGGTGAAAAGACGATTTCATTAATGGCCAAGTGAAACTAGTAAGTTTCTACACACATATAAGCAGCGGGGAACAGGTTTTGTGTCGCTGAAATTATTTCGACTTTAAATACAACATTTTTCCAACCGCCAGTTTCACCCATAATATCGCCAGTTGCAGATTTAAATTCGAACGCATACGTGACAAACTCGTAGAAATCTGTATGGCGGCCTAGTGTGGGTTACCAGGATTTGTTATGGTCTTCCCCTTGGTTTACTTAGTTAATTTATGCAAATTGTCGCGACAGGTTCACTGGCGGACACATTAATGTTGGTAATGAAATTGACCATTCGCCCTTTTAATATTATCAATATTGTGAGGCAATTAAAAGTAACTGACTAACAACATTCGTCCAGCCTGACCGGTACGTACGACATGCTAAATTATTCATTTCGTAATTACTTATTTTAATTATCTCCGTATTACATTAAATCATAATTTGTGTTAAACTGATTATGCTAATCATTCATTACACAAATCAAGATTGTCATGAATCGACATGTGAAGGTGTTATTAACGACAACAATTGGATCAATATTTATACGTGATTATTTATTTTCTCATTAAATTATATTATTTACGTCAGAGGCTTAATTATACTGCAATTTGTTGTGCTGAAAGATTTAATTAGTGAACTTTTTGCTAAATGGCACACAATTCATTAATTCTTTTATCATTATAAATATATATGTAACTGGAAATCGTAGACTATTCATGCCTACCCATTCATACAGCAATGTTACTAGACGTCTTAGAATTCGATAACTGTCATAAATATTGCCGCTTGAATCAAACTCTTTATTAATGAAATGAACCTTTAATTGTGTCAATGCATAACAATATAACAATATAATACTCCTATATATTTTTGCTGCAACCACAGAAACTGATAGAAGTTTAATTATTTCGAATTTTATTGAATGGCATTACTTTACCCAAAAAGTAGACCGAAATATTTTATCCATTTACACCCCTTTATAAAAATTTTAGGAGAGCTATCTTATCCTGTTTTAGTCCATATCAATCATTTCTGGGCCGCTAGAATAACGCTTTCAAATGCACAAAATATTTCAGCATCCATATTAAGAGCTGATTTCAGGTTTTGACGAATTCATAATTCCTTGTGCAAAATATTTGGCAGATAGAAGAGAAATTATTACACAAATAGCTACTTTAAGATATGAGCCATTTGGCGAATTCATCGAGCTCAAAAACAATATAGAACCGGAAGATATTAAAGTCTAATGTGGGCAATGCACAATTCTTTATCATAAATATCATATTAATTAAAATATAATATTTTTTAAAGAAATTATTTCCATTAATTTTATCTTTGTTCCGCGATTGTTATGCATATTTATACATTCCCTATAATTAATTCTAAAATAATTAAGTTTATAACTATTTTCGATATTTTTAACAAAACACACTTTACCTCAATGGAATGTTAATTTTTAAAAAATTGACACAGGTAAATTTTTATTTTCTTTCATTTATAGTAAAATAAATAATTTTGTACAAATAGGCATTTTTTTCATAAACGAAAAATTGCACTACACATACACTTTCTCTCGACCGATTTCCACTAAAACATAAACAAGACGTTACGTTACGTGAGATAATAGCCCAAAATTTGGTTTTAAAATATCAAGTACTTTTTCCCAGAACGTGGAGGAATATTTATCACAGACAATAGACGACGAACAGACATTTTCCAGAGATGATTTGAAAGTGATCAGGGCAGCTAATAATATGATCCTGGTATGATAAAGTAAAACATTCTTCAATGAATTAGTGCCTGAAAAAAATGAGCGATTCCTGACACCACTCGTTCGGATCGTGTTGACCGTGCACATCAAGAATGACGTTCGAGTACTCGGGCAATTCTTGAGTATTGGACATTAAATTAATGTTTATGTTATTGAAAGACCTAAAGTGCTTTCGTTTATCCGCCCGTGGCGTGCTATATCGCTCCAAGTTTTGCGGTCGTGCACCGGTTGTAAGGAACGGAGTAGGATTGGGAAAGCGAAAAATAGAGCAAGAGATAATACGCCCGGAGCAGCAAATAGTGATAAACGAAAACAGATTTAGAGAACATAAATTCCGTTATTAAAATTAAAATCGAATGTCGAATTCTGGCGTGCGACTTTGACAGGACACAATCCGAATGTATTCACTTTCTAATCGTGTGGTCTCAGAAGCCATAATCCTGCCCATCTTATTTGTATCAACAAATATAATCATGCTATTCTAAAATTAAAAATGCGAGAAAACATTTTACTGATCCTTGAAATTGTAATTGAAATTCTAAAATAGAAACAAATTTCGTGAATCCTTTATGTAAAACACGCTCAATGGAAAGCATATCTCCACCCTATAAATATAAACGATGTGTACTCGTTTTCCTCCTTACCGTTCAAACTTCTTCGCGCTCATAAAAGTCGCTTTATAATTCCGCACAGAACAGAAGGCGCGAGTTTATTTTTAATAAATACTATATGAGTTGTTTGTGTAAGAGAATTGCATGTTTATAGGATGCGGTGTTTTTTTTTTCTGTTAAAAACCCCGTTACGCTAAGGCGGCAGATGTTTAACCGGTGTATTTTAAATTCCAGATTGAAGATTCAGTACGTCATGCCGTCGGCGCGGCTGACCCTCCGCGAGGAGGACGTCGTGCGCCTGGCCCTTGAGTTCCTCCACAACAGGGAGCTGCACATAACACAGCTGAGTCTGGAACGAGAGACAGGTGTTATAAATGGAGGGTACTCGGATGACGTCCTATTTTTGCGGCAGCTCATCCTGGATGGGCAATGGGACGACGTATTGGAATTTATTCAGCCGCTGGAGGCCCTAAATAGTTTTGAAATGCGTAAATTTAGTTACACAATACTTAGGCACAAATATATAGAGTTATTATGTATAAAATCGGAGGCGAATGTTCAAGGCAGTAGCGTGGATAATGCAGTAGAGGAAGTAGTTAAAGTGTTAAATGAATTAGAAAAATATGCACCATCCAAGGAGGAGCATTCGAATATGTGTTTATTATTGACATTGCCGCGACTTACGGATCATATGAATTATAAAGACTGGAATCCGAGTAACGCGCGTGTTCAATGTTTTAGAGAAGTATATCCGTTGGTTGCGGATTTTTTACCGGGAGACCGGAAATCTACAGACACGAACGCTAACACGTGCGCAAAGAACGATAGGTTAATTCAGTTGGTAATTAAAGGAATATTATACGAGTCGTGTGTTAATTACTGCCAGGCGAAGGCTACTGGAACTAAAGAGGCGCAGACACAGGATATGAATTTCTCTAGGTTATTAGATGGCAGCGTCGGCTTTAGCGATTCGGATTTAAGTTTATTGTCATGGCTACAGAGTATACCACCGGAAACTTTTTCGGTACCTTTTGAACAAAGAACGCTAAATGTAGACGTGGAGAGATTAGAAAGACCTTCCTTAGAAACCTCCTGGACCGAACACATGCTAGTTACACCAATTAAGCCAAAGACCTTCCCGCATTCGGCTATGCCGTTTACGCGACCACGCTCCGCCGCAGACATAATGTCAAGATCATTAATGCCCGCCCTGGATGGTTTACCATACGGCTTAGCACACGGTAGCCCCATTCAAAACGGCAACCCGAGAGTCATGGCACTCAGCACTGGTGACATAAACACGAACAACCCGATGTCCCGATCCAGTTTCGCAAGCTTCCATCTCACAGGAATGAAAAATGCGAAAGCTATGAATTCCTCCGTTGATAGATTATTCGAGAATGAAGGCGAGGTGTTTCTGAGCAACTCGTACGCTGAATTCCAACAACTTCCATCGATACAGGAACAGACAAGCACACCAAATTTAAAAGGCACAAATCCGCCACGCACACGATCCAAAAGTCCTGAACCCAAAATGCCTCTGACTCCCGAGCATAAAGGCCGTGAATCGCCTTCATCGGTGGGCACGTCGCGATCGTCGCGACGAGATTCGTTAAACGAGCGGCCGATTAATCCGCAAAATATAGTTTTATCACCGCCACAGCCTGCGGAAACATCCGGGCTCGACCAAAGTTTTACAGGGGATCTTCTGAAAGAGTTTCAGAAACAAAAGCAGAAGTTACAGGAGGCGTTAGCTATTCGCGAAAAGGAAAAGGAGGAGCTGTTGCGACAATTGAACATACAGGATGAAATGTAAGTACTAGTAGGTGATAATTACTATAATCAAAAGTAATAGAATGTTGTATATGCTTGACAATTGCAAAGGTAATTATAATTTTATAACTCAACACGTGTTTTAGTTGTTTTTAATATTATGTGATACAAAATGATGAATCATATTTAAACTGCAAAGTCTGATTATCTAAATATTCTATTATTTCTTCTTAAAAGTTAATTTATAAATTAAATAGTTATGTTTTTTTAATAACTGTTACTAAAATATAATAATCATTATTCTATTTAGGATTTTAATAACAAACTTTGAAATTATATTTTGCTACTTATGTAAGTACATCCAAAGTATTGATGAAAATGCAGATGTATGCTTTGTAATTATGTATATAAATATAAATTAATCATTCAAATCCAGAAAATGTACAACTAAATAATTTATGTATAGTTTAACTATATGCATATTGTTACACGGGAATGTGAGAATGGTTGCATATAGTGGATATAGAAATGAGCTAATTTTATAATTCACTGATATTCCTTACATTGACTATCTTTGTTTATTAGTGTAATTTTATAAAGGTATTAATATCGATAAATGCGTTCGCTGAGAGTTTTGGGTTTATGAATTAAAATTTAATACACTTATTTAGGAGCAGTCTATAGCAATTATGTAAATTCATATTTATTTTGTTGCACATTTACCTATGGTCTCCTGAATGGTTTGTGTTTCTTGTTCTATGTTAACAAAGAGTGCACTATTTAAACATTAAAATATTTAATTAATTTTTGTTACTTATGTGCTTATATAATAATTCTCATCTCTCATACTAGCAATCAACACGTTTGTGAATTAAGTTGAAGTAATTGTATTTATTTAAACTAAAGATAGTAAGACCCAGCACAGTGACCGGATGGTTAGAGGCATCGTCTGTCTCGTACAGAGCATTCGGGAGCCTGAGGTCGAACCCCATGGAGGCGAATTTTCCCGAATTACCTTCCACAGTTTTTCAAAGGTTTCCTGTTAAGTTAAAGTAAATACCGGGTGATTAAACTCCTCTGTGCTTCTCGCTTGACGCCCTGAAAGCCTCACGGCTGATAGCTCTATGTAGATAGAAGTTTTTTTGAGATAGTAAGTTACTGTTCTTGTATATTCATAGTTATTTTTAACTACTAATCGAAATGTTTAAAATTTTCGACACAACAAAAAAGCTACAGTTTCTTAGATGGGAAAGGGTCAATTTATTGAATGTTATACGGGACATATCGGAAATTGGAAATAAGAACATTTTTCGTTGCTTTTGCTACAAGAGTACACAAAACTAGAATCTTTGTAAGGCTATAGCCCAAGCGCTTTTCTGCCGGGAAAGGTGGAAGCTCAGAGAAGTTAAAATCCGGCTTTACTAGCACTTGACAAGCTCTAAAAAGGTGATTCCCGAAAATCCCCACTATAAGGTTTCAACTCTTGAAGAGGTATTACATGCCTTAACATCATCATCATCAACCTGCCCACTATCGTTGACTGCTGGTCCTCTCTATTCGCCTTTAAATGGACAGTATCTAGAATTTGTTTATTCTCAATCCTACTTCTTGGGGTGCTGCATGTCTATTTTAGTCGCGTTATCTAAGCGGTCTGCGACTAGTACGATGTCGTCAGCGAACTTCAGATGGATGGATTCGTCTCGTCTCTATTGATATTTATACCCATCTCACACCAATCCACTTGCTTATATATTCTAAGAATAGTATGAATAGTTTTGGCGATATCGTGTCCCCTTGTCGTACACCATGTTGTACTGGGATGTATGTTTGTATCCTCGGTCAGTCTGACGGAGGCAGTATCATTACGACAATGTCACTGCCTCCGTCAGACTGACCGGGGATACAAACATATTCCCAGTATAACATGTTTATGTTCTTAAAGAGTCTTGAGTACCTATGGTCTATTCGACATTCTACTGGTGCTGTTAGGATTTTGTGTTGGTCGACAAATAATAATAATTGGTCTATTGTACTTTCTATTAGTCACTTGATGACTTGCAAGTGATCGTTTGTTTCAAATCCCGGTGGAAAATTTGCTTGAGCGGTTATGACTCTCTTTTTCTGTGTCAGTATACTGACAGCATTGTTCCATTCGATAAGTGTTGTTCTCTTATCAATGTACATGTTAAATAATACACGTAGTGCATGCATGCACTTCCTTCTTACTTTATTGCCGTTTTTACAATTTCGGCCGATCTGTTGTTTTTCATATTTGACAGTGCATTATTTATTTCATCTGCTATTTCCAGCATGTCATCAGATTTCTGGTTCTGGAAGAATGATATAGTTTTAGTTAAATGGTTAATTTTATCGTTTTTATTCTAATACAGTTCAGTGTATAAGTTTTAACCGTTTTTAACAATTCTTCTCTGTTTGTTCGTATTATTCCCTAGGCGTTTGCTATTGTGCATATGTACTTCTTACCGATTGATAGATTCTGTTGCAACTCATTTTATTTTCTTCTATCACAGTTCTTATTCTATCATTGTTGTACTTTCTTATCTTTTTGTATGGCATTACATATATTTCTGTTGAGTTGTCTTCTTTCTATTCATCTTCTTGTATGCATATAGACATACAAGAAGATGAATAGAACTAAGACAACTAAACAGAAATATAGGTAATACCATACAAAAAGAGATCTGCCATCTTTTTTTTTGTATTTTAACTGAGCTTATCTTCGTTTTTTGGTGGTTTAAGAGCTGTACTTTTCTTGGCCTCCTTTCTATGTCTCTACTATTTTGATGTTGTTTGTTTCTTCAGTATTTGGATCTTTTATGTTCAGAGTTTTTATGGTATTCTAGCATAGCTTTTATAAGATCGTAGTAATCTTGAATCATGATCTCAAGATGTTGTATAAGTGTCCATTTTCTTCTATTTGTGCTGAGTATCATATTTGATCTTCAGGTTTATGACCACGTTTGCTCTCACTATTCTGTAATCGCTACCTACCGTGCATTTGTTGAGCACTGGTACGCTGTGGATATTGTCCTTCTTGTTAAAAATCAATTTCGGTTTTAGTATCTATCAGCATTCATACGAGTCCATTTCTACTATGGCTTCTCTTGAAGAAGAAGTTCATAGCATACAGGCCTTGTTGTTGCAAGTCTTAAGAGCACGCTTCCTCTGGGATTTCTGCTTACGTGGTCACAGTAGCCAATCGGGGTTTCACTACGGCCCAGCGTTGCATTAAAGTCACCGATGCTGAATGTATAACTCCCCAGCAGTTGCTAAGCGCTTCAGATATATCTTCGTACAAACTTTCTACTTCCTCATGTGGATGGTTATTTGGCGAGGCGTGGGCTTATGAGATTTTGATGCAATATCTAGGATTCAGTTTCATTGTTAGATATATTACTCATGTGGAGAAACTCTCGATTTGGACAATGTTCTTGTGATGGATCATGAAACCGAATCCGCACATAGGCATATCTTCTTCACCTTTGTGGTAAAACAAGTGCTCTGACTTGTGGGTCAGTTGAGCCTCTCCTATGCGCCTTACTTCGCTTAGGTCGACTACGTCCCACTTTGGGCAAGTTAGTGCTACCTCTTCTCTCCTATAATGTGTAGTCGGATAGCAAGGTTTCATATAATAGGGGATAGTCTGGTTCGGTCAGGGATTTCTTCACACTCACTGTTCACATTGTTTCACCATCACTACCTTGACGGGGTATCTAGGAACCGCCGAGCATTGATGTACTTTTTTTGTAGCTCTGTCATTGTAGCCTTTCTCCTATCATACTAGCCAATACGGGTTGATAAGGTGTGAGATATCCATTTCCTTATTTCTCGGAGTGATAGTTATTCCACCATTATTGGGTCGCCTCGATAGTTTTCTAGCAGGGTGTACCACATCCATATGAGGTTAACATTTAGGTTGATATATTGTTGAATCAACCCCTTACACCCCATGTCTAAATTACCTGTATAATATTCAATTTTCTATAATACCTCAACTGTCTGATGAGTTCTTCTCACGAATTTCTATTTTTCCTTTGTCCTTTTGCTTCTTTCAATATATCCGGTATATGTAATGTTAGCCATGAGTGGTACTCATTACATTATCATTACTTACGTGGTTGCCTAATTATCCCACAATTCGATTGCTTTCCGTGTTCCCTATTCTGCTATTTTCTTTTGTTTCCATGGCTATCGCTACTACTGTTTAAAACAGTCTGTGTGATTCTCCAAATCTTTAAACGCAACTTCCTAGAAAATGTGTTTATATAGACATATAAAATGTTTATACAATCATAATATAAAGAGTATTAACCGAATAATATAAAAACTGTAAAAAGTATATAGTATCAGTAGAGAAACGAAATTTGTATACACTTCCGGCCAAACCAGAAATGAATGGTACTTTTTAAACATGCCACAAAATAATTTACGTGATTGAATTAAAAAATATTGAATTTCGTCAATCGTGAAATAAAGAAGCTACAGAGTGTTCCCTCTAATTTGAATCACACTGTATATTAAATGAAATGTGATTAGAGTCTTTCCTTGTTCTGCTAAAGTATTTTTATAGCAAAGAGATTACTACTACTGTATGTTATTTCAGTGAGTAGGTAGATTGTTTAATGGAAGTGAACACGGACACACGGAGAATTGCCGCATAGAATATTCCAGTTGCAATCAGTTTGAGCCAAGATACAAACTAAGTAATCAGCCGACTAAACCGTTGCATGTGCGCATCACTTTTTTTCCCTAAAAATTTGACAGAGAACTTATAGCTTCAAAGATATTCCCGAACAGCAAAGACTGCAAAGAGATTCAAAAAGCTCAATACAGGGAATATTTTTTCCAAATAAATTTCGATACAATGAAGAATTTATACTAACGAATTTTGTTTATAAACCTATTTAACATTACACTTACAACTTTATCCGTTTCACGAAAATAATATTTTATTATATATTCTCGTCTAATGCGGCAAATTTATGCTGCCAGCTTAACTGAATACACTAGTTCGTTTCTGCATAAGGACATGTGCTATATTAGTTCTCTACCCACCCCCCTACTACTGTTCTAGTTTTTAAAATGACTCGTACGCTAACCAAAAAAAATAAAAATATAGGGCTATCATCAGCCGAAAGACTTTTCCGCTGGTAAAAGGAATCCCATATGAGTTTAATAACTCGACTCGATATTGAGCTTAACTTCACAGAAAACCTCTGAAAAACTGTGAAACGTGAACGCTAACCATTTTCGAATAAATTGAAATAAATTTATTCCAGATATTTTAAAAATATGAATAACGTTCGCGCACTTTTAATAATAATCACATTTAAATCATGCTATCAATTATCTGGATGGAAATGCTGATATGTCAATTTGATAGAGATATAGATATATATATATATATATATATATATATATATATATATATATATATAAATAATTTATCTATCGAATTGACATATCTATGCCGAATTGAAAACGAACATCGCTGGTTACATGATTACCATTCTCATCAATATTAATGCACACTTATTATAAAACACATCAATCACAAATATGTCGGTACCTGAATATCAAATTACAGGCAAGACAATGCGCAATAATAATTTCAATAACACTTCAAAACAATGATTTGCAAATATCACATGAAAATCGCGATGCCCTCTGGCTAATGTCAAACATGAGATTGTTCATTAGGTAATAGGACTATTTTTAATTAGCATACAAATTAATGCTGTCCTACAATATTATTTCGATTGACGTTCTCAATCATATTATTATTCAAATTATTTCCAATTAACGGAATTTCTGTGTATATTGAAATACACACATACATTGTTACATGTTAATTTAATTTTATCTCAAAACCAGAGTGTTAATTTTTAAGATTATTAAGTTCTCAATAATAATTATTTATTTGTGTGAGATATACATATGAAATAACTGTAATTTCTTGCATATTAGGTCTATTAGTCTTTTTTATATTTTATAACGCATAATCAGGAGATTATCTGCCTATGTGAATAGAATATGGCATATTTATAAAAAATCACTATTATATAACAATAGATTCACAAATATGTCAATAATAAAATTGAAATGCTTATAAAATTAAACAAAACTCGTGCAGAGGTGGCCACCCACGGTATTAAGCTAAAAATTTTTTTTTTTTCGTGGAAGCAAAGCTATTATAGATGAAGTTGGCGATTATAAATAGGGCTGTGGCATACATTCCCTCATCCAAATTTCTGTGTGTATTTAAAATCATATCAGTTGCGGCTGATGTAGTACTTGACTGGTTTTGGTATGCGTACTGATGTTTACAGACCAAATTGTTTTTATTTAGATGATCTATCAGCTTCTGTGTAATATTTTTTCGGTGATCTTTGAAAATATTGGTAGTAGGGCGATGGGTCTATAATTCTCCGGTAAGCATTTGTCCCCATGTTTATAAATTGGGATTATTATGGTTTTTTTAAGAGCAAGGATATAATCCAGTATGTAATATATCGTTTATTAGATCAAGTATAATTGGAGTTAGTTTATCCTTCATTTGTTTGACTAGCTTGTTTGTTATATTATCGACACCAGAAGTTGAAAATTCCTTAAGATTTTCTATAATCTTTTTAATTTCCTCTTCTGTTGTTAATGGAAATTCCGCAGTGCATATATTTGTTTTATTTTGCATTGTTTGTAAGTTTGAAGGAGTGTTTGATGCACTATTTACTTGCTTTTCTGCTAATATGCTTCCAATGTTAGCGAAATAATTATTAATTATATTACTGACCTGATTACTGTTAGAGGTTGTTTGGCCATTATCAGTTCTCATTTTTATTGAGTCTTGTTTCATTTTCTTCCTTCTGTTTAGCATTGAATTTACTTCGTGCCATGTTTTTAGTGTGTTTCCTTTACGTTTTCAAATCGTTTGCTGTAATATGTTTTTTTTTTCTAATTTTAATTTTAACTTGTGCCTCTCTCTTCAGTTGTTTATATTTAATTTTTAGGAATTCATTATTTGGGTTTAATTTCAGCCTGTGAAAATAATAATTCCTCTCTTTGATTATGTTCGCAATTTCCAAGTTGACCCATTCATTGCATTCCTTTCTTTTGAAGGTTGTTTGTTTTGTATTTTGTTTCGTCAAATCTGTTAAGATTTTTATTAATTTATCAAATGAGTCGATTTTATCCAAGTTTTGTTTAAATCCAATTTTAATCGCATCATAATTAATTTTTATCTTTGTAGTTGGTATATATTTATTTTTTGTTTTATTATTTAGCAACTATGTTGTTAAAATAGCATTGTGATCCGATAAATCAGTTGATGATTATTTAAAAAAATTTAAGCTTTTGTTTACAATTTGTAATGATGTGATATTATTGTATTAGCTGTTGTAAGATTATCACGATCAATTTTATTCATTACTTCGTATCCTTGTTCTTCTATCATTTCCTTATATTCCATTACTGAATTATTCGTTTGTGCGATATTAATATTGAAATCGCCTAATATTATATTGTAGTTCTTGTAATTTTTTATGTAGAGCGCTATTCCGCCTCCTCTGCTTTGCCTGCAGTTATGAACTGCTTTGTAGTTTTTGATGCTATAGTTGGATGTTTCATTATGGTATAACCATGTTTCTGTCAGTGCTATGTAGTCTAGGTTTGTGAATATGTAAGGTAACATTTGTATTTGATCAAATTTATTTCTTAGGCTTCTTATGTTTTGTAAGTAGATCGAATTTAGTTTCAATTTAGGATCCATTTGATTGAAGTTCTAGTTATGTTATTTTTTATTATTTTTCTTATTTATGATGTTTGTTTCTGTTGTAATTTCAAAGCTTTTATGTCATCCATGCATCTAATTTTTATAATTTTGTCTTCTGTGTTTCTTCTTAAGAATATGTTACTCTCTTTCGTCCATGCAAATTTGAATCCATTTGTTTATTTAAGTTGCCTCATAAAAGAGTTTCGTATTGTTTGGAGTTAACTCATCATTGAAAAAATATTGGTTGGTTATCTCCCTTTAACCACATTCTTGAATTTTTATAGATTTTATCTCTCTTCGCTTTTCTAATATTTTTGTTTTCTGCGACATGTCTGATAGCTTAAGTGTTATGGGCCCTGATTCTTTGCTCCTATAGCAGTCTACTATTTCAGAGGGGTTGATAGATAACTATTCCGGTAGTTATTTTTGTAATTACTTCTTTTATATCTTCTTTTGTTCCCTGGGATGGAACACCTTTAATTATTATGTTGTTTTTGATCTGTTTTTGTTCTAGGTCGTTACACCTTGTTTCTAGTTCATTGATTTTATTCTTAATTTCTTTGTTTTCCTTTTCTGACTCTTTTAGGAGTTTAAATAATTTCTTATTTTCTTCCTGTGAGTCGTGAAATTGTTTGGACATAAATTCCATTGCTTTTTCTATTCTATCTAGCACTTTTTTAATATCTCTTATAGATTCAATTTCATCAATGTTCTTTTCTCTACTTGATTTTCCGTTCTCTTCTTCAGATTCGCTATTCCCCTTTTGGTTTTGTTTTCTTGTTTTGGGCATGTTGCTATGTTTTCAGAATGGCACTGTTTTATTTGCTATTTTAATATTCGAGAATTCGTTTAACCAATGATTAAAATAATGGTGCAATTAATAACTGGCGATTAGTTCATTCAATGAATATGGTGAGAACCGTCGTAAGAAAATTCAACATAACCTAACAATCATTTGTCATAATTTAATGGTTCATTTTGAATTTAACGGAGCTTTATGTTTAACAGTTTATGCATACGGGTAAAGTGTTAAAAGTTAAAATGATTCACTTTGAAACGCAATTTAAACCGGCTTTTATTAGTATTTGAGATTATTTTGAAAAAAATAGCCAATGCCTCTACTCTACCCCAATAAAATGATATTTTAACATTGATAATAATATATTTCTTTGTCATTGGAAGAACGTATTACATGAGATGTAGTTGAAAGGCATCAGATGTTCAAATATAATTTAAATTTTACATGAATTTGAAATTGTATGTTTTATATATAATAAATAAATAACTATGTTCATAATCAATTATGTTGATTACATGACAATAACAACAATATGTTATTGTGAGTAGTATGTAATCGGTTCATTTACATTATGCTATATATCTGTCCACGCGCATTCCTGCGCAAATTGGACAGCACACCAGGCTGTAGGTGGTTTTCATGCATAATAAACGATCTCATAATTTATTGTTTATTTATATGCGCTTAAATTGTTACATAAGTCCGATTGGTATCAATTTATGCACTTAATTTTACATTTCCCGCGAATCAATTAAACTTTACTGATGGAACATGCAAAGTGTAACTAAACTGTTATAAAATAATAGACAGTAAACATTTTTAGTTTTATTTTTCTTTTGTCTGCATATGATTAATTTTTTTTGTTGAAAAGTTGTCGAACAAGAGCATCAAGCCTTTCCTCGGAAACGGTCGCTTACAAGCAGCCGGTATGTAATACTTTGTAAAACTCTACAGTTTCATAGTAATTCATTCCTTTTTGCATTACGCAGAGGAATTACTCATTGGTAAATTATATTCATTTATATACATGAAAAACTATGTATGTGACGTCTTCTGAGGAAGCCAGCGGTTAATGCTCCTTTTCGACAACTTTTCAAAACATTTTCCATAATAATTTGCAGATAAACAATAAATAAAATGTTTTTTACTATATATTAGGTAGTAATGTCTCCGTTAACTAATTAATTACGTTATAAAATTATTTATATTATTTCGTTAATAAGAATACAATAAATACCTGAATTCGTTTTGCAAAACCTCTATCCCTTTGCGATACGGAGAACTCCAATTATACGGAAATATGTGTATAACTCTAGATACAAAAATACATTTTACTTTTTATAATAGTTGAGAAAAAAATATCAATTAATCTTTTATCACTCAAACTGTAGGTGACAAACTTTCCTTGTATTCAAATTATAAAAACATTACTTCATTCTTTACTCAATTACAAATATCCTCCATACAATTTATATAAAAAAATATTTTTCTTATTCTATGACAAATGTCCTTCCAAATGAATTATACGCTCATAGCAAACCAAACACAATCACATTATTCACTACATGTCCAACTTTGTTATTATCTGATTGACATAATGTGAGTGCAAAGTAATCAAAACACCGCACCCCGCCAAACCTTCTCCATCCTCTCTCAAACAGCAATTACAAACAGTTTTATCCTTCATTATGAAATGACGTGGCTATCCTATGATTAGCATGTTGATAATAACATCTACATTTCAGAGTATGTAAATTCTAACAAATGCACCGGCACTGCAGTGCAATGCGAGTTCGTGGGTGGGCTGTACGTCCGAAGTTTTGTGGAAAACTATTAGTGAAAAAAATCAGTGTTGTATTAACCGCCATAGTGTTACAACAAATTTTATTTTGAAACATCAGTTTTTATAAAGTTTTAAAGTAGTGCTACTATATTATTACATACGTACTACTGTATTTATTTTAATTACTAAGTGGTATAGGTCTGATTAATTAGTTGCAGTCAAGGTTTTTAGCTTCTATTTTGTTGCTGCTATTCATTTGCATACATGTTTGGTTTAATCGATTTATTAGTAATTGGTGTATTGCATAATGATGATATAAATAAATTATAATATCAATAATTATAGCCATTGAATCACAATAACAATAATAAGTTGTTTTTATTTTTTATTGTTAACAATATATAATACAGTAACATTACATGTTGATGATTGATATTTTTCCTAAAATGTACTATTAATATTATATCGCTTAATACTTACTTTAATCCGTTGGGGGATCAACAAATTATTGTTTCTCCTCAAAATTGTGATAACAATGACATTTGATTATATATTTTATTATCTATTTGCCTTTTACCTTTCGATTTCTCCTCAAAATTGTGATAATAATGACACTTAATTATAAAAATATAATATCACTTTTATGTATTTTTGTGAAATTTATTATACATTGGTAACCATTTTCTATCTATATGAAAATAATTTCTACGTATATAAATTAAAAGAGATTATTCGTTAGAGAACTTACACATAGATGAATTAAAGTGTTATCATTTCTACTCTGAGTTTTATAATGGTTATTTAACTTTAGCCCGTGATTACAAATAATCCACTAATAGCTATTACATAAATTATTGTCAACTTATCATTTCATGCCCTCGTGTCTCTCTGCAATTGCAATGTCGCTTTATCTGTCAATATTGTCATAACAAACATGATTTACGGATTGTCTAGATTGACTAGAAGTTATTAAATTAATCTGCTACCAGCTTTAGTGATAATAATTGCATTGTGCATAAATGTACAAATGTTTATAAATAATACTACGCTGTTTTGGGGACGAAATTATTAATTCAGGGAAAATACACACAATTTTTGTCAAAAATGTCAACCAATAGCTTTTGCATCCCATATGTTTAAATTACTTTATAATATATGTAAGTTAATTCCCGATTTTGTTTTCAATTTTATTCAATTGGCAGACAAAAGAAATATATTGTTTTATACTTGCCACTCCAAAATATTATTTTGTTGTACCTGAGAATGTGATGTAGAGGTACAAACAAGTGAAATATTATTGACAATAGTAGCCAAATTAGTTTGATTAGATTCGTAGTTACTATAATCCGGATAGTTGGCAAGTCGTTACAAACACTTAGGGCAACGGGTGGGCCCACATTTCTTTTGGACCACTTTCTCATCCCATAAATCTATAGAATATAGACATGTTGTCAGACTTTGATCTCTCGTTTCTTAAAAATGCTCGTGACATACCAAACTTGTCATCAACAAATCATACGAATTACAACATTGCTATCATGAAATAAAGACGCAAATATATAGTAAAAATATGGAAGCCCACTAATGTTGAACTTTAATGTCAGATACACCAACTTTAGTTAGTTAATACTTCCTGAACTCAGATTAACTAATCATTTCTGTTTTAGTGTCCTGAAATAGTCGAACGTTAATTATTTTATTGAATATGATAAACATAGTCTTCGATGGCTAACTTCAATTTGGCTAGGTCAAAGAACATATACCTAGCAAATATCTTCTTTAACCGATAAATAATTAACACATTACCATTAAAACAAAAATAAATTAGTTAAGTTTGATATCGTAGTTGGCGGTGAAATTCAACATTGAAATTATTCATAATTATTTCTATTTTTATTAGTAAAATAATAATTTTTACTTTTAAATCGCGAATAATTTATATCCCGCTGTTTTCAAACATTTATCTATCTAAAACGAATGCTAATAACGTAATCATATCCATAATTCAATGTGGAATATTATACGTTTTCGTGTAGTAATATCTGATAGAGTTGTTGTTTATAATATAAATTATAAATTTGAATTTTTATTTGGATTGCCAACAGTATTAATAATGTCATAATTACTTACTATAAATAGCATAATGTTATGGCTTTAGATAAATAATATTATCGCAATTTGTATTAAAAATCGATTAATTAAATCGTAACGCTAACTTGGGATATGAAATAAGGAACCAACATTATATATCAATTATCATGTAATGTTTAATTATAGCATTTTATTAAGTTTGGATATATTAATTTTTAGCACTTAACGAGGAAACGAAAAGTATTCTTTTGAAACAAAGTTTAAATGTTGAATGTTGTTTTTTGCTAAAAATTATGTACATTCTGACTCTTTAAATCCTTGACCGATTCAATTTATTATTGTATATATGAATATTATATATTAGTAGTCAACATATTTATTAATCCTAATCGTTATACATGGTTATGAACTTTATGCTTCATTTTTATTATTAGGTAGTTTGAAAGGTATTGTAATGGGAATAATATATATATATATATATATATATATATATATATATATATATATATATATATAAATTATTTTATTTAAGTGTCAGATCACATTATAATAAAATGCAGGTTAGAAACCATCATTTTTAAATTAATAAATACAACAATCATGTTATACTTTATACTACTTCTAGGACTGCTACCGGGCACGCTGAACATTTCGAGCCCCCGAAGTTATATTTGCTTTTATTATAACTGCAACTATGTTTATGAATGTTTTTTATGAAATCGGTGTCACTCTCAAGTGTATTTAGTTGATTATAGTGCATAAATCAGCATTTTCCTTGAATTAAATTTCCGTTTCTTCGATATGTCCATTAATTGTTTCCTTAAAAAAACGTTATACTATAGAACATAGCAAATATACAACATGTTAGGAAATTCTGAAAATAGTATTCTATATTTTAACCCGCGTTCATCTATTATCCAATTTAATCGTGTATGTCGTTCTATAAATAGTTCGTCATTTAAAAATATTCGATTTTAAATGTTTGTAAATTATTTATTCTTATATCAAATCTAAACATTAAAATCGTTATCCTTCTATTCATTTATAAGTTTCCTCGAAATCACGGGCTACAATTAATATAGCATTATACAACATAACTTTTGTATTGTTAAATTATTAATTTTACGATTTTTTGTTTATTTGAAAAAAAGAAAAATACACTACTATTTGAACATATTATAAGTAACGCCTACTTATATATGACTACCTGAAATGCCCATCATCCTACGGGGATGATTTTTAATTACAAAAAAATACAATATCTTACGTTATCCTAATTCAAAATAATGTATATATCAATTAAATTAAAAATATAAAAGTCACTACTCTCGCCGTGACAAAATCATAAATGACAGGTCGATCGCTTATAAAATATATAAATTTTATATATAAAGATACTAGCGGGAATCAAATTCATATGTCACTAAGATCTCATGAAGGTTGTCTCGCATCTCCATGTACTTTATAGTCTTACATGCAATTTGATTTTTGTTGTATTCTATTAACCACAATACGTCATCTATGATATCTATGTAATGTATTCCGCTTGAATTGCAGTGAAAGATCATAACTTTGTATAAAATATTGCTATAGACAACAGTATATTTAACAGTAATGAATATATCATTACCTCTCCGCGACTGCATCAACAATAATATTATTTACATTTTATACGGTGAGGGCACCATCTCATTTCCGCTTCAATGACGCACTATTTTTATATACACATTCTGCAACTGCGACCAATTGCTCTAATTAACCGATCGTACTTTCAATTAATTTTAATTCGCCGATTCGTCGTAAATACAATTGAATCCAACGAGTGTACATAATCCACAAATTTACAGCCATACGTAATTGTGCGCGCTCATGTTCCGGATTATAAACAATAAGTGAATGAGTAATCACTGATAAGATTTGCGAGGGACTTATTTTCGTACAGTTCTTTAGTGTTGCTACAAACGTGTGAAGTATGTACTACAACAACTTTTTGCATCCTCCTGTGCGGGCTAAGTATAATGAGCACGGGCATAGGAGGGTTGTCACATATGTGGATAAATCTACATGTCATGTGCATGGACCGAGTGGAAGGTAAATGTAACTTTATAATTTGAATTTGTAATAAACTAATAAGAAATAAATATAACATCGATTAGTCGCAGGGAGAACCGGTTATCACATAGAAATTGGTTAAATTCGGAAGAACTCTGAAATAGTATACCCCCAATGCTATTTCAGAGTTCTTCCGAATTTAACGGATTTCTATGTGATAATTCACAGAAAACTTGAAATATTATTTAATAAATTTCGAAACTCAGATCACTGGCCCAGTGGTTTGATTATTACGCTGATTGTATATAAATAGTTCAATTGGCGGAAATACCAGTGGCTGATAGCCTAATAAAGATTTATTTCCCTCTCGTTAAATTGCATTCGTATTAAGGGTGGGATCACGGTTTAGCTTCTCATATGGCACGAATTTGATAATAGTATTGAGCCTTTAATAAAAACTAGGCAACGAAACTGCATACAATTTATACAAATTATTAAAAACAATTTGTTGTTGGCTCTGAAACTTTGGTAAGAATATATGACCATATTTCAACGGAAAATACAGTGTAGAAAATACGACTATATAGAAATTTCTTCTACGTTCTTTAACTACAAAATATGGTGATTAATTTTATTTAACTTTCATAACCAACAGTAATGTATATTTATTCATTTGTCTTAATTTGATGTAATTTCATTGTTTTTAACCAAAAGCTCCATAATTTTCACAATTCGCATCATAAATATAGTAAATATTTGATTCCATACACACACATTAACATACTCAAATTTATTGAATGTCAAATAAAATTATTCAAAGTACGCTATAACAATACTAAAAGCTCAAGCAAACAATTACACAATTCACGCCGTAATAAAAGTAAAGCCGTGATCCCACCCTTAAACATTCTTTGGTGAATATAACGCTAAACAAAAATAGTTATACAAGAACTAAGAAATAAAATGGTTTATATCAATATATGTTCGTTATATTTTTTAATACTCGATAAAAATATTCCGAAATCAGTGTACACAAACTTTAAAGACACGTTGAATATTTTATACAGTTCACAGCAGATTTTTTTTTCTCAGTTTAAAACAATTACATATTTCTCATATTAAAATATCTTTACATATGTTGTTATTGCAAAACAATGAAGATGAGATTGTAGATTATCATCTACGGATTCGGAGCCCCACAACATGTTGCAACACCTTAAAAAGTATATGTGAATTCGAAATAATCGGATTGGTTCAATATGTACTCTTACGAGCTAATAAATATAACACTACTTTTCAAAAAATAATATTGCAAAATATACTAGATATAAAATCTTATTTCATATTTATTATTTTCCTATAATATTTTATCTCCTTCTATGTTTATATTTTTCCGTTACTTCATATTATAATGCAAGTCTTCTGTTACCGCCACAATTGCCATGTCATTTACAATATCTTTGTTTTAGTTTATTACTTCTTTTGTTGCTCTATCTAATACTATTATATATATATATATATATATATATATATATATATATATATATATATATATATATATATATATATATTATTTATGTATCCTTACTTTACTCCTAATTCTGTTTTGAATTAATGAGATTCTTCATTGTTTGTTCTTTCTACAGTTTTGTTGTTTCTATTTAAGGTATTTATTATTATATTATTATAGGTATTATTTATTTTCAATGTGTTCTTTTCCAGTTTTCTTTTTCTTAATTCTTTCAAAATATCTTCTCTTTTATGCGGTCGAAAACGTTTTCAAGGTCCACGAAGCATACGTCTTTCTTTGGGCATTATTCACTTATCAGCCTTATCGTGAATATTAGATCTTGGGCACTTCTCTCTCTTCTGAAATCGCATTGCTGTCTTCTATTCCTCTTTCCATCTTGTCTATGATTTTTTTTTGAGTATTCATCCTAGGATTTTTCCCGAGACTCTAATTAACGGTATGCCCCTTTGGTTGTTATTATTATTATTGTAATATATTTTATCCCTTTTCTTATATATTGGTAGTATTATCCCCACGATCCAGTCCTCCGGTATTTGTCTGCTTTTCATTGTTTCATTATAAGTTCCCATAATTGTTATGTTGCTTCTTCTTCCATATATTTTACCATTCTACTCTCATCTTTCCCTGGTAATTTTCCATTTCTTTAGCATCTTGATGCCTTCTATTACTTCTACCGATATTCCTTCCATGTCTTCCAGTTCTCTCTGTTCTTGGGTTTCTATTTCTTCCGGGTTGTTTCTCGTCCCTATTTCATTTTGTATCAGTTATTCAAAATAACTCCACATAATTACGTCTTCTTCTATTATTCTATACCCTGTATGTATATTTTCTGTTCATCATAGTGTGCTCTTTTTCTTGTTTTAGTTGTTGTAAAGATCCGTAGACTAATTTTTTGTTATCTCTCTTGTGTTCACTTATTTTCTTGCCGGATTTTATCCATGATTATTTTTTTGCTTTCTTTATTACCTTTTGTGTAGTTTCTTTATATTATGCATAGTTTTCTTTACTATTGTTAATCTTCTGTCGACCACATTGTCTGCTTTATTTTTTTGCTTATGATTATTGTCGTTCACAGCTTTCTTTTGCTGCTTCTATTATAGTGTTTTCGAATATTCTCCACTTCTTTTAGACTTCTTCGTATTTTGATTGGCCCTCTGAGTTTGTTTATTATTATATCCTCATCATTATTTTTGACTGGCTTCCTTCTTTAGTCTTTTTTGTAATTTTATTCCTCCACTTCATCTTCATTTTTAGCATATAATGATCGCCGTATGCAACTGCTTGTCTGGATACCTTAACATTTTGCCATTTATTCTTCCTTATTAGGAAGTAATCTATTATTGAGTTTTCATTTCCGGAGGGTTGGATTTTCGAACATGTATGTACGTTGTTTTATGTTTGATTGTATGTGTCTATTATTACTAAATTGTTTTCTACACATTTAATAATAATTATTCTGTCTTCGTTATTATTCTTTTCTTCCTCTCATTCTTCTCCCGTTGTTTCTTTTATTCCTATATTCTTTTTCCAATCCTTTCATTTACATCTCTAATGATTATTATGTTTTCTGCTTCATTACCTATTATTTGTTTGTATCCTTCCTTAGAATGTATCATTTCTGGCTTCCTATTGTTCTCCGTATGCTACTATCATTATCCATATTTCGTCGTGGTAGTTTACGTCCTACCGTAAATATTCTTTGGCTTACATATATGTCATGTAAAAAATTAAAGGACATAATAGACCTACCGTAAATATTCTTTGGCTTACATATGACATAAGCCAAAGAATATTTACGGTAGGTCTATTATGTCCTTTAATTGGTCCGGTGTAATTATAAGTCCAGCTCCTCCTCTTGCTCTATGTGTTAACTTCTATTCCATACCAAATTAACCAATATCCTTTATATATTGTCTGTATTCCGTTCCCTTCTATTTTTGTTTCCGCGATTCCCATTATTTCAGTTTCATGTTTTCATATCTTCTACAGTTTCGACCTCTTTTCCCTTGAAACCTCTGTGAAACTAGTTACACATATTAATGTGAAACTCCATCCCACAGACACAAAAAATATATTTTTAATTGACTAACCCGATATTTTTATATTATATATTAAATGACAATGTAGCATATACGTGTTAAGACTTTTTACGCACATTCCGATCAAAATACTAGGAATTAATTTCGTGTGGATAATGAGCGTGTATACAATTCCTCGTTTTATTTGTCCAATATTAGCGGTTCGGGGCGGAGCACCTAACGCATAAATGTTATAAACGTATTAAGGTCAGATTAGGAAATATATATATAGATACTGTAATTTCATAGTGAGAGTACATAGAAACAGATATTAAATTTAACACCTCTTTTGTAAATATTGATCCAAGAAGTCACCAAATGATCGTGCGTGATTTACAATATATGGGTGTATAAGTATAAAATGCATTACACATTATGTAGTACTCTTGCTTATCAAGAACCATTAAACAAACATATTTAAAAATAGAGTACTTCATACACGAATTCAGAGATGCTGAAAAAAAATTGCTGAAGTTTGTTGAACTTTTCATGCTACTATTCTGTCCATTATGTATACAAATAAAATACATACCACATTACTATTTCGGTTGTTTCCTAATTAACGTAAAATATTATTTCATGGCCTAATGATAATAATTCTTTTAAACTAGTTTGATTACATGTTGTATAAAATATAATATACATTTTTTATTTTTATGTAATGTACTAGTAATAGTATAGTCTATAAGTGTAATTGTCTGTACTGCAGGAGTGGAGTGTATTTTTTATGCCAATACAAAGTGTTACTAATACAAATTGTATATCAATAGATCAACAATTATCCACACCGAATTAGTGATATGTGTTACCTGAATTTATTTTGTACGTACTAGAAACAGGAACTAAATTAAAATGTTATAATAGTCAAGACACCCTAATAAATCAATAATATACAATGAAACGAATTTTACTTGATTGTAAAAAAATAATTGTTTTAAATATTTTATTTGACAAAAAAAATATATTTTCCCTATATTTGTTTTATTGTATTTATTATGTAGAATTATCTACAAATATTTTATTTGACTAAAAAAATATATATTTCCCTATATTTGGTTTATCTATGTCTGTAATCTGTTAGACGTATTTAAATATACACCACCACACAACTCTTTAGTATAATTATAGTGGGTTAACCTAAATACATAAAGTTATAGTCGGTAAAACGATTAAAAACTTTTTTTTATAAATCTCATTTTCATGCAATTTTTGAGTATAACCGGTAAGGGCCAGAGAAAAGCGTGTAGAACCTAAATTAGTTGGTTATTTTTTAACATATTATTAACATATTCATTTTGCCTCGTGAAACTATGAATCATATCCCTAGTACGCATAATAAAGAAGTTATGGAACCTTTACTTTCCCTTAAATCACATTTTGGTACAGTTTTAGTCGGGAAAATGGTAATAGCTAGCAACAACTTCTAAACCTCAATTTGTAGTCCCAGAAATTCTCTACACTTTGCCATGTGAATCATCTTTGTAACATTTAGGAGTCTAATAAAAACGTTACCCAGTTTAACATGAAAAAATAGTAAGATTGTACAGATTTTGCGAGAACGCGGAAAAATGTAGCGAAAAATATCCATGGGTTGGTATTGAAATTTTCTACATGTTGCTATGTGAATCATATATATGGGGTGGCCATTTTGTTGGCGGTGCAATCCGTGACAATGAGTCCATATATAAACAAATGTCCATGAGGCTATGAAATGGAACGATAATGATATAGTTAACTCACCTTTGTGCAACCGAGCCTTAATGAAAAAATACAGTAAAATCAATTAAAGCATAAATAATTCGAACACGTGATTAGTTCCTTTGATGTGTGAAATACAGGACGTTAGCTTTGCGTCTCATATCTGTATAGCATTTGAATTTTTGAAAAAAAGTTATTATCAAAAATCCGGGTACAAAAACAAACACAATTTCTCTTAAATCATATTTTCGAACAGCGGCCAAACGGCAATAAAAAGCAAAATATTTCCAAAACTAAAAATAACTAAAATTCTCTCTTTTTAGCATATTCTATTTGCAAATTGTTTACAAACGGATGCGTAGTTTTTCTTTCAACACCAACTCTGAATGGAAATTTATGTGATCTCTCCATAGAAATTAAATTGATTAACATCGATAATGTAAATAAGAACAGTAGATCATTATTATTTACATCCCATTTCACTTTTATATTCATAAGTAGAGTACCTATATTCAATCAAGCATTAGATGGAAACGCCTGTTGTTGCAATTCAGAGCAATTTTGTGGTTTACGATTCAACTCATTATTTCTTTGCAGGAAGCAGAATAAAACAGTTAATGGGACGAATATACCAAGCAGGAACATGTCCGTGTCGCCCCGCCCCAACATCAACGGAAATGCCGACGCTTACAGGTATTTTATTAAGATAATTTCGATCGTAGCGGTAATATTGCAATTAATAAACAACTTGTAAATTATCTATAAAATTATGTTTAACTACTTAGTAGTGACAGAAGGCCGTTTTGCTGGCATAACTTGCATATTCATGAACGCTACTTGATTTACAAATTAAATATTAATTACTCAGGTTTTTTTTGCAATTTATATATACATCGTTAATGAAATTTACGAATATTACCATATATTATTGCTATAACTCAGGGTTTGAGGCGCAGATCCAAATAATGTATCCCACATAAAAAAAATTGTTTGCTTTCAATATACTGGGTGATCTACTAGCTCAGTGACAAACTCTGACGGGTGAAAGCTGATGCGATTATAAGAGAAAGAAAAATATATGAACATAGTTCCGATTGGTTTTAGTTACCGAGTTTCAGCACTTTTTTCAAATATGTTGAGATAACCATGGAAAATCTTTAAACAAATGTTGCACAAGTGACAATAATTATTAACTTAATTTTTGTCATTATCACTGGTTTGATTCGTTTTATTTACAGAGTAGGTATAGAAATTTTAATAAATGTGGACTAGCTAGATGATTTCTTATTTGAGTCGTAGCATCTTGCATGTTTTGATTATTTGTTGGCCAGTATTAATTTCACCATTGCTCAATTTGCTTCATATATCCGCAGAGAAAGAAATCCAACGGCTTTAAATCAGATGATCGCGATGACCAAGGTACAGGACCTCTGTTACCAAACCAATTATTTCCAAAGTTTGTATTTAGTCTATCAATTGCTGTTTCCCTGTTCTGCAAAATAGACTTTAGTTTGATGTTTCATGTTTTACTGGATCTTCCAAGAGGAAGACGACAACGAAGACAACGAAGTATATATAAGTACAACGAAGCAACATAAGAATGTTGCTTCGTT
Source organism: Lordithon lunulatus (assembly GCA_963942505.1). Classification (NCBI taxonomy): domain Eukaryota; kingdom Metazoa; phylum Arthropoda; class Insecta; order Coleoptera; family Staphylinidae; genus Lordithon; species Lordithon lunulatus. Next base: position 48,615,359 of record OZ012666.1, read on the forward strand.
GTACTCTCGATTCCATAAATATTTAACTGATCTTCCCTCATTCATTACATTATATGCCCGAATCAAGTTTTTCACTGTTGTTTCGCAATGCTGTGGATTTTAGATTCTACTCCTAGTTATTCTCTATTTATGTCGATTCTTATTCGTGTTATTCATATCACTTTTCTATGATACTTCATGTCGATCGTCTTCATTTTAGTTTTCATTGCATTTGTTAATACCCAACTCTCGCTGCCATATAATAGTATTGGCCTATACATGGTTTTCTATTCCAGCTTACTTATACCAGCGCTAATTCGGTCTTCTTTAGTTAGTTGGCCATATAATATTGCAGATTCTCTCACTTCATCTATTTTAATACCATTAGGCATATCCTCAAACTCTCAGATCATTACAACTCATTTTATGTTCACCTTCAATTGCATTTATGAACAGTCTTACACACGTATCCATAGAACCACACTACATTGTTTTGTTAGTCTATCCATTATAAACATAATAAAAAATTACTGTGATCCCAGCTATTTAATGCTAAAGTCAGTAGCTCATAATATACTAGTTTTTATATTTTAATCGCAGTTTTGTATAAAAAAAGCTTATTTAATCATCGACGATTTAGATAATAACACAACTAATTATGAAATTAGTCGACTAAAGTTGGTTTTATGGTGACATGAAAATCTTCTCAGCAATTAAAAATTGTATATTTCAGAATTCCTTACCTCAAGAGTAATGGAAATTATTACAAACAAATAATCATAGTGTAATAAGAAATGGAAAATTAATAACACAGTATAATATTTCATTACAGGACATTACCTTCCCGGCAAGAAGCGGACCTCAAAGGCCTTCAAGAAGGTCTCTACGATGCAGTAAAGGTAGGTTTCTATTAACTAATACTCACGCCTATAGTTGCCTATTACGTCCCATTCAAATCGCAATTAATCACATCACCGGTCTCCACAAAGGATTTCAATGATAAATTGCGCATGACGATTAATCGTAATAATAGCCACTTATGCAAATGACGGGCGGTGATCATGCAAAAATCCTAGGCATTCGATAAAAGAGCTGTAGGTGTATCGAAAACAAGGTCGGGAAAATCGAATGCGGTTTAATTTTTGCGCTAGGAAACCAGTCGCTCTAGCATGTAAATTGAGCACTAGAAATCTCTCCTAATAGATGAGAGCCACACTTTGCGGGTTAATGGTATTATATATAAATATCTCGCCCGCCGACGGTTTAATTTCTGCATTAGAGATAAGATTTGCTTTTAATTAATGTAGTACACAACATAAGTGTGGCACTTAAGTGGCTAATCCTGATAATTTCGCTATAATAATATCTTTAAGCAAATTAGCGTGAACTATTTCATATTTTACCGCGCCCATCTTAGTTGTCTAGTCATTATAGTAGCAGTCCGTCTTGCACTGAGGATTGGAGAGCAAGAGTTCAAATCCCGCGAAATTTCGTCAACTTTTCAGAGGTTTTCTGTGAAGTAGCAAAGGTAAATACTGGGTGATTAAACTCCTCTGAGATACCACCCCCTTGTCTGACAGAAATCCGCAAGAAAAGATCGACGTTTTTTACCACACTGGCTTTTAAAATCGGTATCGTTGTCAGTAACTATCGCTAATTGTAGATTGAATTGTCATCTAATAATTTATTTTGCATACCAGCTTATTTAATATTCGCCGATTTTAATTATAATTCAACTAATTTTATAAATATAAAGTTAGATTTATGGTGAAATGAAATAAATATTTCAGAGGGATATTTACACTAATATTGTTTATAATGACAAAAATAAGAACGAACTGTTCTATTTTTATTTTCTGATCATATACCGGTCGAAATTGCTGCTATTTTGTCTGCTTTGTGAGTTGCAAAACTGTAAAATTTATGAAAACTATGTAAAGATATGTCGGGTGGGCGGGTGTTCAACTATATTGTATAACCATTTCATACTACTTAAACTTTACACTGTTTTCACACTTTTATACTAATCATTAATTATTAATTAATTAATACAATCATTCTGTAAAGTAAGGTAAATGCCGGGTGATTACACTCTTAGATTCTCCCTTTCCAGGGGAAAAGCCCTTGGACTGATAGCTATTCAGATAGATTTGTTATAAATAAAATTGATTAAATCATACAAAAATGCGAAAATAGTGTAAAGCAAAGTACAAGAGTAGTTAATATGGTCTTTCTTTAAGTTCAGGATAAATCCACGTTACTATTTTATACATATGTGGTTTTCAAATAGCAGATATTTGACGATCATGTTAGTAATTGTATTCTATGTTGACCACACCACATCGCCGCATTTACCTTGTTATAATATATAACAACACCTTTTATGGGTTTCGCTTGTAATTGAAATTACAGCGGTGGCCGTTTTTTTAAAATAATCATGCGCTTTATATAACAATGGGTAATTTACGTTTATTCTCGGCTTAATGGTAAATTAAAATATGAGGTTACAATTCAATTTCCATTTAAGTAGTGCGTCTTGCAATATAAGCAAATTATACATTTGTCCAATTGAATTTCAAATAAGGAACTTTCAATTGAAATTAGTGGGGTTTTTTTTGCAGTAATTTTTAACACTGCTTCAATTTGTAAGAATTATCTAAAAGAATTTGGAGTGTTCTAATTGTGAAAAGTAAAAGTACAGTAAAAGTAAAATCACATAATTCAAGAAAAATACCCGTTTAGTTAAAACCCAGAGAGAAAACATTATTATAATAATATCTTTATTTCCTAACAGTTTTTTTTTTATAGCTTATGTATATTTGTTTTAAATTTTTTTTTAATAACACATAACACAGTTAAACCTCATTACATTTTGCAATGTATATTGTCATTTATTATAATTCAATGAAAAGTATTATTATATAATAAATAAAACTGGGATTAAGTTCAAATAAAATAACATATGAAATTAATTTAAGCTATATATATATATATATATATATATATATATATATATATATATATATATATATATATATATACATATATATATATATATATATATATATATATATATATATATATATATATATAGCTATATGAATATTATCCATTGTATTGTTTATTATGACAAATAAGTAATGAGAACTCTTGCGGCGTATTTCATTACATTTGTATATGGTTTGGTTTATAACCCGTCTTATGTGGTTATCAGTATTCAACCATATTATTTATTTAAATGGCCCAGAAAAACAACGTTTTAAAACGTTCCTTAGTAGACCAGTCTTGCCTCATATATCAATTGTGCCTTGAAAAAAATAAATATAATCTTATCGTAAGTGACCAGTTTTTACTCTTCCATTTACACCATATTTATAGAAAAAGGCTTAGGGTACACATAGTTGTTTACGTTTGGAATTGAAGAAGTACAAACCGAACTAAGTGTAGTAAGTGCAGTTTTTCGTGATATCCTTATTTTTAAATCTGAAAACTCAGTTGCTACGCATGGCTTTTTCCAACTGTTTTACGAGAGGAAATAGGAAGTAAAAATAGTTTTTCACTATCTCATTTTCTCATATTATAATCTATAATGAAATGTAGAATTATTAGTAAAACAAATATACATTCGTTTCTGAGAAAACTTGACGCCAGACGATGGACGAACGATGGTCGACTGATAATTGTTTTCCAGAAATAGTAGATTTAAATAATCAGGACACTTTCCAAAGTGATTTTTTTAATTTTCACGATTACAACGCTTTGTATGCGCCGGAGTTAAAGTAAAATACATTTAGAAATGTGTACTCTACAATATCAGTAGAAGTATTTCTGTAAATTAGGATATCTTTGTCGCTAATTTTAAAGAATAACAATTACACACAGATTTTTGTCATATTCTTACATACGTTTTATTGCAAAATAATTTCAAATTATTAAAAATATGACTGAACATGCACAATTAATTCTGTGGCTGTTTGCCAATAGCTGATATGTCTATTTCAATGTCTCTACTTAACTTGAAATTATCACATTTTCGGTTACATAAAAGTAATAATTTACATTTGGAAATGAAAGTCGAGATCCCTAATTAATAATAAAACATCTCATTTAATAATGCGTGAATTTATGAAAAATTATGAAAAATATTAATGAAATGCACTTATCAGCTTCTGCCAAATAGCTACTGAATTACCTAATATAATGCTTTTTCATTTATTAAAATCCATTGAATAGTTTTTGCGTCCGGTATTGTAGGAGATATACAATTTTAAAACCGTGCACCCAAATTTATGATATTATCATTATTTATATTAAATTTATCATGCCGATTGAATTTATTAATACGATTAATTCCATAAAACAGGAATTAATAAATGTGTGACATCATTACTATTATGGCGACAATTCTTAAGGCCCATGTAAATATTCGTATGACTAACTCGCTATATTTGATCCGTCGATTGTGTACGGAGACATCCTTGAATGATCTTTCCTTATATGCTCTTAAAATTATATACTGGTTTGCTACTTATTCATAACCACCACGTGCAAGTATTAAGCTTTTTTTTAAGGCGAAACAAAACACGAATCCGACCTCTCTGAATAACTGTTACGAATGCCACTGCTTGTCTTTTTGTATTTCATTGAAATCGTTTCAACAAGTTTTACTGCTGATTGAGATGCATATTTTATTAATAATTGATGATAAATTGTTGAAATGTTATGATATGTATTATATATCACACTGTGAGATTCTTATATACATATATATATATATATATATATATATATATATATATATATATATATATATATATATATTAACGCTCCGTTAATCCTTTTTTTTCGTTTAGAATAAACCAAATTATTATTTAAAAAAAATTGATAACATTATACTCAATGGTAAAACTACCGGAACTATTGCAATCTTTAAAATGCATTTATTTCAAAAATTGTTTTTAGAAGTTATGGCATTTCTCATCTCAGTGTGCGATATACTGAGTAGCTACCAGTAAAATAAAAAATATAAAACAAATATAAAAATTGACACGCCCATGTACGATTAACAAGTCCTAACACGCACATACACATATACAACACACAGTAGAAGGACTCGAAGGTCGATAGCCAGTTAGAGAATTGTACAAATACAGTAGCTACTACTATATAAATTTAAGAAAATGACCTTTGAGTCCTTCTGCTGTATGTTGTGTATGAGTATGTGTATGTGGTGTTAGGACTTGTTAATCGTACATCAGCGTGTCAATTTTTATATTTATGATTTATTTTCAAATTTTAATCTTTAAGTTTCATTATTAGACAAGCCAAGTGTTTTAAGAAATCAAATTTTATTTCTATTATTTTAAAATAAAGTAATATTCTCCTATTTTAGGTTACAACTTGAACCTGTATTTCATCGTGCATTTTCTTATATATTCATAATATTCAAAGAACGCTAGACATTGAACATATAATTAACATAAATTTAAATTTTTTACTTGTGTCACTTTTCTATCAACGGAGCGATATGCATTTTTGTACAAAAAAATTTATTTTCATATAGTTTATCGTGTCGAATGCGCAACTCATTAAATACATACAAATATTATATGAAACTGAAGTCACACATTATAACTGTATGTTTTGTTCATTGTTTCGAATGAACGAACTCCCACAGGATTAATAACTTACTTCGACATAAAATGATATCCGAGATGAAGGTATTAATCAATACTAGGTCTGTCTGTTATATTTATTACCAGGGTTATTTGAATAGTTTTGCACATATTAAATAACCACAGATCGTATAACAAATTCCATATATCATTTGCATATAACATATTAGCAGGTGTTGTATCAAATACATGGTTATTTCCTAATATTTTATAATTGACCTTCTATTCATTATACAAAATGTGTGTGAAATTATTATATTATATTTGATCTCTGTTTACATTTACATAGTAAAACTACCAGTCTTACTTCTTCTTTCTGTCCGTGCTCGATCTCGCCATTGACTTATATTAAATGTGAAAATGCTCCGTTGTCTACCCAATTTTAAGCTGTATGTTCCATTTCGCAAAATTAATGGATTGGGTCAGGCACATCTTAGGGAATCCCGGGAAATAATGCTGTGAGTCACATCTACAATTAAATGTCACCATCATATGCCGTGCTAGTTTTTTGTGAGAAGTACGTAACAGAATTACTAACTTCAATAAAGGAGGTGAATCAAACTACTATGTTCTTTAATACTTTATTTATTGTTTATAAAAACTAGTTTACTGGGCATTGTCAAGTTTCTAATAAGTAGTAACTTATTTTTATAAATTAACAGAGGATTGAGGCGGCACAGTGGAGCTATCGTCATAATTAATATTACAGGATTTTAAAGTAGCATACAAATAAATGGCATGCGTGAGTAGGAATTGCAAAAATTAATAGTCGTATTTGGGAATTTCATTGTTGCGATACCGGGATCCCGGTGTTACTGCCGGTACTTAATTAATACAGTCTATTTAAAAAAAGTTGCTCTTTTAGAAATAAATGGAAATAGGTCAATATGATATATTTATTTGACAACAAAAATTCTTTTTGATACCAGTACACGGTTTTAATTATTCGGATGTCTATATGGCCAAGGCGCTGTTGTTGTATTATTTCAATTAACCGATCGGGTTTATCCAAGGCTTTCTCGAAATCGATAAATCCGAATAATAGGTCTATGTTCATATCGAGACACGATTATAACATTAATTCCGAATAAAGCCTCCCTTGTACCTAAATGACTACGAAACCCTACGAAACTAATATCTGCTTCTAACTTCTTGAATATCTGACTATAAATGATCTTTAAAAAAATATATTGTTCTAAAATCTGAACAAACCCTTGCATTGTGCTTCTTTGGCAGTAGAATAAACACTTTAGCCATTCTGATGGTATGATTCCGGTATATAGATGGTAGTATATAGATTTATTATGATGTTAATTTTGCCTTCCTCATTTAGTTTAAGAATGTACTACTATCTTTTGAGTACTTGATAGCATATATTACTTTTCCGGCTAGATCCCTAGGAACTTTCCTTTATGTCTGTTTAATTTCTAGTGTCCTCAAATAGTTGTTGTGTGTATTCTTCCCATCTCTTAATGTCCACTATAATATTTCTGTTGTTGTCTTTTATTATCCTGTTTTTTCCTTACCGTGCCACTGTATTCTATGATTTTTTAAGTTAAAGGAATCATACCTCCGTTCAAGCGACTCACATTGATATTTCTTTGGCGTGTGTATATTTTTGTTTCTTATTTTTTTATTGTATCTCCTTGTATTTATTCATATCCTTGTTTTTGCATTGTCTTCTTTTTTCCATGATAGCTGTCACCTACTGTTTTTGAGACATTGAGAGTTGTTGTTTTTCATCTCAATTTATCTATGCTGCCATCCATTAGCACTTCTTTTATGTTGTTCCATGTCTCATCTATATTTTCGTCTACAACATTTTTTTGTATAATCTATCCGAGTATTTCATTTATGTTCGTCTTCAGTATTTGTGTTGTTGTTTCATCTCGGGGCATAATAGTATTTTATTTCTGCTTTCAACATTTTATTTGTATTTTTGTAAATCTGATTTGCAAGTTGACAATAAGGGGATTAATCCGGCATCTGCTGTAGGGTACGTTTTTACTGTACGGATAGCGTTCCTATATCTTTTGTTGATAAGGATATATTCTATCTTGTTGTCTGTTGTGTGACTGGTATATCCACGCGTACAATCTTTTTTTGGTAGTTACCTCTTTGTAAGTTTTTTTCCTCGCTCATTTTTTACACAATCCTCAATATTTGGCATTAAAGTCGCCTAGAACAATGGTGACATCTTTTTGACTATTTGCATACTTTCTGGTAATTGATTGTAGAATTCTTCTATTTCCTTGATGCTCTTATCTGCTGTGGGTGTATATACTTAGATGATATTTATTTTTCCTGTACAGGATCTGAATTTCGATACTCGCTGCAATGTGCTTTTATAAGCTTTTGATGCCGATATCATCAAAATGGTTGAGTATCTCTACATGTATATCATGTTCGGCCGATGCTTTCCCTGATTTTTTCAGTGATTTAGATTATGTAGTTCTTCCCATGATATTTATTCCAGGGCCCGTTTTTTTCTCGGATATTGAAGTTTCCTTTCGTTCGTCAATATCTCTGTAATAATAAAATACTGATATTTGTCTATGAATTCTGGAATTTAAATATGCTAAATTATTCCAGACTGCCGACATCTCGGTTTTGCAATCCCTACAGAAGAGTAAATACTTTAAAAATCACAATATTAGCAATTTATTAAATATAATCACTTGTTGAATTAAATGTAAATCTGAATTTATCAATAATTAATATTGTATTCATTGAAATAATAGGTGTTGCGAATTAAATGCAGATTCATTATTCTATACTGTAAACGCTGTCGGTTTGATGAGTTTCTTGCTATTCTAAAATCAAAAAAGTCTGTAATTAATTAGATACAGAACGAAATAGGAACTTAATATTAATAATATATAATAATCTATTGTGGGCGTTTCCCAGCATTTGTATTTTATGATGGTGTTCTTTTTTGTTTAGATTAGATTTGAGGAATTTCTCTGAAATTTTCAGACATGGAATAATACTCCGGCTCATTATCACAACCTAATTGTTAGTATATAACGTAAAAACAGAGCAAAGCAATTGAACAGTAATATATAATATATAACATAATTAATTATACCTTAAAGACAAATTCCTCGGAAGCAAAAAAATATGAAAGAATAGAACTAAATATTGTGTTATAATTATATATATATATATATATATATATATATATATATATATATATATTATTGCTATAATTATGATAACTTTAACATAATAACTTTCTCATATCATATTATTGTTAGAATAAAGCAATACTACGCACCTTGCAGGCGTGATTATAAATATAATCTACATTAAAACTTATATGAAAATACAACTTATATTGTCTCACTCATCTACAATTATTATACTGAATTAAGGCTATAACCATAGGCGTGTTCATTTAGGTGTCTTTTCTAATTACAGCAGATTAATGCGAAGTTTCTTTCGTCTTCTAATTTAAGCGAATAAAACGTTGTTTTTATCAATTGGCAAAGTATATCAATAAAAGTGGATTTGTTTTGATAATTTGTTACATATTGAACTTTTAATATCGGACATGTAGTCTATTTTTGAAAAATAACCTTGAATTAACCGGAATATCTATAGTAATGTTTATTAATAATATAGTTCTCATATTGTTCCCGTGATTTCTTCGATTTTAAAGTCAGTATAATATTATTCGTTACTTGTTCAGCGTTTTATTAAATGTAAAGTTCAAAAATTGCACTTTTGATTGTAGGCTTCATATTGCTAATTAATATGAAACAGTTTTAAAATCATTATTTTGTATAGAAAGTAAACATAATTGCGAAGCAATTCAAGTACAGTACGCTCTCTGCCATTAATTGACTAATTATCGGTAAATTTTAGAAATTAGATCAATATAAAAAGTAATATATAAAAATTCTGTCTGCATGTGTAATTGAATTTAATTACTAGCATGTTATTTATTAAGTTTAAATAATTAAGTAGCAGTTTAAATAACAGTTTTTTCTCATTTAAGGCGCGGCAGTGTTAATAGTTATTTATTGTATTTCATCTATAATTTTTTTATGAATTAATATATGAGAAACATAGAACTATTCACCGCGGTAATCAATTTATTTGGTGAAGAAATTATAAGCAATTTTAAGTCCTACATTTACTGTTACATTTACTTTTATTTTAATGTGCGGTAAGAGCTATTATACAATGTGAGAAATTACAATTTTCTGCTTCGTCTCTTTGGGTCAAACCACAAATAGTGGAAACTGATATATTATATGGTCTAGTAAGCTTTCTCAGCACTTCTCAAACTGCTGCAGTGTATTTAAATATTCTTTTTAAGTTAGAAATGCTACAGTAGTTTTCATGATGCTAAATTTAAATAGTTAATATTAATAAGTTACTCATAAGTCCATGCTACCATATAGTAGCACAATGCACGAGCTTCATTTAAATTTTGGAGTAATTGTTGTAGTTTAAAAATGTGGTATAACATTGAAGCTTAATATTCAAATCTGAAGATTAATATGCAAATATGGTTATATAGGGATGAATGATGCCAAAGTAGGCTGTATGAAGGACGTCAGTTACTATTGATAGTGGAATGCATTTACGCACGTCTAGCGTTTCTCGCTAGGAGGTGTAGGACTCGCCCTGCATTTCAGTCATACCTACTAAACCCGCACCCCGTGCTCACAACCATGTGTTGGTGCGAGTCAGAGGTACTTCCTTGTCCGTTGTTACAGTCCATAAATACTTATTAAATGAATCGCCACTATAATGATAATTTCAGATTTTTTCTTCCCACGCATTCTCCTCAAAGGAGGTTGACAACCATATGTACTCGTCCTGATCTTGTACGAGTCGTATTAACGTAGGAAGATCCTTGATCCGGGAAAACTTATTCCTTCTAACTATTTCTCTTCCATTATTAAGAGAAGGAATTGGTATTTGTTACGTCCCACTCATCAAAGTGGCCAGCTTTTCTACGCTTCACCATCGCGAGCATCCCATCCTTGTTCATTCTCCTAAGAACTTATTTGTTTGTTACCCTGCCTGTCCAAGGAATTTTCATCACCTTCCAGTACAGCCACATCTGAAAGGCTTCAAGTTTATTCATAGAAGATATTTTTAATGTCCAGCCTTCCTCAACGAAAAAAAACGTAAAATTTAACCATTCTCCATTTGATAAGGCCGAAGTTTTTTTAAATTGTTTCTGGTTATTTCAATTTGTGAAATTTATGGGTCCCATTATTCATTGAATCTACTGCCCAAATATTTGATTCATTGAACCCGTTCGATTGGTTCGCCATTAATGCTTAATACATCATTGATTGTGGCGCTGTTCTTTTAATAATGATCAGTTCGTGATGTTTATATTGAGACCATATTCAGAGCTAGCTTGGTTCACTTGGTCAATAAGATCTGAATAGTGTTGGCTAGGATCACAGAGTCGTCTGCGTATCGTATATTATTTAGTACTTTTCCGTTTACTTTTATTCCTTCTCTGCTTTAGACCAGTCCGAAATATATAATCGGCATATAAGTTGACTAGAATCGGTGATAAAATATAACCTTGCCGGACCTCTTTTAGTATTTGGAATTACTACGTTTTTCCTCCGACTTTATCCTGGACTGTTTGGTTCCAATAGATTTTTGTGATAATGTGGAGGTCTTATTGGTCTATATTAGTTCTTTTAAGCATTTCAATTTTCCATGTTTAACATTGTCTAATTCCTTTTCATTATCGATGAAGCTAGCATACACTATGCGGCGTTGATCTAAGCACGTTTGAGTTAAAAACTGCATGGAAAGTAATTCCTCTCTCGTACCGAATCCACTTCTGAAGCCTACCTGAATGTCACTAATGTCTTGGTCTCTCTGTTTTCAAATTCGGATGTATAAAATACGCAAGAATATCTTTGATGTATAGCTCATGAGGCTAATGAGGCGATATTTGCTGCATCTCTTAGCGTTTTATTGGTTTATGAGGGCAATGAAAGTAGATTTTAGCCACGTCTCTTTTTCTATTCTCATTTCATCTTTGATCTGTCTATTCAGCATTTTGTATTATCTTGGATGGTTCTTAAGTGTTCTGTGTTCTTTTTGATATTGTGTTCACTAGCGGAGTTTACAAAGAGAGTCAGATGGTAGCGATTACCGGATTATGATTGGAATTGATGTCTGGTTCTGGGAATGCCTTCAAGTTTTTGATTAAATTGCGGAACCGTTTATTATCTATAATGGAATCTATAGTTTCTGACTATGTTCCTCAGTGTCTTGAGATATACACATCTATAAGCACCTTGGATGCTGGAATTAGGTATTACTAATCATTATGTTTTGTTCTTGACAGTTCGCAGTAATCTACTCGTTCGTTCCTCTGATTGAATCCAAAATTTCGAACTATATTCTCAAATATCCCTTCTCCTATCTTCACATTGAAATCGCCCATTACGTAAGTGATGTCTTGCTTCTTAGAAATTTCATTATAAGTTCATTCTGGTTGTACTGCTATATAACACTCATTCGTCATATTCGTCATCTGGTTTATGGCTATGAGCGCGTGCACCTGTATGGTACTAATATTAATAGGTTTATCATTTAGTTGAATTAGCTGCATCTCTCATAGTATGGTATGAAGTTGTTAACTTTTTACTTCGTGGCATATCCCAGTCTTCTAAACATTTGTCTCAGTGTAGGTGATTTGTTGGCCAGTCGCATTGTTTCCACAGGAGGCCGGTTTCCACCAGCTTTTACTAGGGAATAATAAAGAGTTGGTTTCTCTCATGCCTACCTCTTCGCAGTATTAAGGGTGTTTTTACTGCTACGGTTGCACCCTTAGTTGTCAGGTCTTAAACCCTTCATACCTTATGTGTATATCTGTCAGTAGTGACTTATACTGACTTTGCTGCTTCCAGGACAAGAGATGTTTATTGCCCTCTCAAACTAGATCCGCCGTGTTTTGCACTAACAGGCCCATCAAGAGATGGTGGAGAACCACACCTTATATTAATAAGGTGTGGTTCTTCACCACATATGGACGGTCCTGGATTTAGCATCCTTAGAGATAATCATCTTGCATACCTCCTCATCTCCATCTCTAGGTTTGGAGAGGGCCAGTACAAAGCCAACCTCTGCTCTACCTATCCCATTTCCTTAACCCCATCTCCGTGATCTAGTCTCAATTGTTATTTCTGGTTCTGTGCATTGTTCGATACGGACTATATTATGGACGATATTAACATAGATCGAACATTGATGAGTTGACGTTAATATCGTCCTTAATATAGTCAGTATCAATCAAACATTTATTAGAAACATATGTTGTATCGTAAAAGATATATTATATACTCCCGTTTCCGCGTAAAATATGCATTATATCTGTATTTTTTTTCCTTTTGCATTATAGTTACACGAAGGCCTTTGTAATTATCACGATATATTTTACGATTTATATTATTTTATGATGTCGAACTCTATTGGAGGCCTTTTTGTAGTCAACAAAATAGGCATAGATATAATTCATATCTAGATGTCAGGATTTATACTACACTGAATAGGGATTTCCTTCTTTGAACTGCGTGTTTAAATCCAAATATGTCTCAGTTACTCTTCAACTATTTTGTATATTATTATGTTTGTATGATTTTTATTTATTTTATTATATACCTCATAACGCTTATTGTTCCTAATTCGTTGCTGCCTTTTTAGTATGACTATAAACTCTGATTCCAGCGATTCGTGTGGAATAGCTTCGATATTGAAGATATTATTGAGTTTAAGGAATACGCCATGGAATTAATTCGGTCCTCGGGTTTTGTTTTCATTTGTTTTATGGCAGCTCTTCGGCTGTTAAGATAGCGTATCTCCTCGGGCAATACAGCCCAAGTATTCGAGCTTCCGGTTTTTAATTTTTTTTAAGTAGTCCATTTTCTTTAAGAGCAAGTAATAAATGCTCGTCATTTAGCCTTTAGTATTAGTAATTTTTGATTGTTTGACTTATGAGCAAATTCTACGATTAAGAGGTCATACGTAAAATATCATATGACCTCTTAATTGTTTACAATGTCTGTCCAGGGTATCTGGAGTATACGACGGTACATTCAAATCTCGAACGACTTCAACTTCTTCATGTTGCATTTTTTATTGTCCGTGTTTCCATGCTGTATAATAGAATAGAAAAGACATAGAGAAAACTTACTTGTTTTTCAGTTCGTATTTAACGATTTCAGATTTCTAAAAATTCTACTCCCAGAATGACCATAAGCTTGGTGAAATATGCTCGCTATCTTTGACTGAACAGTAGTTAAGCTTTGAAATTAATTCTTTAGTTAACCTATTAGTACATCGCTATGAAACGAGGAACGCTTTATAACGAATGATCATAACAATCGCTCAAAAATCGCACCCCAGACTATATACTGTCAAGTTGATATTGCTGGAGTTGCTATCTTTTATCTTTGTCTGTATAATGTGATTTGTTGTTTTTCTATCACACAGGTTCGATGTTAATCATAACAGCTGTGGGCTGTAATGATAGCGGTTACGGCATTAATAGTTAAGCAGAAAAGTAGGCTAGATGTTGAAGGGCGAACAAAGTATATTACTTAAAATAATGTTTATAAAAAGTGTATTAATTAATTATTAGTTTTTGCGAAAACTTGACGCCATGATTTGTCACACACTGCACAACGGACACAATTGGTCGTAAAATAATCAGGAGGCCTTATTATAAAGTGTATTTAACATTTGTACGATTATAATACTCTCATGATAAAATCAAAAGTTTTAGCGAAAAGGTATTATCTATGGTTTTATTATGTATATTATATTTATTGAGCCGTGCTATATAATTTCGCTTTTGGTCTTTACTAAGTTACAAGAATATAATCTTCCAAGTGATAAAAGTAATAGTATGACTATAAGAAATTCCATATTATTTCTGATAATTTTTATTCAATAATATAGTTAAAGGTATTATATAACATACACGTTGCGGTCTTCACCTTTGATAATTTTTGCAACATATTTGTTTGCGAATTATTTAAATATTTGCCGCGAATTCTTTTGTTATGAACACGCGGAGCTTTTTTCTAATTGAGTGGGTGACTTAGGTGTGGGAAAGACATAGCAGATCAGTTTATACTGCGGAGCGCGGCCTCCGACGTGATAGTCCACGGTAAACGTACAGAAGGAATGTGCCCACAGTCATGTGAACCTGCTGACACACTCTTTTAGTCGAATAGTTTGCACGTATTAATTAAATAACGTGCTCATCTGTCACACGACTAATAAGGACTGATAAATAAAAAGTGCGAAAACGGTGAAAAGTGAATTACTGTGCTGTGGTTTAACAAATTGCCAAACGTAACCGAATCAAATAATAACCAAGTCAATTAGGTTAAGACATGTTATTATTAATTATTATTACTTGGTGAATAACAGTGCAATAAACAAAGCAATTCAATTATCTATGAGTAATGGGTACCGCTATAAATCACGCAGCCGCGATAAAACGGTTGGAAGCCCTCTTCAGCGATGTTAAACTCGAGAAACAGCATCCGCTTCCGGAAGTAGTCGAGTTCCAATCGAAAATCGACAAAAAGTGCGATGTACACGGAAAAAATGGCTGTCGCAGAGGGTCGCTGGGAAATATTCTCCATGCCACAAACCGGAAGGAATCCATCACAAGCAAAAGGGATTTTATTGGGCATTCTCAAACTTTAAAACCGCAGTATAGTGTATTCGGCAGCGGTGTAGGACCTCGGCGGGAATCCATGCCGGCATTAAATATTCAAAACAACTATTATAGGTAAGCTCCAGCGTAAAGAAGCAGCTGAAATATCTATTGTAATTATATGGGAACTCCGCGGCCTATATCACATGTGATTTAAAATAAGAGGAACGGAACCTACGTGTGAATAATTTTAAGCAAATTGGAAAATTCTGATAAATGAGTTAAATTAGAGAGTGTACATTAACTTACTTCCTTTGCGGAAAGGAAATTATATTCAAGTAGGTTATTGAAGATAATATTTATTTATATCAGCGTTTGCATACTTTCCTTTAGACGCCGCGGATCTTTGGGATTACCTAACACGCCACCTAAAAGGGAGTTAGAACACCCCAGCAATTTCCCGTCAATGTTGCGACGAGATCCACTCGCATCCTCGATGGGCTCGCTGCGAAAGGACGGCACTTTGAATGGGCCGTGGAATTCGCGAAGAGATTCAATGGGATCCACAAATTCCTTAAGGAAAGATAGCTTTTTGCAAGTGCCAAGTATGAATAGGCGGAATAATCGCAGGTTGTCAACTGATTCTCTGGATGGTAGGAGGAATTCGTGGGATCCGGGCAGGAGGGGTAGCTCTGGGAGCTCTATTGGATGGGAGGACCCGATATGGGAAGATAAGGTATTATAAAGATAATAACAGGTGTGGAAAATTGGATGTTATTCGCGTGTAGTGATATATAAATTATATGGGATTTGGATTTCGTGCGATTATATATTGGGAACCGTTATTGTAAAGGTTTCAAAACGACGAAGCGTTTAACGTCGTAAAGATTTACGACAGCATTGCTGGATTATAATTATTGCGTTCCTAAATTATACTACATTGACGTTATAATTTATATGTGTGGGTAGCGGGATATTATTCGCACATTTATTCGTTACTCATAACTATTTAGTATAGTTTATGCTATATTGAATACAATATTAATTAAATATTAAATAACATTGAGAATTATCGCGAGGTAAAAAAACTATTAGAATCTTGGTTTTTATAAAAAATATTGCTAAAAAAATTTGCTCGATATAACAATTCCCTACATCAAAATTAATTGCAATACAAAATACAAAGATTAAATGAAATTATATATCTATTATATCTCTTATTTAATTGTACTATTCCCTCTCCATAAGAATATTGTATTGTAAGTTACACCCCTTCTACATTACAGACAACATACAAATTTAATGCATATTAATTTACGAATCGACATTCATTTAATCCCAGCTGATTATATACTCGGTGAAAATAGAGGCTGTTTTTCGACACTAATATAAACTGACTTTTAATTTCCCGTTATAAGCACACCCTTTAGAAGGTTCGTCGTTGTTTCTAATTTAAAATAAACTGTAATTAGATTACTTAACCTGTGTATTCATGGCACCAATATCTAGTAACTGAAATATATGTCATATTGTTTATTTTTAACTTGTACATGTACATGTACATTTTATGGTTGAAATCTTTTTATTATAATCACCATATTAATGCAAGTGGGATGATTTTTATTCGCAAGTATTATCATAATAATTTGGATCGTGTTGCGATGTGGCGAGCATGTTAATTGCATAATTATCATGGGTATTACTTCTAATGGTTTTGTTTATTCATTAGTGTATTCAAATTTTTCGCTATAATGATGATATTTAACATATTCACCTCGTTCAGACGCATGCTCTATTTCTGACCAAGAAATATATTATTAAAACTTTATAACGCCAGATCTCACGTCTGTAGTTTCACATGAATAAAATTTATTGCTATTTTGTTTTAGTAGGAATTTATAGTGGTTTGAAATAGAACTAACTAGAATTATAAACAGGTTTAATTAACAATTGACGTAATTTAATTTGCATGCCTTCTTTGTTGAAGGAATCTATTTCATTGTTTTACTTATCTATTAAGTGATCTACAGAAGTTATTTGCATCGATGAAGTGTCGAGAATTGCACAATGTTCATATAAATATATCATATAATCCAAGAATGTTTATAATTTAATAATTGAGAGATTCTAACTTAAGTAACATCATCGTGTAACTGTATAATTATTTTCGCGTTATCGAAGATACGTTTCTTCTATTTTTGATGAGGCGAAATCGTAATTATCAAAGATTTTAGTCTGGAATATTGTTAATATATAACAATCGTGTGATAGAATATTTGTATATGTAAAAAAATATAGTAGATTTGAAACATATAGAGACAAATAATGCAAATAATGATAATTGAAATATCACCTATCTTGTCACATTTGGATTATAGGAGCTATTATACCTAGTGCGCTTACTAAAAGTGAAAATAATAGGGACGAATGTAGCTAGCTCGGGCAGGAATACCGAGGGTCGATAGTGCTTCACAAAATGTTGATTATTTTGAACCTGTAATTTTATCAAAAACTGAATATTTATTATAAGATTTTGTACGTATATATGTATTTGCAATTATATGAATATGGACGAGGGCTGAATGCTATTTGTAATTTTTTAAGTTTATTTAAATTTTACAATAAATTTATTTATGTAATATTAACATTATCTACTATTAATTAATTGTTTAGAATATCAAATTATAGCAGATTATAACAAATAGTGTGTGATTGCGTTGGATAATTCTAATTCTCAATTTGTTGCTTATTACAATAAGTCAAAAGATGAAACAAACATTAATTATATAATGCCATCAAGAGTATAATTGAGTAATAATACTGTTCACAGTATAGTCCATAATATTAAAAACACAAGTGACATTATAACTAAAAATTGCATAACAATTGACTCAATGGTGAACCAATATGTAAAGAATTGTTTCCTTTAATTGGCTTATAACCTAAAAACGTACATGTATGTCCCGTCTATTTTAATTAATAGTAGGAAACACAATAAAGCAAACATTAGTTAACTTAATTACTTATCCATTGTTGTATAACATACTGGTATAATTAAAACTCGAGTGTAATCATCCCAATCACTTAACAAAACAGACAGTTTCATTACACAATTTGAATACTAAATTAAATAATACAACTGCCCACTCTTGAAACAGAAAGTTTTAGTTTTTCAGTATATATTTATAAAATCGTTAAGGAATTCCTCGTCTGTTCAAAGAAACGAGCACCGTAACGTGACCTTTACAGTCGTGACATTAATAATTGTTATGCTTCTTGTCGTAGCCAAAGCTTGCTCGAAAAAATATAAAGAATAATAGCTCATAAATAATTGCAACTGTGACGCATTGAGGGTAAACAAGTCTAGTGGTGGTTACACGCGCGTCTCCCACATGGCTTATTAGCACATATAAAAGGCGAGTTTTACCTAATCGAGATTGTGGTAAATTTAAATTCAATAATTTGTCATTATAGAATATTAATTTAAATACGTGTATTGAATATTAATCACCACTTCAAAATAAACAAATACCTTTCAAGCTCTTTTAATTATTATTAAGACTGCCTACTCAAACTGTTGCTGCTAAATCTAACTTATTAATTATGAATAGTAATTAAACTTGACATTCGATTTTGACTTTCCGGTTGAGCGGAGAAATTGTACAACGTATAAAATCAAGGTCTGCAGCGTGCAGTTATGACCTTTTATGAACCGTCTGATATTATATTAAATATATAAATATTTATAACTTCCTTTCATATTGTAAATATGCCCATATTGTGCACAGATATTCGCTCAAGCCTGCCGAGCTTTGGTTGTTCCGCTATTTATGTTGTGGTAATTTCTGCATAAACAAACTGGACCGTGAATTACGGTGGTGCACACATAAAGATAAAGTTGAAATAGAGATATGTGTCCGGACAATTGAAATATTTTCTTCAGCAGCAACTTGCTTCTCGTTTAACCTGACAATAAAGTACTATATTTGCATATGAAAAATTATCATTTACATGACACGGGTATCACATGCAAATTGCAATAACTAAGATGTGTTGCTGAAGTCTTATAGTATTTATTACTTGGAACTATAAACATCTAACATATGCATGAAATTTCACTGAGAATTACTGTATAAAAAAATGTGCGTGTTATTATTGTATTCTCTAACTGTGTATTTAATAAAAAGTCTATCGTACCTATTAGTTAAATTATAGATTTGTTTTTCTTTCATTGTTCCAAGATAATAACTTCCATTTCGGTATATTCCTATTTGGATTTGCTGGCGACATTCCAATAAATTTTATATAGAGCATAGTCTAATTTATTTTTATTGGACATTTTATTATATAAATTATTTCTTCTGATTATGAAATCAGATAATTCCATTTACAGAAGCAATTAGTCATTAATAAGACCAATTTTAGGGTAATCCAATCTATGTTTATACCATAATTCATATAAATTGTGTTCTTATAGCACTATAGATACAATGTGTACATATATGTCATGTTTGCGTTTAAATTTTGTTGTAGTAGTGGGCGACGTATTCGATAATTTACGTGGAACTGATTGAGTAATTTATATTTCTCAATTTTGACTAGCAAATTCTCATTCGTCTTCTTGATTACTACTGGAAAATGCGTGCATTTATTGATATGCGAACGAAATTCGCATTCGAATTTAAAATAACATAAAACAACCCTGCACGGTTATGCCTGTCATTTGTAAAGAGGTTAGACACATTTACGAATGCACGGTACATTTCTCGAAAATTAAACCTTCAGTTATTTTCAGCTAGTTAATCCATTTAAAATAAAAACAACTTTGTCAATCATAATGCTATATGAATGATGCGTTTGCCATAGTATTTTAATGCAGACTGTTACTATGAATTCCCGGTATAGTTTCAAAATTCAGACTTTATACAACTAACAGTATGGTCATCCTGTTTCTATTACACGAATACAATCACTACAAAACATGCGTAAAATTAGTAAATGTATAGCTAACCGCAAATTGTTATATTTGACCAGACGGTACACGGTAAATATTATAAGAAAACGATCAAGTGATGCGAATCAAAATAACCTAGTACCTAGTAGTGCATAAGTTTATTATGTCGTCTGCTGCATAAACATAATAGCACATATTTCCACATTATTTTTTTAAATTTATTTAAATTTATATTTTGTAACTCAAATCAAGGACAATTTTTTCAATATCACAATTGTTCACGGTTACCTAGGTTTATTTATCCAATATCTTCTATTTGTATAGCTGTCAGCGGAAGGAAATTTCCGCTGTTAAAGCTAGAAGCTCGGAGGAGTGTCACCTGGCATTTACTGTAACTTTTACAGAAACTCTCTGAAAACAAACTGTGAAGTGTTATTCGCGAAAATTTCGCTCACACCTGGGTTTGAACTTTCGCTCTAGCTTTGTGCAGTGTACAGATACAATGTGTGAAACCTTAATAATAATAAAGACATTTGAAATTTAAAACAAACTTAAAATTAAAAACATACATTCTTTTTTTAAATTATTACTTTAAGATACCGGAGGGTAAATTTATATCACTACAATCTGGTCAGAAGGATGATCAATGAGCAGTTCTATTCTAACTAAAATTACTAGAGTATGTATCGAGTCTATAGTGTCATTGAGTAATGATAGTGTAGGTTCTACTCGTTGTACACTAAGCTCTGCTTTTGCAATAACTAGTTGCGTTTCAATATGCTCGCACATAATTTGCTTTGTATACTTTGTTTAATACACTAGTTCAAAGGGTTTTAGCCTACTTTCTACAGCGTTCACATGCTGGAGCAGGCCTTGTTCGTGCCTCCTCGAACATTTGACGATTGTCTGTTGCACAGACTCAATCTTCAGATTGCAGTGCTCATTGCTTTGTTCTGAAACCTGGATCACTTCAATGTTGCTCTCACTGGCGCATCCCCAGAGCTGTCTATACCAGTCTTAGTATTTGTTTATAAATTATAAAAGTATCTCGTCTAGGTGCAACCCAAGATATTTTGCCATACTGTGTCGAGGGCATGGGCTACATTAAGGAATATGGCTGAGTAGGTTTTTCCTGCCTTCACTATTGCCTAGGTACTCTTATGTATTAGATCCATGGTCGAGTGTTATTTTCTAAAGCCGAACATCCTGTCTTCTATTATTGGTTCTAATCGTTTTACTTGCACTATATAGTTTCGATAATATAGGCAGGAAGGACATCGGACTGTGGGATTAAATTTCATTTGGGGGTTTGTCTGGTTTTGTTATCATTTTATATATTTTATGTACTTTTGCACCTCTTTGAGTCTAACAACTTTAACTTCCATTTCGTCTTGCTAGATCGTCCTCTTCCTCAATGTAATATCCTATCCCTCGTTTGGTTGGAAGGTTTGTATATATATATATATATATATATATATATATATATATATATATATATATATATATAGACTATCACTACCTCGTGATATTGTCATTACTTAATCTGCGCAGGTATGCTCCAATAGCTGCATTTGTGTTTTTTATTTTCTCTTTTGAGTTTTTGTTTGCTCTTTAGCTCTTTTTTGTTGTGCGGGTATCTAGTTTGTTGCGCCTGTGACTTAGCTTTCTATTTTCTGAACTCATATATCATTTGATGGTTGACGTATTGTTCCTTGCTCTTCTTGAATCTTGAAAATTGCTACCAGTTCTTCTTTGAAGCTTTCCCAATCCTGTTTACTAATCTAGGAGATAACTCCTTTGGTATTAGTTCTTCGCTGAATGGGTGAATGATCTGAATTCATATCAAATGCTTCTTCTATTTTCAGATGATGTGTTGTTATAGTCCTGTATATGAAGAAATGGATCAAATCTGGCATTTTGGTCACGTCAGTGTCCAAGTACGTTGATTTCCCAATAGATGCCATATAACAGTTCAATTGTTTAAAAACATTAACAAATGTCAATTACAACCTACATAAACATTCTACAGTGACATAAACTAACAAACGTTATACAGGTTAATTAAAATTATACTTATGTTAAAATAAGTCAGAGATTGTATT
Organism: Lordithon lunulatus; assembly: GCA_963942505.1. Classification (NCBI taxonomy): domain Eukaryota; kingdom Metazoa; phylum Arthropoda; class Insecta; order Coleoptera; family Staphylinidae; genus Lordithon; species Lordithon lunulatus. Next base: position 48,637,730 of record OZ012666.1, read on the forward strand.
CTTTAATAGAGTAGTAAGCTGCTAGCGTCCAACACTTACTGCTCTATTAAGAAAATAATCAATTCGACCGAATCCCTGCTTTGAAACAGTTTCGACTTTGTAAATCTTTAATTTATGGGGAGCTTATTATACAATGAGATACCTGAATATACAGGAGATCGCTCAAATGTTTTTGTGGTATGTGATGGATAACGTAAGATGTTCGTGTTCATACTGTTGTGTATTTTGAAAAAAATCAAACAGCTGAATATTATTTTTCATATATAAGAGCTTTCTGTAAATGTATATTCTGTTTTGTTAAAATATTGAGACTATACAAAATGGTCCAGCAACTTTCTAGTCTGACAATACGTTTTTGATGGATGAATTCCCTATTCATTTTCTCAGCAAGACCCTACGCAATTATATTGAAATTAAGAGACGACTAGACAAGAGAGTAATAAATTAATTATGTTTCAAACGTTCAGTTTAATGCAAATGCCGTCTATATGTTTGATAAAGTCTACATTACTATCCGTTGTTGAAATTTGAAGTTGTTATAATGCCAAGCAATGCTGTTAAGAGGTTTTCTATAATAGCAAGTGTGAGAACTACTGGTTGAATTCCATCATAAGATTGATAATTTTGTGATCTTGTCATCTCCTCCTAAGTACTTGTTTCTAGCAAGATTGAGGTATCATCGGCAAGCATAATTAGTTTACTTTCTTAATAGATAACGTTTATGAAGTACATAGCAAGTGACCTAACACTAATCCTTGAAGAAATCCATTGATTTTATGACTCGATTCACTCTGGTAGTAGGCCCCTTATCCAAATTTTGTTTAGTTGGAAGGAAATTTCACTTAGCAAAAAAAATTTAATCTAGTTTTCCAGTTTATAAATGAACGGAAATCCGTACTGATTGTTGCATACAATTATCTAACAAACCAGTCAGTTCATTTTGCACTAGCTTTTCAAGCACTTTTGGATATAGTACTTAGCAGTGCTACATGTCTTATTATCTCATTATTTATGCGCTGTGGGTCACCTTTGTTAAATAAAGAAATGATGGAGCGTGTTTTAAATATGTTAGGGATTTTTTCAACTTCAAAGACTCGTTGAAAACGCGGTGAAGAGTATCAATGATATGAATGATGGCTTTTAATACACAGATGTGATTTCATCAAGGCGATTTTTTGTTGTTGTAACATGACAGTTCATATTTGTCTTTGAGCTAATTCGAAGACCTCTTTACATCCGGCGTTAACTAAACTGTTTTATTTTTATGTTTATTTTTGATGTAACATGCAACATCTAAGCAATAAGCTATTATATTAATATATCTATCATGTCGGTTTTAAACCGTCTTTCGCCGTTATCCGATACCAACTAGTACTTGTTGCCTTAGCTATTCCTTCCTTCCATGTTCTTTTTGGCCTTCTTTAATGATGGCATCCACTTACTGTCTATTTTTGGTAATCTACTTTGGTCCATTCTTTGGACATGGCCATACCATATTATTTTTCTCTTTAGTTATTGTATTAATCAAGTTTTAAATCCAAGTTTGCTACATTATGTACAATAAACTGTCTTTAGCAGATTAAAGCTATTTGCACAAACGTCATTTTTATTGGTCCAATTCAAGTATGCTCATTATTTAAAATAGCAACTAAATCGATTAAAACTTCCTTATTCATCGAAGACTTTTAGAATAGTCAATGTTAAAGTCACCATTATGTATGACATATGTATGTGTCTTTAACATGTATATCATTTAAGACTGAGGACAATGTCCGTAAAAATATATTAGTACTTGCTAAATGTACAGAAAATGTGTTGCCATCATAAAATTAACAGGTCCAAAGGGCTGTAAAATTAAACATTGTCGTCATACTACAATGCACATTCGTAATAACGAACCAAGCTCGCTTCATAATATAAGTATTAACTCCAATCCGAGTTGCCACATTTAATAATTACGCGTATTTAATTACACATACAAATGACACAATCGTAACAATTTTCTCGCCTTTTTATGATGTCACCAAACTCAGTTGTAATGCAATTTACATTTGTCATTCTTTATTTCATAAGGTGTCGCGATTGAACTATTTTATGCGCATAACTTTCTCTTAGCAATACAATAGCCGCGATGCGCTGGTATTTGATTAAAATGGGCTTTTAGCACGGTGACGCATATAACGAACTGGCGGCACCCACTGATGATAGCCTGGCGCGCTTCCTTTCATGGTAAGGCCGCGTGCGGGTAAACAAGGTTCTTTTTCTCGAAATTTTTCTGTTTTCCAACAGATTGTGAAATGCTTACAAAGACTTTCCGCGACGTATATAGTTGTGGCAAGGTTTCGTGTGTGTTGCTATATTAAGTGATTTTTTTTAATTGACCTTCGAGGTAACTTTCCTTTTTAAGATTTTCCTCGAAGCAATTCGCATGATTGCAGTGAAACCGGAGGCGATTTTTCTGCAAGTGTATTACTTACATTTTCCATGAGATGATTTGCGAATTGTATTTGTTTATTAGGAGATATGTTGAGAATGCTTATTTATGGCTTAATGTATGCTTTCGATTGGCCTACATTTCAGTTTAATGGGATGTAGTTAGTGGATGCGGCTCAATTAATTAACACCCTATACGTCGACATATGAAAGCTTTAATATCGTTAGTTACTTGGTAAAAGTGGAAAAGTTCATTTTAAAACTAAGCGCTATCTCACATCAGCGACGAAAGTGTCCAAGGCTATTAGCAATCCTTGCACGTCTTGTTATTTTTACGCTCGGCAACATTATATTAGTTGAATGACTAACAAGGGTGTCGTAATATCAGTGATATATTGCATTTGGACACATTTTCACGTCACATGAATAGGGTAGTTACTAATACGCGTTGAACATGTTTATAATACTAAATTTAATACGGATCATTCAAAACCCCGACATTCAATATACCGGTATTCAATATACCAACAGTATAAAATACCGACATTCATAATACTGTCAGTGTCAAATCTGAATTAATTACAACCCTATACATCGACATATGAAAGCTTTAATATCATTAGTTACTTGGTAAAAATGGAAAAGTTCTTTTTTAAACTTTGTGCTATCTCAAATCGGCGACGAAAGTCTCCTAGGATATTAACAATCCTTGCACGTCTTGTTATTTTTACACTCGCCAACATTACATTACTGGATTGATCAACAAGGGTGTCGTAATAGTATTTATTAGCAACAATTTTACGCCACAGGAATAGGATCGTTACTTACATGCGTTCAATATTTTTACAATTCTAATTTAATACCGATGCCGTTGAAAACCCCATTTAAAATACCGATATTCGAAATCCCGGTATTCAACATACCGACAGTAGCAAAATACCGACATTCATAATACTGACAGTATCAAATCTCAATTAATTAACACCCTATACGTTGATTAATGCATTCATATAACACCCTAAACGTCGATATATGAAATCATTAATATCGTAATTACTTGGTAAAACTGGAAACATTTATTTTTAAATCTCACATCGGCGACAAAAATATTAGTAATCCTTGCACGTCTTGTTATCTTTACGCTCGTCACCATTATTACTTTAATTGAATGACCAACAATTGAAATATCTACATTAGAAACACATTCAAAATTCTTACAGTATCAAAATACAAACAGTATCGAAATAGCGATAATTAAAATCTTGACAGTATCAATACCCCAACATTAAAAATCCCGATATTCTAAAGCCCCACCGCGAATCTCTGGTATATTATAGTATTATTTGAAAACGGAACATTCGTATGTTAGTCGATACTCTGCAGAATCATAGCAGAATTTGATTTAATATAGTATTATTTAATTTGTATTTCATTATTTCGAGTGTTGCGATAGTACCTACGCGACTTTCGGAATTTCGATCGTCGGTATTTTGAATGTTACTTAATTTTTCGGTTGATTTACATAAATTTACTACAAACTCATGTTGTTCAAAATTTTGTTATTTGTATACAGTTCTATAATTTTACGTGCAAAAGTGAAATTAAGCAAAGGGCTCATATAAAATGTGTCCTAAAAGATTTCGGTAGCAAGATATTTGATTAGATTATTGATTGTAAAACCGGCAGGATTCCGGTTTTGTAGTACCTAAAACCGGGATCCCGGACCATTTTGACCATTTTTTAAATACCGATATGTATCTATAAATACCGGTATTTCGGTAGCTACATTATTATCAACTTCTGCTACAACATAAATATATTTAAAACAAAATTCCCGTAACAAAGAAAAATATATATAAGTATGGGAATATTGTAACGATATGTTATAATTTGGCTAGTTTCCATTTAGGCAGTGAAAAAAATAACTCGTTATAAGTGTGAATCCATCCGTTAGCAATCTACATATCTAGAATTCGATCTTATTAGATCTCATCATTGCTAAGGGGTGCATTCACATTTATATATGTTTTATAAGATTCACCTTGTGCTGATATCTTAAGCACTCTGGAATATTATTCCATCGAGGGCACTACCCGGTGATACTGATGGCATGAGCATGTTGACGGTTATTACCATATGGGTGTGCATTGTTAATTGATGTGGTGCCGCCAGATGGCGTTTAACTTTCCTCCTAGGGGGTTAGTTGTAACTCTTTATTCGTTTTTTGGGGAAGTCGACCGGTGTCCAAAGAAACAGTTATAAAAAGTAAAAGATAGAATATAAATGTTTCTAAAAAAACGTATCGATTTCATTTTAGTTATATATTTTATAATAAGATATATAATAAAATAATTAAAAATTTAAAAATGTCCAATATTACCATCGATGTATGAACAAATTAAAATCTTTATGGAAAAATAAGATATTTTCAATCACAAGCCATGGGTTGATTTAATTTACTTCTAGCGTGTGTCCATAAATAGCTGAACACCATCAGCCATTTATGAACGCACGGTACTTACTGCTATCATTTAATGCTATATACATTAAACAACTACACTCTATCGGGGAATAGTCGCATTAATTATTCTCCGATTCATGCAGAATGCATCCTCTCTTCACGACTTTCACCAGCTGGCAGCCCCGTTAGGTCCAAAGTTGTTTCGCAGATGGCAGCGCTATTAAAGCCTTGCCTTTTATTTCTCACAACATTATTTAAATTAGTTTTGTATGGCAAAAACATGAAGTATTTATTGTATATACAGAATGTTATATGACAAGTGGAGGATATGAATATAAAATATAATTCATATTTTTGTTTGTATTCCTTAACTACGCCAGATTTTTTTTGAAATAAAAGTGATTCAGAGATACATAGACGTTAGTGGATCCAATTGTTGACAGAATGACTTAATTTTTTAATATCCAGCTTCCAATAGGATAGAATTTGATCATAAATTGTGATTTATTTGATGGGACAATCTAATCTTAGGATCGCAAGGTAGTGAATATGATAGTGGGCATCTTTATTAAGATGGTATATACATATTTTTCAGTATTAATAAAGTCAAATTGGTAATTAATTTTTAAAGGAAATATTGGATAAATATAGAAATTGTTTAAATAAAAAATGTGTTTCTTTGCTTCACAGTAACTTGTTTAACATTTATTATCAAATATTCATAAACAATAGGATTCTTGAAAAAATTACGTTTAGTAGTACATAATTTCAATAATAACGGATATTATTACTGGTCACAAAACACCACAAATTGTTTACTAACGCACATATTCGTTCAGTGGGGTAGTAGCTTTAGTTGACAAATGCAGCATATTCCGATTTTCAGGTGTGCACCGCATGGGAGCTGTTATATTAGGGGCGGCCAAATTCAGCCCGGGCATGAGCTATCGAAAGAGTTCTAAACATGAAATCTGAACTCACCTCCGTAATAAAAGATCCTTCTCAGTATTTACACAGATTAGCATTTATAAATGATTTATTAATTTCTTCACATTTGTCCCTACCCTAAAGGTCGTTTTAGACAAGACAATTTTTTTAGCTCAAAAGTTGTTCAAGAAATGAATTCTTATATCCTCCTACCATACAATTTGTCCTTGACAAATAGAACGTTATATTTTTCCATTCGATCTATCATCCAATTCAATATTTCAAATAATTTGCTGTATGATACGAGACAATTTAGATTATCTCACATCTTGACTAACTTTTAAGTCAAGAAATTGTCTAAAACGACCTTAATATCCTATATAATGCGATATATATATATATATATATATATATATATATATATATATATATATATATATATATATATATATATATATATTTTAAGTACAGCATGTGGGCAGCCAAATTATGTTTACACGCGTTCACAATAGGGTTGAACTATCGCTCCCCCAATGATCAGCACGTACTTATAGTTATCTGCCCAAGGGCTGTTCCGCTCTTAAAAGGAGAAGCTGAGAAGAGTGTAATCACTCTTAACTTCGCAAAAGACCTCTGAACAACTGAACTGAATGGTGATTCGAGAAATTTCGCCCATAACTGGGTTCGAACTCTCGCTCCCATACTCAGTACAAGACGGGCTACGCCCCTAACCACTAAGCCACCGAGCGTAGTGGCTTTATATTATATTAGTAGGTTTGGGATTTTTTATATAAAACCACACTTACACCACTTACACGCTCACCATGTCAGTATTTACAATTAGCATCCTTGATATTTTCGTTCACGTTTGTCTTAAATTATTTTAAATGCATAAAAGCTTCATACATTAAGATTTCTTGTGATTCAATTTTTTAAAATAGAAGGTGGAAGACCACCTATACTTATAGAGTTATTGATATATTGGTAATTATCACCAACGTTCAATTTATAGTTTTAATTCACAACAAAAAGGGGAAAATAGTAATTTGCGAAAAGAAAAAAGATCCAAAGTGTCCAAAGGGTAGACCAGCAAAGGCTGATGCACCGACAAAATAGCCCGCGGAAAAATAGACCCTCGGCAAAATAGCCCGCCGACAAAATAGCCCCGACTACAATTATTGATAGATAAAATAGGAAATTCCATAAACAATACAACATTAATATACATTAATAATACATTAAAAAGTTATCAACTTACGAATGAATGTGCTATAAGATATATTCATATGATTCTTGTAAAGATATGAAATAAAACGGAAGTATAATATTAATTTGTCATTGTTATTTGTTGTTTGAATGTTACGCACAGTAAGTTTATTTTATACATTATAGAAAACTGTTTTACGTGATCTACATTGAAGCCATAATTTCTCCTAGAACGCATTGTTGGGTCACTCATTAAAAAGCAATTAATATTTTGTGGAAGCCATATTTAGACGACAATGTGCTTACAAAATGTAAGATGCGGAATCCTTACAAAGTCGATTCGCAAAATAGCAGCATTCGGACAGATTTTGTACTATTCTCTTTAGTATGTAAACTAAACTTATAATAATAATAGATTTATTGCTCTACAGATTTACATCCATTTACAGAACAACATACAAAATAAGAAAAAAAAATGTAATATGGTACATACAATACATCAGACATACATACATTGTACTTAAATTAACTTATCTCTACATTTCTTACAATCTTTTTATATGTACAAAATGTTTGATGAAATATATCAATATCTATCCTATTACTAATGATATTGTAGTTACGACACATGATAAAAATGGGCGATCTTTGCATTCCGTTTGATTTGGCGCGTATGACATAAAAACATAAATTCTGCCGGCTTACGATTCTAGGAGCATGTATATGTAGACAGATTATAGAAGTTATTGAGTAAAAAATCCGATATGCTAGCTATATTAACAAACAAGTTACATAACCATGAAGCTCCATACAGGTTCATGAAGAATATTGTATTGCCTTTTGTAACTAATTAATAATTATGAAGTAGAAAAAATTAAATTAATCCTTATTAAACCACCCACTTCGCGCTAGCTTTATGTTAATTCAAGGTTAAAATAATATGAGAAGCATAATTTCCCGGAGTGAAATGTATATGGACTTACCACACACATTTATTTTTTCATATTTAACTTAAACATTTATTTATGCGGACATAATTAAGACTGGTATTTCGTATTGTAATTATAATTGCAATAATTCCATATTAGCCTATATAACTGTTTAATTCTTTATGAATGATGTGACAAAGTAAATCTTAATAAAAACACTATTATAAAATTTGCCATTCCAAGAAATCTAAAAAATACTGAACAATTAAATTTTGATTTAGCAACCCAAATAATGTGCATTCTCTTATGATACTTTCCCCCTAGGAGGAAAGTTTAACACCTGGCGACACCTCAATTAACAATGCGCGAATTCATCTATATTGGTCTATTGCTTAAATTTACGCGACATTTTAAAAAGTCAAAAATACTCGGCATGCATATTTATTTATTTCCAACAGACCAACGGTCTTGTATATGAAACATCAAATACAATACTTACAGACATGATATTTAAATATACCGGTACGTATACAATTACAAAGAATAAGATTAAAGCAACAATAAAATATACACAGTGCATACTACTGAATTTAAAATGTGAAAACTATTTAACATATTAGCATAGTGTTGTATAGTTAAATCTGCAAAAAAAAGTAATAAGGGTAATGGAATTTGTTAAGATTGAAAAATTAATACATTTACTAGTCGTATTTATGCCTTTGTCCTGTAACCTAATCGTCAGCTGGAAGTTTCATGTGTCGATTTCTATCCTGATAATTTTGCAATTACACTATTATCGTTTTAACATTATTTGCAAACCTCTGTAGTTACAGCGATACAGAATAGGGGTACTGGATTGTTATATTAAGGGGGTTGCACCACCTGAGCGCTCGGAAAAAGAAGTATAAATTTAAATAATAAAATTGACGCAGCCATTGAATATATAGAATATTTTTTATTTTACACAAATACGTGGTAGTTTTGTGAACAATATGAAAGAATAACAAATTTAAAAAAAAATTAATAACGGAGATATGAGTTGTTAAGAGGGTCCTATCTTCTGAAATTCCTTGCTGATGCATGCCGTCCGATCTCTACCTGAGTTTCGGGCCGCGCTTCTAATTGCTATAACTTTTAAAATATTTTTAAAAGTATCAAAAAATTAATTAGACAAGAAAGAACATAGATTTTCTGAAAATCTGATAGTGGTTAATATATATAAAACGAAAATTTTTATAATTTAAAACAATGTACAAATCCCTGCAAATAGTTCTCACTACAAAGAGGCCAGAAACTCTATTACTACTTCTACTATTGCCGGCCCCGAAGATCGCGCCATTTTCATCGGACAGCTTTGAGGTCGAAATAGTAATAGATATCAGGGCGTGTTTTTCAATAGACATGTTCACATATCATAAATTTGAGTATGTAAGCTGTATTTCATTTTTAGTTCACTGTATAATTAAGGTGAAGATGATATATTTCAGTTATCATATAGTATCAATTTAATTTGAAGCAACCGGCTGTCAAATTTATGAAATGAATGAAAAGTTTTCTTACTGTCAGCAATTCAAATAATGGAATATGCAGTAGTAAACCCGATTGCATGCCAGGTAATTAGCCGCGGAATTTCAATCAAGTGAATATATTCAACAATATTGAATAGGATATCCAATTGATTGTATCTAGTTTGAGAGAGAGAAAATACACGTGATTGTTATTGTCAGTAGTGATTACATTAGTTTCAATTACTGTGTATTTCACTAATACTTATACATTACTAATCGAATGTTATAGTAATATAATGCAGTGTTTGGCACCCCTGCTTTACGAACGGGCGGCTAGAGTTCGAATCCCGACACGGTTAGTCAGTGCATTTGTCGGTGGGATACAATTATAATAGGAATCTTGTCATGGATACTATTTTAGACATGGCCAATTGTAGCATTGCTTGGGAATTTCTTTAATAATAGCAATATCAAATATAATAAATTTTTAATTTAAATTCTCTTAAATCTAGGCGTGGCAACCATATAAAGTTAGTATGTTTGCCACCGGGGAGTCATTTTTAAACTTGCTAAGAAACGCATAGATTTACGGAGCGTTGAAAACGGGCATTACTATTCCCATTAAAGTATTGGTATAATACTCATACTCTATACAGCTCACGTACGTGAGCTCTTATCTTGAATGCTTATTGCATTATCCTCATTTAGTAATAGCTTTGTTTGAACAATACAGACGCTGCCTTTCGCCTTACTTAACGCGTTGACGCGCTCTTTATTGATGGTTATCTCACGTTGAAAACTTGCCCTTTCTCTGAATAATTAACCTGCGTCTCTTAAAACTCATCTGCACAAGTGAAAGCATTACGCAACATATAAAAATCACGCTTGTGTTTTTTTCTTCTTCGTTTTCCTGCATTTAATTTATGATTATTTGCATATATGCACGATACAAGTTTTAGATAGTAACTGTAAACTACAGATGGATATTTAAGTAATTCTATTATATATTATGGTTTTAACATTAATTAATATCATGGTATATAACAGCCAATGTATATTATTTTTTCATTTGTTAAAATACAATTAGTGAAAATATAAAATTATTGGCCATTTCAATATTATGAAATATTAAAATTCATAAAACCATTATAAGGGGTGTTATTATAACATGCATGCAAAAATAAAACGGGCGCCCCATAGAAAAGATAACTTTAACCAAGATAGTTCGTATGAACATGTAACGTAAATTTTAATTTTCTATTTAAATGTAAGTTATAGAACACTCGTTATTCTTTAGAAATAAATAAGCATAGTATGAAAAACATAAATGTACAGTAGTGATAATATTCGATGTGAAGGGCTATCTGTTCTATTAGTATATACACGGTGAGTATAAAAAAGGAACATTTCCTTTTTAGTACGTTGTAGGGGAACAAAAACAAAGTCTGTCCTATTTAGTAAATGGCCAATAAGTAAATCGTAAATTTTAAATCTAACATTTATTAACCACCTATGCTAGCGTTGAGGCTATCATGAATAGCTGTTTTTTTTAATTTAACACTGATGCCAGATCAGATTTTATATCACATTGATAGAAAAAATCAAGTTTCTAAATTAATTTTGAAATCAAAAGGAAGTAAAGTAATTGTTGCACTTTTCTCCATAGTAAACAATAAAATAATTTCATTATAATAATGTGAATTTGTAAAAAGAAAACAAGAAAATTAAACTCTTATAATAATAATAATAATAATTTGTCTCTTAAAAACTGGGTAAGTAAAAGAATGGGATGTTTTAACTATTTTTCCCAGACTCTATGAACACTCCCCTACAACGACCTGAAAAAGAAATGTGACATATACTCTACGTATGAGATGACAATTGTCGTAACTTACAAAATAACAATTTACAGGGTTTGATTTTTGTTTTGATAATTCTTATGTATATATTAACGCGCATTTCATCCTTTTTTGCGTTGAGAATAAACCAAATTATTATTTTAAAAATATAGATAACATTACACTCAATGGTAAAACTACTGGAACCATTGCAATCTTTATTTCAAAAATTGATGTTGGAAGAACATTTGTCACCTCACTATACAATATATCGTACTATATTAATTTACAAAATTTAAAATAAAGCAAAAATTCCAATACACACAAGATGACTTAAATAAAATGTTAAAGTGAAACTTTAAACATCTGTAAAAAAAACGATAAAATTTCAATTAAGCAAACACGAAAGCATTTCATATTGAAAACTAATTGATTAATGTCTTCGCGATTTAGAAATCAAAGTATGGCGAAACTAAATAGTCAAATAATTTTTCAGTACTAATCGATAGAAAGTGTTTTCACAAATTTCGAACGCATCGGTTACGTCTCAATCATTGCCACATTATTTTAATATACATCTGTTGTTCTCGAAAAGATGCAAAATTCGCGCGTTAGTTAAAACGCGGCGCCCGGCCATGCACGTACGCGGCATCAAATTAGAAATAGCGTGTGAAAGTCCTCTTAATTAACTGGTAGCGCGAAGTTTGTTTGGCATTTGGTTTGTTCGTAATGAATTGTGTTTTTGTGGACTTTTGTTGGTTGTATTGACAATTTCCTGGACGTGTGTAGAAAGTTGGGCAAATATTTGTAAAATGCCGCGAACAGTCCGGGGCTTAATTGGCAAGAAGGATGTGCTATTTCCTAGCTTCGGAGATTTAATATGTGCCTGCCTGCATGGGACTACTTTTCCTATTGACATTTTCCCAAATGAAACTGGATCGGTCTATAAGATGGTATGTTACTGTAATGTATTTGTTTTTCTATAGAAAATAAAAGAAGTTGTGATCTATTAATAGATAATAAACCTTATTTCCCTAAGGAAATAACACTAGATATAATATGTATGTCGTAGGCGTAATGTAAAATCAGTCGTGTTGTAATGTTTCCTCAAGTAAGGCGTATTCGGGAATTTTTAATCATAGTTTTTTAAACAGCCGTGGTTAAAATGACAGTAGCAACTTTTTCGAATAGTTTGAATAGTCAAGATAAAATTAATAAAAATTGTGTAGGACACAAAACTTTAAACTACTTTAAACAGAGTATGTAGTGACAACAAATGAAGATATATAAAAAACTTCTACAATATATACTTGGCAATAAGTAATCTGGACAAGAAGAAATTACATATTTTCAAGATAGATCAATAATTAATTTTAGTGTACGGATTACATGCGTTCTGTTTTGTTTTACTATTTATCATAACTAGGTGAAATGCCCGCCGTTCGGCGGGGATGATTTTTAATTACAAAAATAGACAAATCCTTACTTTTATTATAATGAATAATTACATTTTAACTGTAAAATGGCAAGACTAGAATATATGACAGGCCGGTCGGCTTCAAAATATTGTACTCGGTTTTATATTATAAGGATGATCACTAACAAGCTACCAAGCATGTATACCATTCAGCAGGGATGTTATGAGATGTTAGACAGTAGTATATATTAAAAATGGGTATTATTAGTACATACATTTTGGGGAATTATCTTATTATTATAATAATTATTATTATTATAAACTTGAAAGCTGGGCGGCCTATTTACGATACAATTAAATTGATTTTATTTTAGTTTCTTTATTGATTCTTACTTTCATACAATATGCCGTGTGATATTCGGAAATATTATAATACGCCTGAAAATCTTTATTCAACTCAGTGGCCGAGTGGTCGTCTGTCTCCTATTGAGCATTGGGGAGCTTAAATTCGATCCCCAGTGGGGCGAATTTTCGCGAATCACCTTTCACAGTTTTTCATAGGTTTTCTGTGAAGTTAAGATAAATACAAGGCGATTAAACTCCTCTGAGCTTCTCCCATGATCGGCGGAGAAGTCTTACGGCTGATAGCCTCATAAAGATAGAAGTTTTTGTTTTGTTTATTCAAATCATAAAATTGCTCTATATTATGAACGTGATATTATTGATCTCTCAGTCACTTACTAAAAGACTAGGCAGTACGATGAATTTTCATAACATTCATTCTAGAAGTTAATTGACAAGAAATTATATTTGTAGAAGCATAACACAGATTTTGCTCCTTTCTCTTGGCACTAAATAAGTTATACAACATGAATGTTTTATTTTTAAAGAGTAAAATATTGTAAACATTTTAATGAATAACGAAATTTAGTATTATATCATATTGTTGTTTTTATGTAAATCTTACACAAGTTTTGTGTAAAAGTAGCAATATTACTGTATACAAGCAAAGAGGATTATGAAAGAACCAGAAACGAAAGGAGTTATTATTTTTATTGTCGCTCGCATTAAAGTCCCGTGCGTTTCATGGACAAACGTGTACCTGATAAGACTTACAAGTTCATGCTGCAGGTTTTTAATCGAACAGTTAAAATGCATAAACCGTTAAAAAGAGCAATGCCATAGTTAATTTAATTGCTTAATAACTCATTGAATTGCAGTTAATTTTTTACAAATGGGCACTGTGAAGCGTCGATATTGACTTCTTTATTACATGTATATTCAGTAAAGATCATTAATTACATATTAGGTACCTCAAGCACATCAATTAGATACGTGAAAGTAATCTGTAAATTTATTAAAGTAATAGTATTAAAGTTAAAATAGTCATTACATCTTCATTAGATTCTTCAATTCGCACCACAAACAATCGCTATACTATAAAAAATGAAGACAAATGTTTTGAGGCGACCGTCCTGTCATTTATTAACTTTTGTGCTGTCAGTGCATGTCGTACCAAATATTTTTATTACTGACAGTTTTGTTCGTCAAATGGGGACAAAATCAACGCGATAGTAGGAGTTAGAAGAAGAAAAACGGGAATGACGCGCACTATTACGTTTGGTAATGTTTTGAGAGGAAACGTATACAAATAATCACACGGGCTCAGAGGAGTTGTCGAGATAGTTCATTCCACATATTCCACCGGACTATGGGAAAAACTGGTAGTGCGAAGTTTGTTTGGCATTTGGTTTGTTCGTAATGAATTGTGTTTTTGTGGACTTTTGTTGGTTCTATTGACAATTTCCTGGACGTGTGTAGAAAGTTGGGCAAATATTTGTAAAATGCCGCGAACTGTCCGGGGCTTCATTGGCAAGAAGGATATGCTATTTCCTAGCTTCGGAGATTTAATATGTGCCTGCCTGCATGGGACTACTTTTCCTATTGACATTTTCCCAAATGAAACTGGATCGGTCTATAAGGTGGTTTGTTACTCTAATGTATTTGTTTTTCTATAGAAGATAAAAGAAGTTGTGATCTATTAATAGATAATAAACCTTATTTCCCTAAGGAAATAAAACTAGATATAATATGTACGTCGTAGGCGGAATGTAAAATCAATCGTGTTGTAATTTTTCCTCAAGTAAGGCGTATTCGGGAATTTTTAATCATGGTTTTTTAAACAGACTATGGGAATTTCGTCTGGTTTTATCTATATTATCCTGATGATATAAAATCGAAGACAATGTTTTGAAGTCGACCGACCTGTCATTTATGATTTTTGTGCTGTCAGTGAATGTCCTGACACATATTTTTATTACTGTCTGTTTTGTGTGTCAAATCGTTGATTGAAGTATAAATACTTCAATCAACGGTCAAATCGAGTCAAAAACAATGCGATAGTAGGATAGTTGCTATTATTATCTTAGAAGATATACAATATAACGTTTGATAATACTTTGAGAGGAAATATAAACACTATACACAGTATATTATAAATATAAGTTCGCATAAATAAATATTCTCTGTTTTACACCATTTATTTAACTGTTTTCAATATTACGAAAAATGAAAATATTATTATTATGAACTCGTAATATCTTATACAGAATGATTAAACGAGACTAAAATTCAGCGTTAAATTCCAAGAAAAAATCAGTGATAGCTGTGCGTTATCAAAATTTTCGAATTAAAATTTTCACAAATTTTAAATTCGTAAAAAAATCTGATGTGAAAGATACATTTTTTAAATTTCTAATAAAATACTCGAAATAATATGTAAGAATTGTAGACAAAATTTCGTAAACGTCGTTACCGATGGACGATCGACGGACATGTACCAAAAATCTTAAAATGATCAGGGTACATTACTTTAGTCGTACTATTATTTAGAAGGAAACACTGAAAGCTGTGCTTACCAAGATTTTCTAATTCAAGTTTTTACAAGTTTTAATTTTGTATAAAAATATTCTGTGGATAGTACATTATGTGTGGGATACATTTTTTAAAATTTCTAATTAAATACTCGACACAATAAGTAAACATTGTCACACACGGACGACGGACGAACATTTTCCTGAGATAAGACAATCCCTGGAATATGTCTGGGGACAAAATTAAAAGAATTTGCGCAAAAATTAGAAAATCAAATCCGTACGATTACAATACATTATCCATATTATTATAACAAGTAGTATGATAAAGTAATAATATCTGCTTTATTCACAATTTATTGTATGATATGATATGATATGATAAAGTTATAATATCTGCTTTATTCACAATTTATTTAATGTTTTACAGACTGATTTAATCAACGAAATTCAAATTATTTTTTATTTTGGCGTTATATTTCAAGACAAGCCCGTAAGTAACTTTGTGCTTACAAAATTTTCGGATTCAAATGATCGCAAATCGTTTTTAAAATAAATAAATAAAATCTATATTAGTTAAATAAAATTAAATCTATATTAGCTCATGAAAAAGTCATAAACATGTTATTTTTGTTTGGGGATTCAAATTCAAACATAACAAAACATAACATTTCTCCTGCTGATATAGATTGTTCCTGCATATACAAATAATTTATTTAAATCGTATGCCGTTGAATTTTTATATAAGTATCTTATCTATGACACAATGTAAGAATGATGTTTTATGCAGTTAAATAAAACGAGTATCAGCGGTCGTAAAGCTAACAAGACTGAAGTGCCATATAAATATAATAATTTAAAATTAACATATGCGCAAAAACAGCTTGCAAGCACACAACTAGTACATAAGTTCGTACACTTTCAAGGTGAATTTATATATATTTAGTAGTATACAACAATTTACAAATAACATTATTATTCGTATTATAAAATATTTAGGCAAATTCATATTTTACGGTAATATGATCTTCATTAAAACACATAGTCTGGGTTTTATAGAAAAAGATTACTTTCATAACTCCGATTTAATGTCAGTTTTGACAACTTTGACGTAAATTGCAACTTTGCAGACCTAAACAGGTATGTGAGGCTTGGAAATACAATTAACAAGAATATATTGATTAAGCACGAGCTGCCGTTTACTTGCTTTCCTACATCTCACATTTTAATTGTTCAATCCTAAGACTAATAAATATTTCATATTCATCAGTTGAATGCTTAAAATGTAACACGTTCTCTGCTTTATATGCAAAAATGACAGATTATTGATGGATTTTATAAGTATAAATAATACAGTCCTTGCTATTAGGGTGTTCTAATCTATCTAAATGTTTCGGGTCATATGTTTTTTTAATTGAATTTCTATGAGCCCGTTATCACTGTACATATGTATATTACGGAAGATCTTTTTTTGCTGGAACTTCGCCTTTTCTTGAACATATATTTATACTATTTACTGTACTGCTAACGAGAATAAAGAATTATTATTATTTGATATGAGAAATTATTAATGTTTATTGTTAATATTCCACATGATTTGAATTATCAACTAAACTTCAGGAAATGTCGAATTCCACTGCGGCCAAAAGTATTAATTTTGTTATTGTATACCAAGAAAGTGACTATTAATCAGACTAAGTTGTGTCTTTCGACGCCCTCCGGTTCCCGTTTGTCCAAATTTGTCTTTCATTGCAATCTCCGGGTTGTAAATTTCTCTCCAACATGCCTTTTTCAATTCCCATCTTCCAGGTGCGCTTTAGTCTCCCTCGTTTCCGTTAGGGGTTTACATTTTATTAATTGCTTGGTGATTCTATTCTCGGACATTATTTGTACTTGTCGGTATCAGGGAAGCTGTATTTTTTGTATAATATTCTTTTCCAATTTCATCTTATCTCTTATATACTCGTTCCTGATCCTTCCATCTAAACGAGAAACCAATTGTCTCCAGAGTTCCATTTTCGTTAACTGCAGCTGCCTTTTCTAGTTTTCATTCATTCAGCTGCCATGCTTTTAACGATGTTGTTATATATTAGAATTTTCCTGTTATTCAAAATATTCTTATACCACAGTATGGGGTTTAGCGCTCCAACGGCCCTCTTCCCCTTATTTATCCTTTACTGGATTTCCTTCTCGCATTGCCCGTTACTAACAATTTTTACTCCCAGATATATGTATTCACTTGTTCCGATATTCTGGTTCTCCTAATCTATTTCCAGGTCATCTAATTTTCTTTGTCTTCCCCCACACACACATATTTTGTTTGCTTTGGCTGTTCTCGAGTCGCCCTTTTTCATCCTCCTCGACCAGTTTTCGAGATATACATATACTGCAGGTCTTCTTTATCCAGTGCCATTACAATCCGGCCGTCCGAGAAGTGCAGGCATGGTGTTTGATTCTCACTTATGTTTATCCTCAGTTTTGAACATTTTTTTGCCAGTTGTGTGTGAGGTAGATCTTAAATAGAGACCGGAAGAGACAACACCTCCGTTTCAACACATTTGTGACTGGAACTCGCTCTGTGTGTCTCTTTCCTATTTTAATTTGTGAGATGCAGTTTTTGTACATCTGTTTTACCACTTTTATGGGAGTTATGTTAAAGCAGTATTTCCCACCGTTGTTTGGTATGTACTGTATCATATGCCTTAGTTAGGTCTATGAACAGGAGGTGGATTTTGTTGTTGTACCTTATTATATATTATCATCATTACTTCGTTTTTTGTATATTGCGCTTATATACGCCATTTTCAGTTTGCAGGGTGCCCCTCCAATATATTTAGTAAACAGGAATGCAGCATTTTCTTCAATTTTGTTGGTGCATATTTTAGCACCTCAGCTTTTATTGCCTCTGGTCCGCTTACGATCTTTTCTATCATTACCTATTTTATAGTTATAGCTACCTCCTGGATTTTATATGCCGTTGGTTATTGCGTTGATATTCCTGTCTCTTCCCAGCTTCTTTGTGCTAATTACGGATATATGCTACCGGCGAACATGCCGCTTACCCCTGCTCCACGCTCAGTGGGGTAGGAAAACCCGGGCTGCGTACGCCTCTTTAGCGGATGTTAAGAATAGGGGGCCTATTTGCCCTCTATAAATATCGTGCACGCACCCCTAAATGACAGTCACATCTCCCTCACCAAGACTGATTCAAGACTCAGAAGATCGATTTATTTCCTTGCAGTTATCAGCCTATACTGATAATTGTGCCCCATATTCCTCTTGTGACGGTTCTCCCTCACCATGACTCAGAGAACCGTTTCAAGTACATCCTCGACGCCGAGTGTTAATCCTATCTTCCCCGTAAAACGGCCTGACGGTTTTTAATCTTTCCTGCGCCTGACTTACGAAGAGCTGACCTTACGAAGGGTTACGAAGCCGTTCGTTATCCTGCAAGCGCATATCTATCAGCCTGTTGCCGCTGTTACTTACAGAGGCTTCTTCATGTTTTCCTACTACCAGGGATTTTCTCTTATTTCCAGCTCTCACATTTAGATCTTCCATAATTTCTCTTTTATCTCCTGCATCGGCTATTAGGTCATTTAGTGTATCACAGTATAGGTCTTTTTCCATTGCTGGGGAATCATCAGTGGCTAAGTGGCTATGACCATGACCAAGATGATTAAAATTTATTGCAGTTATTCTTGCATTTATACCATCCCAGTTGCTTATTTTTATTTTAAACATATTTTTTATTATTAATAATATGCCTTTTCAGAGGCGCCGCTATCTATATGTAGAATGTTTATGTTGCATCTATATGTTGCATTTTTACTGCCAGAGCCCTTCTTCTTTGTTACAAGCAGTATTATGCACTGGACTTAGGTCCACTTTTTCTGTTTCTCATTTTTTGTGATCCTTGGATATTCCATGTTCCTAAATTCATTTCAGATTCCCGTTGCCTTTGTCGTCTTAGTATATGCATGTCCATGTTCCGAGGCTTGTTGCACGGTGCATTTTTTATTGGTGATGGGTCGCAGGCTGTCTAAAGCCGTGATTCATGGAGGACCTGGATGCTTTGTAGTCGCGGTTTTATTACCTCTAGTCTTTGGTGAACCTGCAAGACCAGTAGCTTCCCTGTTATCCTGGACGGGGCGCTATCATCCAGGCCAGGACAAGCTTCGGTGGTTAAAGTGTATTAAACGAACTACTTCAATTGTTAAAATCTCATTAACTTATTTTAAATAGTAATACCATTTCAGAATATTACAAAATATATTACCAATATGGTACTCGAAAAATAAAAACAACTTAAAAATATAATTTAACCACTTCAACGAAAGAATAAATCTACAACTCCTTAAAAGACATGAATGATGATATCAATGAGCATACAATTTCAAGAAAACCTTAACACATAAAATTATAAAGTAAAGATTAAAAACGTTACTATTTAATTGCAACCAAAGTCGATGAGGAAATGGTCACCGTAAGAGAGAGAATCGTATTTTATCTTATCATCATATATCTTGCTATTCAATGCATTGTATTTGTGATATATTAAAACATTTGAAAATATATAAACAGAGATGTATATTAATAACTTAGATGTACATACATATCCTACGAAATATTGAATGTCGGCTTTAGTAGTTTTTGGAGTTTCAGTTTCAGAATTCACAAGTACTCAACTCACATGAAAATAAAAAGAATTAGATATATAGTTGTTTTATCCGGACCGGGCAGTCAGTGCTAGTTGGGATACACTTAACGACACTTTAGAAAACTCGGGGACGATTTTATAAAGTAGCAAGTTCTAACATACATACACAACCAGCAGTAGGATCGGAAGATCGATAGCCAGTTACAGAATTGTCGCAAATACAGTAACTACCACTATCGATTTATACTAACTAGTAAAAGTAATATATTGAATAAGTTACATTCCATAATAGTATTCATGGTATCAAGAACTACGTAGTACGTCTGTTTTCTTATTTACTGAGCATAACGATACAAAATAATTCTATTTAAACTCTTTTCTTTCTCTTATTATATTATTTCAGCATAAACCGACTTTAGTGGTAAGATACGATTAGGCATGGAATTTGTATTAACTTGTAGTAAGCACTCTGTATATTGCAACTATTTAGGTATGTAGCATTATAACCGTTATAATCACACAGAAAAATATCGAAAGTGTTGTTTGTTTTATATAACAATAAGTCTAACGCAAAGCAGGTCGAACATATAGACAGGTTCGCGGCTGACATGCTTGTAGTTCCATATACGATAGACAAGTTCCTATATCTGTGCTGAAAAAGTGAGCATCGGGCACCTGATACGAATGGGAATAACTTGTTGACAGGTGTCGTTCAATTTATTTCATTTACGTGTTGGTAGAGCATACATTTACACGAGAAGAAAAGTTGTTGATATATTGAGATGTTTTATCATCGTATTTATTCGATTTTGTATCTATATCTAACATTGTATTAGGTTAGATTTATAATTTTTGCCAGTTTGTTCAAATATAGTATGAAAAAATATTCACCGCCTATATTAAGGTTATAAATATGTATTAAATATTATGCAAATTAATTCAATAAAATATCGGAGATTATTTTTACATAGGGTGTGTATAAATTGGGCATCCAATAATTATTTGTAATTAGCTGCATATTTTGTATCTTAGGGCGCAGTCTCCTTGCGAAGGTTGACAATCCATTTGGCTAATATTGTTATTATGTATTTTTGTGCATATTTCTTCCTTTTTAAGTATCGAGCAAATATATGTTCATATAAACAACGATACAAATATTTTTCAAAATATCATCCAATATGCTGTCTTTATATATTCTAATAATACATACAATTTTTTCTATCAAGCTTTATTCAAAATTAAAGCTATAGCAAATTATTCTTTTTTTATTTTCCAACGTGTCCGAATATCTCCTCGGTGGTGGGAATAAATATAAAAGCTTCATTAGTTGGGCCAAGGAATAGGCACGCAGAATGCATATAGCAGAATAGCAAAAAAAAAAAACAGGATTATAAATCAATTTAAATTATTTGTATTACAATGCAGGGTTGAATCAAAGTCTCATTAAACGACTTTATTGGTAACCTAAAAGTATACTCATATAAATAAAGCGATTCCACTTTACGACTTTTATTTTAACTTCATATGAATTTAATGAACTTGCATATTTTTCTTTTAAGTATCTCATTTTAACACCTTATTATATTAGCCAATTTGGTTGCTCTACATTTATTTCGGCTGCGGGAATATATGAAAGTCGTCCGATTTCATCACGTGCCACTGATGTAACCCCGGTGTAAGAAGCATTTAAGCATAATGCCCGCAACGCGCATCACCAGATTCGAATTAAAATATTTCTAAACGTTACTCATTGTGGCGCAGCCCGACACACTTATTAAATAAGAAAAAGTGTGAGAGGTAATTACCCATGAGACAAAGAAAACTGGCATTATTCAGCTGCGGTCGTCATTTAGCTCATCCTGCTTCAGTTCGAAAAAACATTAACTAGACCGAGTTACGTATTTCCATTTCAGCGGCTAGTTTATTATAGATTAGGAAGACATGTTTTGCAATATTGCCGTCTGGCAAAGGTATTATTATAAGTATTACCGACGCAAACTAATTCAGAGTTAGCGTTATAATGCGGTTTCTTGATTTTATTTCGATCGACTTTCCTTCCTCAAATCGGATTCTATTATAAATCGATTCAGCACGTCCTCGATGCATAATTGCCTCCCATAAATCAGTAATTATTTTAATCGCGCAATAAATGTTTGTCGTATCTTATTGCGATTTAATTAAATTAAATCGGATATAATCTTTATATGGCGCGGATTAAGTTTCCAATGCCACAGCCTACACTTAATCGTGTCATTGTTTGTTTAGTTAAGTATTAGTTTGTTTGGTGGCATGCGCCAGCAGCAGGAGGCGTAATATACGAGGAATAAATTATTATATTTCTACATTAGTATGTTTTTTTTTTAATTCACGGTAAATTGCTGAATAATGAGTTTTGTAAGTTCATTTTATTTGACGTAATAAAGACTATATAGCGTATTTCATAACATGGATGTGCCATATTATTATCATATTAGAAATAGTAACATTATAAGGCACTTTACCACACACGATGCAAATATGTATGAATAAAAATTATGTAAACTTTCGATACTAATGATTATTAAATAAGAAACCAATGCCCAACTCAATACATAGGTGATATTTATTACTTCTATTGCAGCTAAATGACAATTCTTACAAGGAATAGATTATGGTAATATACATGTAGTAGATTTCATTAGTATTCATGATAATCTATTCAAACATTCTAGTTTACTTTTGTATACAGAATATCTGCAATGGGTTCGTTTATATTTAGCAAACCCACTATGGAATTTTGTATTTGAAAAATGGTTACAAAATACATTTAAAATGTAAGAAATTTTAATTCTACATCGGATATAGAATGTTCTTAGTATTAATTTTAGGACGATCTATAAATACCTGAGGGCGACAGAAGGGAGTGAGAAGTCAACCGTGAAAGAAAAAAGAGTGTTCAACTATTATATATTTTGACCTTAAAAAGACCTTGTGTAGTAAATCAACATTGTATTTACTCTATGATCGAATACGCGTTTTCTATCAATTTCCCGGTGATTAGTTCTCGGCATCAGAAACTGAACGCCAATTAATGCTATTAATTGCAAGTAAAGATTAAAGTAGATTACATTTAAAATGGAAAGAGAAAACTCTTTTATACATATGTAGAGAGATATTCAAACAATATAATGAGTCATTAAAATAAATTCGTTTTTAATGAATTCCAATTGATTTCTTTTTATGCCTTTAACACACATGTTTAGAGCTGTCATTCTTCAAATATATAACAGCCTTTGCACTTTTTAAAGAGAAATCAATGTTTGTATACGGCGATATTACAAACCATCTGTTGTTTTGTTAACGTGTGAATTTTGTATTACAACATGATATTTTATGTTAGCATATGCATGAAATATGCGCTATTTTGTCTAATTTTAAATAGCTTACTAAGTTTTGTAAGCAAGTGAGTAAAGGAGATTATATACTGAAGAAAATTTCAGAGGCATATTGTACATTATTTTGTCTATTGTGACAGTGACAAGAAAAGGCCTAAATATCTAAAATAATGTATATAACCCTTATTATGCTGTTAATTGTATGCAACAATATAACTACTCAGTTGCATACAGTAAACAACATAATAAGGGTTATGTACAAAAACCATCGCAATAACAATATATTTCGTCACAAAAAAACGTTGCTAGTATAAGCAATAAGCATATAAATTGATATCTATCTATGTTGCCACTATTTTGTTTACAAGCCTCGTATGTATTTTATATATTTCGCGAAACTTCGTCTACAATGGGGTTTGTCTTATCCTGTCGCTCCCCAATGCTCAGTACAAGACAGACGACACGTGTAGCCACTGAGCCTTTTCTCATTTCTTGCATTTTCTTTTTCTAGGCAATATGACCGTTAAATACGTTGCTGTTCTTCTTGAAGAGAACGATGCATTTTTATGTTATAATGAAAATTCATTTGCAAAACTATAAAACCTATAAAAACCATGTATAATGCTATAAAACACTATTTTACTCATTATTGTTTATATTGCGTATAATTACAATTATTTAATACTTCATAAATTATATGTATCTCATAAAATAATGTCTTTACCATGTTAATATAATTAGTTGCGTTATTATTAAGGATCTGACGTCCTCTGTGAATGGAAATAACAAATTAAAGATACTAATGCCAATTAAAAGATTTCTATTAAGAATAACAGTTGAGCGGAAATTGGTACAAAGTGTTGTTAAGAAAAACTGGGCTGTTCTTAATTGTGAATTTCTTTAATTTCTTTCGCTTCCAGCGATCAAATCATTATAATCAATTTTCTGCATTTATTATGATTTCTAATGGTGTCCTAAATTTCTCATTCTTTCCATTAGTTCAGGTTATTATTAGAATAGATTCGTTTATAAATTCTCAATATTTTTTTTTATAAACTGCGTATTATGGAAAATAAGTAAATGCACTTATAATTAAAATTTGTTATTTCACATGTTATTATTCCTCACAAAAAAGTTACCGTAAACTTATCTCAGAATATAGTGGTTTTCGTGAGGGCCCTGATAACAAAATAACAATTAGTTCGTTTAAGAATATTCCCGCACATTATAAAACAAATATTGACAAAGATTGCGTTTGTTATCTATTATGCACAGACATTTCAACACAAAATTAATTTATAGATTTAATAATGCAAATTAATACTATACAATTTATAATTATAAATGGACGTTTTGCACGTTTCATTATTATTATAGTGGATATTTTAATGTTATTACTTGCTATAGTTACACACGATCAAAATATCCACTGTTTTCGGGACGCAGCTATAAGTTTTGAAGGAATTAAGAAAATTTGAGGATCACTAAAAAGTAAAATTACAAGCTTAGATAGTTTAAAATGCAGCTTGGAGTTCTTTTAGGGGATCACCACCCCAACATTTTTAAATAGCAACCCCTGTCAAGTTTCACCTAATTTTAAAGGTAATGAACAAGGAAACACATCCCCATAACCAAAATCCGATATCTTAATTCTTTTTTTGCACGTTTATTACGATTTTTATAACAAATGTTCGAATTGTCGACCTTCTTCGTCCTGCAATGAGCCAAACGCTCGTAAATAGAATTTTGAACCATCAGGAGCAGGTTCAAGTATGCAAATTTCAAAATCATTACAATAAAATCATTAAAAGAGTTATTCTTTCTTTTTCGCGCCATTTTTAACCCTTTCAACCCTGTATTTTTAAATTTGAAAATGGGTTTTTCTTTGTTAATTATTATTAGGATTATTCACGAACATCATACTTTAAAAGATTTTAAAACTGCACATGGATCTTCTTTAAAATACCTCATTGGAATTAAATCTAGTGATTAGGAGCAATCATATGTAAGTAGAGGCCTGTAAATCTTATGGTGGTAAATGCCACCAGCAGGACCGAAAGGGTTAAATTTACGTCTACTTATCTTCTTTTATTATTTAGTTAAAACTAGCTTCTCCTCTAAAATTTGCTTGTATTGATCCTAAAAATGGCGCGAAAAAGAAAAAATAACTGTTAATGATTTTATTTTAATGATTTGGAAATGTGCATACTTGAACAAACCTCCTCCTGAAAATTCTATTTACAAGCGTTTGGCTCATGGCGACACGAATAAGGTCGAAAATTTTAACATTTGTTATAAAAATCGTAATAAACGTGCAAAAATATTAAAACATTTTATTTTTCAATTTAATTCCATATAATTATTGAAAGAATTATGAAGATTTGTTTATTTTTTCATTACCTTTAAAATAAGGTCTCGACAGGGGTTGCTATTTAAAAATGTTTGGTTGGTCATCCTCTAAAAAACACTCCACGTTCCATGGAAGTTGTAAACTATCTAAGAATGTAGTTTTTATGACTCTTTAGAGATCTTCAAATTTTCAAGTTCCTGGACTTTTGGGAAGGCCTGTATATCTCATCCTCTCGATCATTCAAGCCTCGTTTTCTCAACTACACTCTCTATTAACGATATTGAATGTGGCTTTGTCTACCAGCATTTTCTATGGTATAGACGTGTAGTCGACCGTATAGCCGAGCTTTAAAATGCCGGACTTGTAACGCAGCAGGACCGAGTTCAAATATTGGAGTCGCGCGGCACGAATCCTAGTTGAAATATCTACCCTCCACGGTGCTTCGGAAGATACTTTAAGCCGTTGGTAGCTAGTCGTTAACGTAGAACCTGCCCTGCTACTTATAAACGACGTAAAAATTAGGCTAAATATCCGGCAATAGCATACTTGGAAGCGATCTGGGAATCGGACAGTGTCGTCAGACGCTACATAGTTGTCCATAGTTGTCCAGTCTACCTGCACTTCTATTTATTCTTTATCCTATTAAGTCTCTCCTCCACATGATTAATTTTTTGAATAGCAGATTTTTCGCTACTACTTTTAGCGTAAACGCTTTAATTCCATGTCATTCATAATTTCTGTTTCTCCCTCATTTTCTCTGTTCCGTGCATCCTCGACGTTTTGCAATATTATTCTGGCCAGCTACATGGTTTTCTTTTATTTGCTTGATATTGTTTCGTCTGCCTATTATATTTCATTATTTCTTCAAGGTATGTAACAGCAATAACCTCGTCTTGTATTATATTTGTTTTTCTTCCGTATAAAAGTTGCTTCGCCAGTCTACTTAAACTTGTCTGTCATCTTTTGGTATTACTTTCTATGTTATTATATAATAATTCCATGTTTCTGCTTATGTTTTAATTGCTTTAAAAGTTCTTCATCGTTCATCTTGTTCGTCAATCTTCTGTTCTTTCATTTTCTTTTGCAAACAATATTATTCGCTATGAATAGATTGTAGAAACTTATTGTCTCCGTCTTATTGGCTCTTTTCCTACATGTACCTTAGTTTCTAGTCTTTATTCCGGCAGACCTATTTTTGAAGAGTTTTACTCCTCATTTGCAATTTGACTGTTGCTAGTTATATACAATTCGAGGACAATCGATTGAGTGGTGGCAGAGGTGCGTTAATCTAGCAAGAATTCGACTTTTTTATTTGTAAATTGGCCTAAGGTGACTGGGGGACTTCAACAATAAGAACGCGCTTCATATTTTGTACGAAATAAAGAATCGATCGTCATGATAAAAATGTGCCACTGCCGTATACAAATCTCAGCCAAACTCAGTAGCGTCTCATTCCTTATGTACAGTTTTCCTGAATACACCGATATGATTTTAATTTATGGTGAAGTGCAATAAAATAATTTAACTATGGATTATCCAAATTAACAGTGTATACTTTTATTCTTGCTTCTGCCTATATCAGTCGGTCTATATAATTCGTTACTGCTATCTTCTCTCTTTTTCAACATTTTTACATTAATCGTAACTTCTAACGACACGAGTGTAACACTGCTCTATATTTTACTTTCCATCTGTTCTATTCTTTCCGTTGTGCCTCTTTTTTGTATTTTGCTCATAATATTGATTTCATCGAGGTTCCTTCTCACACCGGTTTGAATTCCTACCGTAGCTGTTCCTTATAAAGATGGTAAAGTTTTTCAGTGTGTGTCACATAAATTCATTTCTAATTATTCTTTGCATAAGCTTCTAGAGCTCGAAAAATATTGTAGTCCTGACTTCTTGGATAATTTATCCTCTGATACAAGCTCTATATTGCAAATAACACAAATTATTATCTGATGTGGCCAGTGCACATTACTTTATATTGCATATCATAATAATTAATGATTTTTTTAATAATATATTATTATTTAAAAGGTGGGAATGGGAGAAGATCCTATTTTTGGGTTTTTTTTATTATATCACGGAAACGGTGGACAAAAACTCTCGCATATTTCATGCACTCTACAATATATTTATTGACCGGACTGATAGGATTATTAATAAAATCTATATACGTTCCTAATTTTTAATTATAAATTATTTGTTTTTATTACTATATTCGATATTAAAAAAAACGCAAATCTTACCTGAATCGACTGTATATTTTTGAAAAATTGTCACAGGTAAAGTATCATATCTGTCAGATAATACTGTTTTCATTTGAAATTAAATAATATTTTTGTACTTTTCATATCCGTTTACTATTTTGTGTATGTACGTTATATACATTTGGGATTATTTTATTCTCATTGTGTAAATTCTTATGTAAATATTTGCGCAATAAATATCTCATCAGAAATCTTTTAATTATTCGGTATATAAGTAGTTGAACGCCGGATGCATGATGTGTAATTATTTCACAATTTTCTTATTTTTAAGAAAATATATTACTTGAATCATAATCAAATGTATATGATCTTAAGTACTACATTATAATTTCTTCGGGCTTTGCAAGATTGTTTATATGCATTACTCGGTGAGCCAAGTCTGGTTGTGTTTTTCTCTATTCATTCCACATATCGTCGATTTGGAAGAGTTTTGTCACTTCTAACTTGAAATATTGTATTGTAGCGTAATATGCACAGGAGAACTTTGAACGTGCAAATCATTTCCAGACAAGACGCCAATCACCAATAAAACTTAATGCAGTATATAAAATGAAAATTGAAGATGGAAGAGGAAGCAAGGCTTATTGTCACTTTTTGCGAACAAAAATAATGGCATTTCTACAATGCCCCAATATTATAAATATTGATATTATGAAAATTTATAAATTACTTTTAATAATTATATATTTTTTTAAATAAAGAAGGTGAATACTATTTAATAATACACCTGAATAATAAAACAGTATTAGGCTGAAAGACCACAGTCGGTGGCCTCTTATACATGTATGTATATATGTTACAATAAATATATCTTCTCTTATAAAAAAGTATTTTACAATTAATTTAATGTGCTCAATTAACCATTTTTTAAAACTCCTAACCTTTTTTTATTTCGAGTAACTCTTTTTACCATAAACTTAAAACAAACATTATAATTATAATTTCTGGTAAAATGAGTCACAACTCAAAATAGGGAATGAAAAAGGCATGCCGGGATGATATTGGGTAGAAATTTCACTTTGCTTAGCATCTATACTACCAAAATGTTTAATTGGAAAAATAAAAGTAAATGAGTAAAACTGAATTTAGTTCCTGGCTAATTAAAATACTACCAAGTTTTCAAATCGATTCTACCGATATTTGTAGTTTTGAGCTGTGACTGTCTTCTTCCAAATCATATGTTCATAATGTATTAAAGTTCATATGTTAGTAAAGTTCATATGTATTAAAGGATTATTTATATTTACAAGTACAAGTACTTTTTGTTTATTTAATACATTTGTGAAGATTTACATACAAATTGACGTCCATTCCACGATCTAAAGAGCAAGGCTTAGTACTCATATCTACTTGCCTTATACATATCTAGTAATAATTTCTCTTGTGCATTAAGGCATTTCCTTCCTGAACGCAAGTTTAATTAAAAGTAAATACTTCCACCCATGACACAAGTTAATTGGAGCAAGTTTATAACGCAATACGAATTGTGGCTACTAAGTAAACATTAAATGGACCGTAATTTTTGTGTAAAAATAGTGTCTTTTATCAAACACATGGCATTTTAATAGGTGCGTGTCTTACCGCAATCTATTCGATTAGCCTGGATTAATTTCCGACAATAATAGCGAGTAAAATATTAAACGGTCGAACTGATAAACTGGGTGCAACTTTCGAATAAAATCTTCGACCGTTTGGGAAACGTCTTCGGTGAGAGAAAAGAGCGTATTAATCAGCGAGTGGGGAAAGAAAGAAGTAGGTTGACTGAACGCTACCGTGCTCTTTGAGTTCTTGCCAGAAGTAACGCGCGCATCGCCTGGTGTCAGTGTCGTAATTAGTGTAGTGTTTTTGAATAAAATAATGGGTGATATGTTATTGAAGCAAAAACCGCCCCGAATCCCGCAGTGGCAAAGCACCGAGATGCTCTATTTCAAACCGTGGAACTACCACCAGCGAACATCGCAGTCGCGACAATCGTTTAATTTTCGACCCTCGGAACCGCTGTACCGCGACGTTGCGCCATACGCGGCTTACTCCAGTTCGAATTATAGCCCGGGAAGTATTTACCAGTCGAATAAAGGTCGCGATCATTACTTTTTGGCGCCATATTACCGTAACGCCATGCCACCGCCGCCGAATCCAAACAGACTACTTATGATAGATTCGTCCAGAGTGCGGCGTGCTTCACAACAACGCCGGCCCGACGATTTTTGCCACTGCAGGTCTCGGTCCGTCGAGGACGTGCGAACGGATGTTATAGAATTGACTGATTGGAAGGACGTGAACGGAAATCGAATATTACCCGCGAAACAGGATAGTAAAACAAACAAGTTGAGGACGCGAAGGAGCATGGAAAATCTTCTTGATACTACCTACGATAAGACTAAAAAGAAAAACGGAAATTGTTACCAGGTGAATTGATTTGTTAGTGTGTATATTATCAAACGCAGTGCAAGTGCTTCTTAATCATATTGTACCATAACGTAACGCAGTAAACCGTTATGCTGTTGTATACACTGAAAGGGTTTATTACAAATTACTTTGCTACAGATGGTTAATTTAAAAGGATGTGCTTTCATACTTTAAGAGGCTATTAATCGATCCGTTATATATTTGTGACATATACATCGGTTTTACGGAGGAAACATTTATTATTAATATATTCAACTTTTACTATCATTTTATGGAAAGTATGCCATTTTGCTTGATAATGCGGTAATTAATTTGTTTATTATTTACACATTTAACATCTGTAGGATCCATAGATTATGATAAATTGACATGCTATTAAATTTAACATAATATCTAGAATGCTTACTACTGCTGATTGTTATACCAAAAAATAAATATTTATTTTTCTTGACTAATTTAAAGAACTAACTTTAAGAAAGTTTATCTTAATTTCTAATTTATGCAGTTATTGCAAGTTTTTTATGTATACAGTAGATACACTCAATGGTTTAAAAACGATGGTCGAATTCCGTACAGAACTAATCACAAAGGTGAAAAGAATTATTAAATAAAATGCATTGTTAATAGATAATCACTATATCATCACCACTTGCGGTTCTAGTTTAAATATTACCACCTCAATTACTTCCGCAAGGTGGCGTTTATGTGCACGGTAAATATAGCATTAAATTAACAATTTCACCAGGTGTGAAACGATTGCTCATTTATTCCATAAGATCCGCTTTTCACTGAAGTATTTAACGTTTTAAAATATGTAATTTAAAAATGTATAGGGAGAGATTCAACTCATACCTGATGCGCGATTCTCGAACGTATAAGTATATCTATCAAAGTCGCTCCACAAACTATGGACTATTCACGATTCGAGTTCGTTCAATGATGTAGTATCGGTTTAATAGTGTTTTTAACATTAGTAATCTAAACTCGCTAATTGTCTGTATTTTGCATAGCAATTTTGATAGGAACTCCGCCCCCGTACTGTCGGGTGGATTGAGTAGGCCCGATGATACTGGTGCCGATCCCAAACCCGGGTAAAGGAGGAGGGTTCCCAGGTCAGGTTAACTGCCTACCTGGGGTAAAAACTCATATAGGCTCACAGAACTGAAGACGCTGCATCGGAATAAGATGACGTCGTACGCTAAGAAAGATGACGAAAAGAAACGAAATTGGAAACATTACGAGAATTTCCTCCTGGAATATCACATGGTCGAACGGAAAAAAAAACAGGAAACCGTCTTAGAAATTACCACACAAAAAACACAAAATAGATTTTAGCGGATTATCTGAAACAAAGAAGATGGGAAAACAAACAACCAACTTTGCAGATTATATACTAAGGTACAGTGAAGAGGAAAAACAGGATACACTCTGGCGTAGGAATATTAATCCAAAGAAGTTATGCACAGAGTATCGAAAACATTGATTACGTGAATGACAGAATCTTAATAGTAACTCTTCAGAGCAATAATACTGTATATCACTATATATGCACTATATTTACCAGATATATGAAAACCCAGAGAAGAATCTGTGAACTTGTACGAAAAGCTACAAGATACTGTAAATAAATTGAGAAACTCGGATACACTTGTATTATTCGGAGACTTCAATGCTGGTGTCGGCAATGAAGTGATATCCAACGTTATACAAACGTTTAATGAGCCTATCACCACTGAAAATGGCGAACTCTTAATCGACTTCTGCGCCAGAAATGAAGTTAGAATTAATAACACTATACTTCGATCAGCATAAGTACTCCTTCAACAATACAAGAGGCGTAAAATCCATGATTAACTTCATAATAACCAACAGAGGAATAATCGAAACACAAATAGTAGACTTGAAAGCTCTAACGTCAGCTAACGTAGAAACAGGCATTCGGTTAATATTATGTAAAATACTCATACGAAGATATCAAAATCAAAAAAGATCGTGTGTACGAAGAGAGATATAATCTTGAATCATTGTCATCTTGATTGTACGAACAGAGGTTAACAAGTAAACTAAAAAGAGGAAGAGGACAGAACTCACTGGGATATAGAGAGCAACTGGAACAAAATTAAAAAAATGTATTCGTGAAGCTGGCTAGACTTTGAGAGAAATAACAATCAATATAAACGCAGAGAAACTTAGTAAATTTGTTGTTCAAGCAGGAAATCAAAGAACTGGCAAAAAAAGAGAAACCAGTATCTAAGGTATAGGAGCTCTCCAACCTCCAACACATCAAATATATTGAAACCAGGAACAGAGTCAATTCACACATCAAGAACATCAAAAGAGAATACTGTATACAATTTATAAGTAATACGGCGCGCAAATAATGTGTGAAAGATGCTTAAAAGCAGAAAAAGACCAGTAAACTAGTTTGTGTAAACAAAAAACATCACAATGGAGATGTGGGAACAATACTTCAAAGACCTATATACTGCTGAAAACGATACAAGCATAGAAGATGAAGAGGAAGTAGCATACAGAGAATAACTTGAAGAAGCGAAAGTGACAGGGAAACTTAAGAAACTAATAAAACAGGAAAGCCCCAGGAGCAAAAATATACTTAATGAATTCCTAAAATATGATAGCTATGAACTCGCTAAAGAACTAAAAAGGCTTCTAAACAAAATCCTATGCACGGCAATAATACCCATGGACTGGCATAAAAGCAATACAATATCTATCTTCAAAAAAGGGCAAAATACGCAACCAGGAAACGACCGAGGAATTACTCTTCTATGTTCAACCATGAAGATCTTCACAAACCTCATAAAAGACAAACTCGAGAAAAGGATCACCAATAGGGGAAAAGAACAAGTTTTTAGGAGGACCATATGCTATGATCATTATCAAACAAATTAAGGAGAAAGCGATTGAATTCAACACAACGGTATATGCTTGCTTTATTGACTTGACGAAAGCATTCAATAAAACCTGCTTGGGAGACAACTACTCACCGATCGTACTATACTATCCAATATTATAAAAGTCATAAAATAACTGAATAACACTACAAAAATAAAAGCAAGTGGGCAAACAAGCAACGAATACCGGTGGAGCAAGTGATACAATTCAATTACCGTGGCGCATACGTCAAGTGGGCAACCAGTAAGAAATCTCAGAAGCAAAATTAATATAGCTGTAGCTATATCTGGATGCGTAAGAGATGTCATGTGGAATAACAAACACCAAAACTTGTGAGAATGGTTCTGACATCTATCCAACTATTCAGACAAGCAGATAAAGTTCGAATAATGATTTTGATTGATAGCCAACGTCCGAAATTAATAAGTCACCACAAGAAGAAGAAAAAGTAATACCAAAGTATTGAAAAAAATTCAATACATTTCATTACGTTGTGGAGTATAAATAGGTTTCAGAGCTCATTGATTTGAATAACATTATAACCGGTAACATTAGTTTAGACTTCAAATATTTCCAAACTAACTTATATTTTGAAAATTGAAATGTAAATACTATTATATAATAATATTTATTTACGATATTGGTGGTTATAGTGCAAGAAAAATGTTGCGTAAATACAAAAGATATTCGATCGATTTCGTTCTATTAATATGATACGTATAATAAATAGTTGCCCAAACGATTATCTAAAAAAACAATTATTGAGATTTCACACTAAATAAGATGACATAAATGAGGTCGTACATGACATATATTCCAAACGACTGCATTATATAGTCCTTTTCACTTCGTCACTCTCGGCTACGCCATCGAAATTGCGACACCATTTTCATATACGTGAAAATGACTCGCTAGATAAACAAAACCTCAATGTTTTGAATTGCTTATATTACTCATTGTAGTTGATCGCTCTTTCACCATATAATTAGGAATCATTTTGAGAACAAAACTATGGACAGCCTCGAGATATTTAGCGTTATTAAACAAATGAATTACACGATGTAATTATTATTCAATGTAAAACTAAAACGACATGTGCTTTCCCAGTATATTTGCAGCTGTAAGATTTCTGACTCAATAGCAATTTTATAGCTAACCGCTGGTGTTCATTTATGAGCATTCTAATTGGTATTCATATTTATTTTAAAGTATTATAAATTATGCGTTCTGGTTATGTAGCATAAAGGTAATTGCGCCGTGTTGGTCGTTGAATCATCGCTGAATTGTTGATTAAATATATATAACGGCGTGTGGTATACCCACTTCATTTTCATGGAGTGGAAAGCAGTATCTTATGTGCATTGGCTAGAACAAATGATTGTAATAGAAGGTTGCTGAATGTAGTAGGCTGAATTTGATTTGCGCAATTGTTTTATCTCAAAGTATACTGATTTATTACG
The DNA here is from genome assembly GCA_963942505.1 of Lordithon lunulatus. Taxonomy (NCBI): domain Eukaryota; kingdom Metazoa; phylum Arthropoda; class Insecta; order Coleoptera; family Staphylinidae; genus Lordithon; species Lordithon lunulatus. The sequence goes on from OZ012666.1 coordinate 48,672,761, forward strand.
ATCTCAATTGTATGGTGTACTTCATTTTCATGGACTGGAAAGTTTTTTTTCCTTTATGTGCATTCGTTAGAACAAATTGTTATATATAATATTGACGAAATCAGTATGTTGTTTTGTTACTGTTTAATTTATAATTTTATATATTAATCACATAAAGGTCACCTTACACGGTCAAAAATACTGTCATTCCTAGTTCAGCTATTTGCTTCAATATTTATCAACCAATTAATTATCCGAATTAACGTCAGTATTCTGTTCAATCCATCAATACTACAGCTTATACGATCAGTAACCTGTCAATATTTTAGATTACTATTATTAAGGTGTCTTTAAAGTAATTTCTATAATCAATATAGAATATCGAAAAACTGCGTAATATGATATGATTAGAATACGCCGAGTATTCTCAATTGTGTAGGGCTATTTAGTATACTATAATAAAGAAAAATATTTATTTTTAAAAACTACTGTGTTTGGTTTTGTATTCTGCTAAATTTGTTGATAGAAAACGAAATTATAGTAGTTCTTACAAATTGTACTTTTTTATTTTAGTAAAAAATATGCAATTAAGTTGCATAAAAGATATGTAACGTAATAAAAGCCTTTTTTCTTGCCTATCAAACTTAGTTTTTAAGAATTGATGAACATATTTCATTTCATCGAAAACATTTCAGAAGACACGACTATATAGCAGTGTCTTTTACGTACTTCGATTACGATATCATCATTTTTCTTAAAAAATAAGCTTCAAAGTGAACAACAAAGTTTTATATTATTTCCATAGATTTTTAACCATGAGACACATATCGACTCAATATTGATTGACTAGTTTTTTTTATTAAAAACATTTTAATTTCCCAATTCGAGCCATAATAAATATATGTGCTGACATCTAAGTCACTCACATTTAGTGGCAATTCGTATATTAAGTTATAAGTGGACGTTTAAGGCCAGGTATCCACGGATACTTTGCCCCATTTTTTGTATTGATATATTTTAATATCATGAATTGGCCTGAGAATTTGAAATAAATTTGCGGCTTAGACTGCCAAGGTGTTGAATAAACTGAAAGTAGATTTGTCATCATTTTGTATAAAAAATGATCATTTAAGTACCAAAACCGAGAATAAATTAATTTCGCAGAAGTCTCAAATTAAATACAATTAGAACTTAAAAGATATAAATGAGATTTATGTATGACATTAATTAAGATGACGTTGTTGTCCTCACAACTTTAAAGAATGCCGGTATTTTAATATTGATGTTGTCACAGCGATGTGTTTTATTGAAGGAATATAGTCAATAAAAAAACGTAAGAAAGGCTAAATACAATTACATAATTCGTACAATAAAAACCAGACGTGATGCCACCCTTAATATAGATTATCAAAAGTAAATAAACGTTAAATAACTCCTGTTTGGCATATGTTACATACAATTCTGTAACCAACTATCGATCTTCAAGTTAGTTACAGAATTGTAACAAATACAGTAACTGTTACCACTAATAAACCATGAAAAGCAGAAAGACTTCGGTTGTTAGTCCTTTATGATATATAAATATATTAGTGTATGTTAATCTATCACAATCAATATTTATTATTATTATTAAACTATTAAAACATTTTGAAAAAAATATATAATGCATACATTTTGCAATAGGATTATATGAAATTCACCATAATGTTTCATATAGTGGTGAACACAATCAATTTAGTATTTATTTAAAATTGAGGCCACATTAATTATATTTTCGGAAGGTGAAAACTATAATTACGCTGCTGGTATAAATCCATATGCACAGATGATACCTATTCACTTCGCATCAATTTTTTTGAACCCTCACATTACCATATTTATTGAATATTCATCATTTGTATACACAATAATTAAATTCTTTGATATTTTTTTATTGGCGAAAGCAGTTCCGTGCTAATGACATTTCATTAATGAACAGCTCTGGGATACATTAAATTAAAAGAGGTAGCTTTCATGTTTATTACACGTTTGTTTTATTGTAAGAGTATCAGATCGGCCATTAAACAAACATCAGAATTCATACGATGTCGTGTGGAGGCATATAAGTGTTAATAGAGTATGCAAATAATACAAATTTGCATTAGAAACATATATTGGACTATTATAGGTAGATTTCTAGGTAATAAATACACTCATAATCGTGCATATCCAATGATATGTCTAGATCTATAATTATTATATAAATAAAATGAGTTAATTATAGTATAGTTAGTAGCAGTAGCTGAATTGGGAATTCGAATCCCACTGCGGACAGAAATTATTAATAGTATAATATAATAATTTATCACTAGTTATAAATATTATCCTGTAAGGATGAATAGCGAAGTTGATGTAACTTGAATGATAAGAGGTCTTTAAAACAGTATTTAGATTTATGAAAACTTCTATCTTTATAGGGATCTCAGTCGTGAGACTTACCTTAAATTCACAGAAAACCTCTGAAAAACTGTGAAAAGTGATTTGTGAAAATTCACCCCGATGGGGTTCGATCTCAGGCTGCCCAATGATCAGCACGAGACGGATGACGCCTCTAATCACTCGGCCACTGAGCTGGGTTCATTCAAAGTAAAATTGAAAAATAACAATAAACAACGGGGTAGATAGAACTCTCTTGCTCAGAACGAGACGGACGACGCCTCTAACCACTCGGTCACGGAGCTGGGTTAGATTTATGTTATTAAAATAATATTATATTAAAAATGATACGGTTGCATAAAGACCAGTTGGAACGCCATCACGGTGAAATTATCCTATTATTATAAATGTATGGAAGTATTTCTATTATAGACAATATTAAACACATTAGAAGCAGTATCACACACTACGCTCTTGTTTTCGTATTTATTATATACTTTATGACATTATCAGCTGTTTAATGTTTTAATAATGATGTATGTAATACGCGCAAAAAGTGGATGCATATTGCACGCGGTGATGAGATAGCTATAAGTTTGTCCAAACAAGCTATTAGGTCTCGTTGGTTAACTCGTCCATACTAGATGCACAGGTCGTAGACGAAAAGAAAAATCAGACTTATTAGAATAGACCAGAATTATAAAAATATAGAAATATAAATTTATTGGTGATCAATAAGATTACACACGACGTATAATATAGAATTTACACATCATATTTTCAAGTTAAAATTAATCGTTATCATTTCAATATTCTTCGTAGAGTGAAAAGATAATAATGCACAACACTTTAAAGTTAATAATCAACTTAAATACATACAATAAATATCAATTTTTCTTCTTCTTGTACTTCATATATCCATTAATGGATGTTTGCGACCACCTATTGCATCTCGTCCCGATCCCTCGATGTATGTATTTGTGTCTACTGCATTATGTTTCGCAGCCATGACATTTTGTTACTTCACAGTCCTCTTTCCTTAAATTTTGTCCTCAGTTCTATAAGCTGGTAGTTTTGGTTGCGCATCACGTGACGTAGATAAGTTGTCTTTCCCCTCTTTAAGGTTATCATAGCTCGATCTGTATTTATCCGTGGTAAGACTTCCTCGTTGGTCATTTTTGCATTTTGGAATCTTTAGAATTCTCCGATAAAGCCACATTCCTATAGCTCCTAGTTCGTTTATCTGCTTTGCTTTAGGGTCCATTCTTCCATGCCGTGTAGAAGGTCAAGTATAGCACTCGAGGAGTCTTACTCTAACGTGAAGATGAAAGTCAGTACTAGTAAAAACTTTCCTGAACTTCACAAACGCGCTGCGAGTTCGATTCGGCATTTCATTTCCATTTGAATTTTGAATTTAATGACTCTTTCTATGGGTAGGTCCTTAAATGTTAGTGTTGTCAGTGCTGTATCCTTCGTCGTTCGCGGGTTTCAGTGGGATTCCCACGGAATTCGTGTTTATGTTCACTCCCATATACAATATCAACTAGTTGCTGTAGATCGTTGATCTTTTCTGCAATGATTATTTGTATTTATGTTTCAAGCGGTGTTTTCAGATTTTAATTGATGTTTTCAAGTTTCAACCGGTGTTTTTCGATGTTTTTCAAGTTTGAATTAACGTTTTCTTGTTACAATCAAATTTTCAAGGTTTCGGTGGTGTTTTATTTATATTTCAAATGATCATTTACGATGTTTTACAGGTTTTAATTGATGTCTTTCATGATGATTCAAACGATTTTGTGATATTTCAAACGACGTTTCTCATATTTAGACACCGCAAATATTGTTTAAAACATAAAAATATCAATAAAAACATGAAAAACATAAAAAAAAATAGTTTTTTAATATTTTTTAATACATGTTTCATGTTTCATTCGATTCTTTCATGTTTTAAGCGGTGCTTTTCATGTTCAAACGGTATTTTTCATATTTCAAACGATGTTTTTCATGTTCGAACAGTGTTCTTCATATATGAAACGGTGAAAAATATTCAGAAACAGCTATTGAGACATCAATTAAAATATGAAAAACACCACATCACAGGTTGTGGTATGAAAAACATGAACGTTTTTTGATGTTTTTATGTTAAGCGTGTTTTCAGGTTTTAATTGATACTTTTCAAGTTTCAAACGTTGATTTTCGATGTTTCAACCGCAGCTAAGGGGCTTAAGGTTTAATTGACGTTTTCATGTTTCTCTTTTACTGTTTCAACCGATGTTTTCATGTTTTAAGCGGCGTTTTCAAGTTAAAACCGGTGCCTTTTATATTTTAAATGATATTTTAATATTTAACTGCCATAAATATCGAAAACACCGTTTGTATAATAAAAAACATCAAGCAAAACATGAAAACCACAGTGTGAAGTATGAAAAACATCAATTTTGGTTTTTTATATTTCAAACGGTGTACTCGATATTTTTTATGTTCTAATTGATGTTTTTAATTTCTCAAATGCTGTTTTTCAATGTTCTTCAGGTTTTAATCGACGTTTTCGTGATTCAATCAACTTTTTCATGTTTTAAACAGTATTTTTCATGTTTAAGCATGTTCAAAACCCGTCTAGATTTTGTGTGGTTGAACGAAAATGACTAATGTCCAGAATGACCAATGAACCCATGACCCTAATTATTGTTGCATTCGCTTCAGCTCCGTTGTTTCTATACGGTGAGCAACAGTGGTTGAAGAAACACTGGCTAGATTTTGTGTGGTTGAAGAATAATGTCTTTGACCACCTATGCCCTGACCCTAATTTGTGTTACCGGTTTTATTTTTAGTAGTTTAAGGAAAATAACCACCTATGCCCCGACCCTAATGTTTATTCCATTCGCTTCAGCTTCAATTTGTGTGGTTAAAGGAAAATAACGTTCACCATCTATGCCCTAACCCTTTTTTTTGCATTCGCTTCAGGTCGATAGTTTCTAAACGGGCAGCAACAGTAGTGGGGGAAACCGTGCTAGATTTTGAGCAGTTGAAGGAAAATAACGTTCACCACATATGCTCTGGCCCACAATTTGTTGCATTCGCTTCAATTCGGTGGTTTCTATACAATGAGCAACACTAGCTGCGGAAAAAACTCGCTAGATTTTGTGTGGTTGAAGGAAGATGACCTATGCGTTGACCCTATTTATTGTTGCATTTGCTTCAGCTCGGTTCACACGGTGAGCAAGAGTGCTTGAGAAATATCCGACCAACGGTGTTTTTTATGTTTACTGCCATAAACATCGAAAAACACCATTTGAAACATGAAAAACATAAATTACATCATGAAGATCAGAGCTTGTATCATTTTCGTTTTTTAATATTTTCAACCGTTTTTTTGCGATGCTTTTCAGGATTTATCTGACGTTTTCATGTTTTAATTGACTTTTTCATAAGCAGTGTTTTTCATGTTTCAAACGGGGTTTTACATACATCAATTGAGTTTTTTTATGTTTATGTTTAACTGCCTCTAAAATGTTTTAAATTAACCTAATTCATTATACCTCGCAACAATAAAAATTCTAACGCAAATTTCCATAATGATTACATGCGTACGGAGGTGTGTAAATTCTCGGAAAATGACTCAATGGATCGCGATCAAATCGAAATCAGTTAAGGTGGGGTGATCCCATGAAGCAAAATTGGTCCTCTAACAGACAAACACTCGTTTTATCGAGTATATATGCCATAGGAAATTATTGTGCATATGGCTACGAAAAAATAACGCGTGGAGCAGTCAACAAGTGACGTCATCGGCGGTGTCTGTAGTATACGTAAAACGAGCGGGGAATTAGCGAAAATGGTCGCTTGTTAAATGTAGTAATGAAAATTTCAAAATGTGAAAACGTGAATCGAACAGAGTCAAACCTAAGTTATTTCGGTTTACTTTTGATTTAATATTAATTCATTCATTCGGAAAGTCATACTACTCTTTCATACATCCTTCCACGTCATCCATACCCCCGAACCAGTCTCAAACTTCACTACCCTCACACACGACTCCCACCTCATGCTCGGAAACGAATCGGATTCCGTTAACATCACCGCCCTAGGTGTCAATCGAGACCTAGCAAACTCTTCTGAAACCATCCTTGCTCTCTTTCTAGTACATCCCACTCGAAAAGTACTAAAAAATCACACTTGAATTCAACCTGAAGAATCAATGAATAATAATATATCATTAATAGCATACGTTGGCGTATATTTCCATTTTGGGCAATACTGTCAGCTATATTCTGGGCAATATTGCTTGATATATAGATTGCTCGAAGTGGCACATTATTAGGTGAGTGTCGGCTTTTGGGTAGCTGGCGCCCCAATGCAATTTTCTATTTAGAGGCCTATATGAAATATATAATAGAAAACATAGTGCAAAAGGGCCTATTAACTTGAACTATAAATATGTCTTCCCATATAGTTCAATAACAATAAGAATAACAATTTTATAAGTTCAGCACCCCCAGAGACGACTCCCCGATGCGTTCCTTAATTTGCTTACCGTATTGAGCTGGCACCAGTTAGGCGTAACATAATTGCAAAGCATAGCAGTTCCGTCACTAAACCTCTACCGGTTTTGTGAGCATGTATTTATTTATACAAACTATAGTTAGTTACTCAAAGATTCGTGAGAATCCCTAATAAGAAGTAAATTAAATTAAAAATAAGTGAAATATATACTTTAATGTAAATTATATAACTGTCTTCACTGGCGAAACAGCCGCTAAGTAATATATTTTAATGAATTTAATCTCAGTTCATTACTATACCAAAAATAATCCTTAATTAAGAAACAAAACAGAAATATTGTTATAATGAATAATTATTTTAATGACATGATTTCTTCTTCCATACGAGTCAACGTTTTAATTTATTTGTTATGTAAGCATCCTTCATCATTTACATTATTATAAATTTTATTTTCATAATACACGTTAAATTTATTCACAAGCCTGTATTACTTAAGACTATTTCTTGGGTAATTTATGTGGTATAAATTAGAGAACAATAATAAGTAGAGCAATATTATTTTGAGCAACTTGTGAATATACAATTGACAAATTTATTTCAACAATTAATATTGTTTTAATTTATCATGCTGATTATGTCACGTTATATGACAAAAATCATCGCCTAGCCACATTTTTCATTTTATAATTCCTTTTTTATCTCTCTCCTGTCAACCTCAATAAAATCTTAGATGTATGGTGTTGCTGCTTAGGCGACGAAATTATTACATTTATCTTGTGTTTTATTAACTATCGCGATCAGAGATGCATTACTTTAGTGTTGTCTACATAAGTTCAGTCATCATAATAAATGTAATCATTTTTTTTTAATATAAACATAATAGCAGGATGTAAAGGTTCATGCTGACATAAAATAAGAAATAAAGCTCGAGAAATAATGATAAATAAGGATAGTTCTGGACAGTATATGCTCTTAAAATAATAATTCGCACTACTATTAAACTTATTGATTATAATAACCAATTATACGAGATACATATCGCACCCTTGCGACAAAAGTGACGCAAATCAAATCTCAATTTTGTAGCTTTTGATACCTCTTATCGTATTGTATGGAGACAATAATCACGATGGTTGCTATTTATTCGAACAAACCTATTTTAATAAAATAATATAAACAATGTTGGATACAAAAAATACTATTCACTTTGTTCATGAATAGTCAATTTTTAAAAAGAATTAATTAATCACTATAAACATGTACACATTTAATACTATAAAAGTTGTTCCCCTCTAGGCAAAAATCCGGGGATAAACTGTATAAGTAACTGCGTTTGGAGTGATTAGTTTGTTCATTAAACAGAGAGATATACAAAAGGAATTGACGCATATCTTTACACGCGTATTATAACAGATCATCCAGCGCGAATGCGGTATGGATAATTATGTAATTACACACGAGCTATGTAGACCTATTCTCTATTTCGTACCTATGATAGTTAAGCTATTAACGTCGACTAAATACAATAACTTAATACTCGTAGAGGTTCATTATTTTACATAATATATAATTTTAATTTTGATTGTGATATATGGCTTATACCATAACGTGGCAGCTTTGAAACTTTGCAAATTGTAACTGAAAAGAAGTGCCGAACCAAGTTTCAAATATTACGATATAGTTAGCATAACATAACTAAGTATTTTAACTCTGTTTTATCATATAAAAGTGACATAAAATCCGGAACATACTATTCGCAACTCGACTGTAGCCATTTTCTAAGGTAAAGCATTCAAAATAGCTACCATGGTATTTCTAGATGACCAAATTTATCGTATGGTTTTATTTATCTGTCTCCTGCGCTGTTCTTTTGAATTTCATACTTCCCATTGTATTTTTAGTGTATCTGTAAATTTTTATATATTTCGATTTGTAAATTTGCAAACCGCAATCTTCCATCATCATTTAAGCGACACTATCAATAACAAAAAAAAACAGATTTTAAATATATTTTTTGCCAAGAATGCTTTTATTTACAATTGTAAATTTAAAAGAAACCCCTTGTTGACAGTATTTACTTGAACTGTTCAAGTAGGTCCACAACCTACTAGTAAGATAGCTAGAAAACTAAAAATCATAATTATTTTGGAATAACACAAAATATATGCGGTGCTGCGTTAATTCTGTCCATGAGTTTACTTCTATACGTATATTTATATATACTTTAATCAGTTTGTCACATATATAGGCTTAATTATAATTGTGTTACTGTGTTCATTTCTTGTAATATTGTCTTTAGGTTTGTCCTGTTTGTATTCTATATATCTAAATAAATAATTAAACATGAAGTAAATAAAAATAAAAAATATGTCCATACAGAACCGTCATAGTATACTTCCTTAGAAGATTGCCGTACTTATTATTTATTAATGCGTGCTATTGCTAATAATCCCGCGTTGTTTCACGATACGGTTACAATTTTTAATTAAGGTTACATTACGGTGGATAATTAAAAAATGTTAATTTTTATTTGCAGCCCATGCAGAGACCCGAACTGGACGTCACCGACGCGAGTAACGCTGCGAGACCCAGATTCGTGGCGGTAACAGCACTCGAAGATGTCCAAGCCGTTAGGTGCGCGGAATTTCATCCAGGAGGCCAGCTGTATGCCGTTGGCTCCAACTCGAAGACCCTCAGGATTTGCTCGTACCCGAAACTCGGCGACCTGCGGTAAGCGCGACAATTCGGTTTAAGCTAAAAACTAAAGTGCATGTAGAAAGCGCACGGCACGACCTTGCTGCTTGGTTCACAATAATTTCGACTTGTTGTTGAAGTTTAATCGGTTTCTCTCCATAAATTTCAGAAAGTGGTAAGTAAAATTGTTGAAATGCTGCTTGTAAAAATGGCGCGCGGCGAGATATTTCGATTTTCACTTTTTATCGCTTTCTTTCTGTTCTGATTCTGGTTTATTTTTATATCGATTCATTTTCAATCAATTTTATATTGTACAGAACCCGTCTAATACTTAACGTCACAGCGGGTATATCAACTTTAATTTATACAAACTAACAAAACTTTAATTTGTGTATAATTGTTTCATAAACGAGAGTAGCTAAATTATACATTTGTACTTTGTAGGAGCTTTAATGCGATTATTTCGAACACATATTTCACTTGTATAGACAGATTATTTAATTCAAATGGGTACGTACCATAAACGCATAACATAGCCGTTTCGCAATCAGTTGCATTTAGTTTTAGCCAACACAAAAAAATGGAAATATATACTGCTACCCAGCTTGTTAGAGGCGCCGTCCGTCTCGTACTGAGCATTGGGGAACGAGATTTCAAACCCCGTTGTGAACGAAATTTCTCGAATCACCTTTCACGGTTATTTAGAGGGTTTCTGTGAAGTTAAAGTAAATACCGGGTGATTACACTCATCTGAGCTTGTTCCTTTATCTATGAACAGTCTTTATAAACTCAAAATTAAAAAATATCCTAGAATCTTAATTTTGGATAACTATCATGATAATATTTCCAGAATAGATGTATATTCTCCAATATCAAATAGTAAGTGAGCTTAATATTTAAAGCATGTCAAACTACTGGTAACATTTGTAAGTAAATTGCATGTGTTGCATTTCCGAAGTTCATTTTTAATATGCGAAAATTTTGAAAACTAAACCTAAACAACTTTTGGACTGTCACCAAATGTTAAAATTGTTCATATTATGACAGGACTCGCACGGCTTCGTTCACATTGAGAGAGGAAGACTTATCAGTATCGTCAAGGGGAAACATCTCTAAGAATATTTTCGGTGTTTTTTTATATTCCTAAAATTGAGTAATAAAAGGGGTAGTTTGTCTATTCTGAGTCGATATGTGTCGATCTGAGCAATGTGATACATCGTTCATATACCAAAGGGCTACTTTGGACACCAGCCAGGTGTAACCCATAGCTACAACGGACCTATGGGCAATGTTATATATGGCTTATGGTTGCCCTTTGTCCAATTTGAGTCTATATGTGTCGGTATCAGCAACAAAGGTCATACATAGAGATAGGAACGACATTATTTAGTGTTGATTTAGGTAGTGGGATGATTTGCCCAGGGAATCAATTGTTCGATTGATTTCCTAACGAGGGTGATCTTAATCTAGTATACGAGGTGATCAAAATAAATAAATAATGTCTCTATCTTTATATAAGGCACCTTAAACGGTCAATAATACTGTCAATATTTTAGAATGACAGTATTACCAGGTATTACTGTACGATAATACGTTTAAAATTTTCATTATTCTAAAACATTGATAGTATTACTTTGATTGTGGTATAGTAATGATGGAATGAAGAGAATACTGATGTTTATCCGGATGATTGATTACTTGATAAATAGTGAAGGAGGATTCAAGCACATACTGACAGTGCTAGAATTGACAGTATTATTGACCGTGTACGGTGCCTTTTCAATACATTGGTTACTGATATCGACATATATTGAGTAAACATGGACAAAGGGCAAGCATGGACCATATAGAACATCGTCCGTAGACTAGCACTCTTGCATCTTTTCGAGAAAGTAACCTTGTAATAGCTTTACTAAACGCCAGAACAACGTTGCAATTTGTTAACACATGTCATATAATGTATTCTTCTTCACAGTATCCTCTAAGTCTAAGAGATGTTTCTCTGATATATTTGTAGAGTCCCGTAATGAGTTGTATTACATTTCGTCTCTTCTTCCTTGGATTTTCCCTGCATATTAGTTGGAGAATCGAGTATCTCCCTCCCCGATTAATGTGTCCCAAATACACGAGCTTTCGTTTTTTAATCGTGAGGATGAATTCCTTTTCTTTATGCATTCTTAGCATGACTTCTTCGTTGTTTACTAGGTCCGTCCAGGGTATCTTGAGCATGCGGCGGTAAATCCACATCTCAAACGATTGTTTGATGTTATTTTTCTTGAATGTCCAGGCTTCCATCCCATATAATATAGAACAAAGAAAATATAGCAACGCCTTATTCGGACTCTCAACGCTAGGTACGAATAGATTTTTCATTTTGACGAAGGTGGCTCTTGCTATTTCCATACGCTTGTTAACGTCTATGGTTTGATCGCTGTTGTCTTCGATTTGAGTCCCTAAGTATTGGCAGTTTCTAACTCTTTCGATTATGGTGTTTATTAATATGGGTGGAATAATATTGTCATTGTTATTTGTGACGACCATAATATTAGTTTTACTCAAATTCATTTTGAGTCCATAAAATTGACTAACCGTGTTTATCTATGTCTTGCAGCATTTTCTGAAGATGCTTCTTGATATTGCAGTATCGTGCGCGTATCGAATGTTATTGATAGTTTTCCCGTTTATAATAACTATTCCACCAGTTTTCGTTAATAGCTTCTTTGAATAAGCATCCTGAATACATATTAAATAGTACCGACGTTAATATGTATCCTTGCCGAACTCCCCTTCGTATGTCCAGTTCGTTAGAGTCATGTCCCTCCACATTTAATAGGGCTTTCTGATTCCAGTACAAGGTTTAAATTATTCGGATCTCGTAGTCAAGGCCCTTTTGTTGTATTATTTCGATTTTTCGATTAGTTTAAGGCTTTCTCGAAATCGATAAATCCGATGAATAGGTCTACGATCATATCGAGACACCGTTGGATTATGACATTCATTCCAAATAAAGCCTCCCGTGTGCTTAAATTACTACGAAACCCGAACTTTGACTCACTAATATCTGCTTCTAACTTCCTGTATATCCGAATATGAATGATGTTTAAGAAAACTTTTAAGGTGTGACTCAGCAAACTTATTATTCTAAAATCTGAACAATCCCTTGCTTCTTTGATAGTAGAATAAATATATACTTTGGCCATTCTTGTGGTATAATTCCGGCCATATAGATGGTATTATACAGATTTACCATGATGTTATTTTTGTCTTCCTCAATTGGTTTAAGAATACCTACTGATATCTCATCTGGCCCTACTGCCTTTCTATCTTTTGTGTTTTTGATAGCATATATTACTTCTTCAGCTGTTATTAATGTTCCCTGGGAAATTTCCTTTATGTCTGTTTCATTTCTAGTATCCTCAACTTGTTGTTGTATGTATTCTTCCCATCTTTTGATCTCTATAATATTTCCGTTGTTGCCTTTTATTATCCCATTCTGTGTTTACCTTCCTGTGCTACAGCATTTTTTTATTTGTTTTATGCAAGTTAAAGGAATTATACCTCCGTTGAAGCGACTCTGTCTCCTCATATTGATTTATCATGAATGTTTCTTTGACTTCTATATTTTTTCTTGTTATTTTTTGTTGTATCTCTTTGTATTTATTCATATCCTTATTTTTGTATTGTCTTCTTTTTTCCATGAGTGCGAAAATTGCTTCTGTCGGCCACTGTTCTTTGGAAAATTGATAGTTGTTAGTTTTTATTATGAAATTATCTTTGTTGTCATCCATCGGCGCTTCCTTTATGTTGTTCCATGTCTTATCTATATTTGCGTCTACATTTTTCGTACAATCTGTCCGAGCTTGTCGTTGATGTTCGTCTTCACGCTTTGTCTTATTCTTTCATCTGGGAGCATAATTGTATTTAATTTCTGCTTTCGACGTTATATTTTTACTTATTTAAATCTGATTTGCAAGGTGGCAATAAGGGGATTGTGATCTGATCGGGCATCTGCTCTAGTGTACGTTTTTACTATATCCTTATCAACAAAAGATATAGGAATGCTATCCGCACATTCCTATATCTTTTGTTGATAAGGATATAGTCAATCTGGTTCCGTACTATATTGTCTGTTGTGTGACTTGGGGATGTCCAGGTGTACAATCTTCTTTATGGTAGTTTAAACCATGTGTTTGTAATCACCAGATTTTTAATCTGAGGGAATTCAATGAGTTTTTCCCCTCGCTCGTTTCTTTCACCGAGAGCATATGGACCTACGCAATCTTCAACTCTTCCATACTTTATTTTGACATTAAAGTCGCCTAGAACAATATCTGAGTTGTTTACTATCTGCATGATTTCTTAAAATTGGTTGTAGAATTCTTCTATTTGCTCGCCACTCTTATCTGCGGTGGGTGCATATACTCGGATGATATTTATTTTTCCTGCACAGGATCTGAGTTGCACCATTATATTATAATCCTATTTGATCTGCTCACAACGTTCAAGACAGTTTTTTGTGAAACTATTATGGCTACTCCGTATCTATAAGGTGCATCGCATCCTCCTAAGTAGTACATATGGTAGTTATTCATGGAATATTCTCCTAAACTGATCTGACTATTGAACGTCACTAATACCTAAGATCTGTATGTTCATTCGTTGCATTTCCACTATTACATTATGTACTATCCCTGGCTGGCGTAAACTCCTGACATTCCATGTTCCTATTCTATTCACTTCATTCAAAACTATCTTCAATATTATGTTCACTCATGTTTGCATTGCAATCATTTTTGCTTGGAATACAGAGGTATATTTGTCTAGCTCATGACTATGTCGCTGAGCCACTTTCATATTCCTATTCCTCGGCTGGTGTTGGATCCATATGTAAACCAGCTGGATCTGGATCATTTTTTATATTGGCTATATAATATAATCCCATTATTTTCTTTCCGATATGGTCTCCCGGTATGGTTGCGTGAAGTATCGTGTGTTTATTGTGTAATTTATTTTTCTCTAACGTGAGGTATGATATGTGAGTGATACACCTCCCTGGGGCATTGGATCAATAGGTGACTATGTTGGTCTCCGTCTCTATTTTAATATCAAGTTGTAAGTCCCGTAAAACCTTCTTTGGACCAGTGTGTTGCTCTCATTGGCCTTATTTATTATGCCCAGACAAATAATTCTTTGCTTTTATCCTTTTGTGTTTAAATAAAAGGTAATGAAGAGTTTCTAAGGAAACTTGGCGTAAAACGGTCGTTTGTTACGTAAGTATGACTAGAAAAATTGTAATACTTAAGTTCTTCATTCCTAGGAAGTGTCATTTTGAATGAATTGCAGTGTATTATGGAAAGCTATTCAATTAAATCGACACCGCTTCCTGGAAAACCAGGACTTTATGTTTCTCTAGAGAGCGGTATATCTCACTCCAACATAAAATCTGTATAGAAAACTATATAGCCCTTTCTACGGTACCGCTTTCATGGAAACCACGGCCGTAGCCTCCCGTAAATATTTCCAATTGTATACTCAATTTAGTTCTTCCACCTTAAAGCAATGTAATAATTAATTACTATTATATTTCTATTATTAATTTTAGGGAGGATCACCAAACATATCAACCAACAGTCCTCTTCAAACGTACGAAACACCACAAAGGATCAATTTACTGCCTGGCATGGTCTCCAGTTGGAGACCTAATGGCAACGGGCTCGAATGACAAAACTGTGAAATTAATGCGTTTCAACGCCGACACATCGAATTTAGAAGGCGAGGAAGTTGAATTGTCAATGCACGATGGAACAATTCGCGATATTTGCTTCCTCGAAGACACTTCCAACAAATCAAGTTTGTTAATAAGTGGAGGAGCTGGAGATTGCAAAATATACGTCACCGACTGCGCAACAGGGACACCCTTCCAAGCGCTCAGTGGACACACTGGACACGTTTTGTCGTTGTACACATGGGGTGGAGCGATGTTTGTAAGCGGATCACATGATAAAACTGTACGGTTTTGGGATTTAAGGACGAGAGGCTGTGTGAACATGGTGACTCCCATAACTGTACCTGGTACAAGACAAGGATCACCAGTTGCGAGTTTGTGTGTTGATCCATCAGGAAGGCTGCTGGTTTCAGGACATGAAGATAGTTCTTGTGTGTTGTATGATATTAGAGGAGGAAGAAATATCCAATGCTTTAAACCACATTCGTCGGATATTCGATCGATTCGATTTTCACCGTCTGCATATTATTTATTGAGTGGAGGATATGATAATAAATTAGTACTCACCGATTTACAAGGTATGTTGGTAGAATAAGAGATAATACGCCTTTTGTACATAACCTGATTACGCGACGT
The DNA here is from genome assembly GCA_963942505.1 of Lordithon lunulatus. Classification (NCBI taxonomy): domain Eukaryota; kingdom Metazoa; phylum Arthropoda; class Insecta; order Coleoptera; family Staphylinidae; genus Lordithon; species Lordithon lunulatus. The sequence goes on from OZ012666.1 coordinate 48,688,713, forward strand.
TATATACAAAACCTTTTATATATAGTCATTTATGTTTACTCCTAATTATTTATAGAAACGCCATTATAGTATTTTTATGAACTTAAACAATATCTCTATAGATACAGGTCTAATTCTATAATTATTATATGATTGCATAACATGAATAGATGTCTATGTCTCTTATCTTTTGACTGCATTAAATAATTGCTTTATAAAAGTAACGTTAAAAAAGTTAATGATATTGCACACAACGCGTACCGGTAGATTATTATTTCATGCTTCCATTATCGCCTAAAAACCGCGACGATGCGTGCGTTGTAAAATAACTAAAAATACAGTGCGCTTTGTGAGATGGCGAAAGCGTTTCTATTCAACTTCTTTTTATTGCTGTTGAAAATCTTTCCTTTACTAAACGTTCACACCAACGCGCATAAGTCCCATGAGGATAATTTGTCAAGACTTAAATTTAATATCGGCAGACGCTTGAGCGTTTCTGTTCAAAAACACACTCCATACATCCCGGTCCATTCCATACCCACCGCGCATGGCACTGTTTTCCTAGAAAACAAGGGCTAGGGACAATGCAACACAGATTTCTCTCTGTATCCTGATTAACTTTTTCTGTGCGCCTTTAACTATAAATGACAACAGTAAGACTATTTTCACATGAAGACGCTAGTATGCGATACCGGTATGCTGGATACTGGTTTTACATGGGACGTTACATGTGTGAATGCTCCCATCCATACATTGTAAAATTAGTATCCAGCATACACCGTATCGCATAATAGCGTCTTCGTATGATAGTAGTCTAAAGGCCTGGTTTCCTAGCAAGCATTGTCGATAAAAACGGTCGTTTTTGACGTCATTTACACATTACAAGATACGTTTTAAGTACATGTAATTGAATAACTCACCAGATTCCGGTGTAATTCATGACATGTTCCCAATACTTTGAAGTATACCACTCTCTGGATTACCTGATTTATTTAAATATACGTAAAATGACGTTAAATACAGCCGCTTTTGTCGACACCGCTTCCTAGGAAACCAAGGCTTAAGACACCGATTTTCAAAATGGGGGTAATTTTAAGTACAAAACGGGGTCGCGGACCAACAAGTTTGAGAAACACTGGTCTAAGAAATATCGAACTGAGATGTGCTTTAGAACGTATGCTAATTCTATTTTAATATATTTTCAGGTGATTTAACGTTGCCGCTGCCGAGTGTCGTAGTAGCCCAGCACCAGGACAAAGTAATATCAGGCCGCTGGCACCCCAGTGAATTCTCATTTCTATCCACATCCGCAGACAAGACAGCGACACTGTGGGCTTTGCCGCCGCTTTAATGACAAACATGTTTGATTTAATTTATTTTATAAGTCTGAACTAATTGTTTTAACATGGATCCACTGACCATGCAATATGCGTATTGCGACGTTTTAAACTTGTTATTTATTTATATGTAAATACTTTTAATGATTAATGTTCTTTCTATGATATTTTTATAAGTATTATAATAATAATAAAAAAATGTTGTAATGTTTTTGTGAATGCCTTGTCGACTAATCTTTATTTTTGTTATTGAGATTATGCACATTAGCAAATAGCCTACTACTTATGCTGTTTAGCACAATATTAATGTAAGCTTAGCGAATTAAACGAAAGTGTAACCTTGTTGAAAATAAGCTTTTATAAAATTGACAGAATATATAATGTATATAATTTATTTCATGTATATTTCACTTATATTTTCTAAAAAATAAAACTAAATTACCATAAGTTTTGTTAAAAATACTTGTTTATTTTTGTGTCCTGATTTTTTACCTATATCATACAAATCATGTGCATGCAAAAACAGTTTTTAGGGGAAATAAAGTGGATTTTACATCTGATGTAACGACCGGTTTAAAACTCGATCAAAAGTGTAGAAACGCTGACGTAACTTCGGACCACAACTTACTTATGCTCCAATCTCAATATAAAATTAATGAAAATCAAACGCCAACGCCCAAAACACATTTGATAACCAACTACTAAAACACCCACACACGAAGAAAAGTTTTACTACGTCAATAAATAAGAATGTGCAGACAACGGTATAGAACTTACCACAAGGCACAGATTCAGGGCAAAATGAGAAGCAATGAAATCCGAAGTAGAAAAGTTATACGACAATCTAAAATCGGAAACGCGCCAAGCCCAGACCGAATAGGGGCGGACTGGCATAAACTTCTAGACGATTATCACAGCCATTACACAAATGAAATCTGACACAGGATAGATCACAAAAGACTGTTTGAAGTCTAACTTTATATCTATCCCTGAAAAACAAACGTTAAATGCTGTAGTGAGTGTCGGTAAGTCTTATGAGCCACACCCTAAAACTATTATTGTACAGAACCGCATCAGCAGGTGTTAAGCGTAGAGCAATTTAGCTTCAGAGACGGTTTAGGCACTAGAGATGCATTATTCTGCATCTAAACTCTCCTATGCTGTAGAATTAAGAAAACCATTATACATATGCTTCATTAATTATGAAAAGATTTTCGATCGACGCAAAGTCTCACATTGGCGTAACTATAGGAACAAGTTTGTTCACCAACATCCAGTGGTGAAGGGTACTAGACGAAGAGACCCTCAGCGAACACAAGTACCTCGAAGTGACGAGACTGGAAGCGGAGAAGATTACAAGCCTGCTCATCGCTAAACAACAGGAGGCATGCCACAATCCTCGCCAGCGGAGCGGGCAGTCGCAAACTACCGGTCTAGTGGTAGTGAGCGGAAGTAACAGCGGCTACAAGAGAAGCCAATAACGCCTACAGACGAACCCAGCGGACGAGAGCCGTAGGACCGACAAGCGGAGCCAAAACCGATGCTGTCGTCGCCTCTGTGAGGAAGTAGAGGACGACTCACGGGAGCTCCCATACAAAATCGTCCCCAGGAGACTCGGTGAGGCCCCCGGGACCAGACGCGGTGGTGGTGGGAGGAGCGACAGCAGCGGTGTCAGCAATCTTTCCGACCGGGCCACCCGCACGTCACAACATACAACCCACTGGATACTGGAGAACCCAGGACCTAGACTGAAGCAGAGGTGGAGAAGGCCCTCAGAAACGTTCCGAGCAGAAAGGTAACTGGTCCCGGCGGGCTGCCAAACGAGGCGATCAAAGCAGTCACAGTCATCGTTAAGGATTCGACAAACACCCTAAACCAATGCCTGTTAGATGGTACATTTCCGAGTAGATGAAAGGTCGCCAAACTCGTACTGATCCCTAAAAAGGGGAAGCCAGATACTGACCCCACAGCCTACAGGCAACTATGCCTATTAGACAGCATGACCAAGGTGATGGAGCGGCTGACCACGAATTGGCTAGAGGAAGTCATCGAAGAAGCGGGCGGGCGGGGCGTGCGGTAGTGGATGCCATCCTGATGGCAAGAGGGAATAGTGGACACTGCAAACAGCGGGCCACTCCGGAAGCGAAGGCATTACTTAATTGTAACGCTGGATGTAAGCAATGCCTTCAATTACTTGCCCTGGGACCGAATAATGTAGGCACTACAGGCTTCAACACGCCAACGCCGCCACTGCTCCTAATGGCGAGATACCTCGAAGATAGGAAGGTCGGACGGCAGCGAGCAAGAACATGAGGGATGGACGAGAGGAGTTTCACAGGAGTTTGTTTCAGGGCCCCTTTTGTGGAACATCGTGAACGATAGGTTCCTGTGACTAGCACTACCATCAGGCATCGAAACGGTGGCGTTTGCGGATGAGCTGGCGGCCACCGGAGACAACCGGGATGGGGAAACATTGACCCAGAATACCAGTAGGGCAGTAGACCAAATTTCAGAATGGATACGGGGAACGACCTGGAGGTCACGGCCCACAAAACCGAGCCGGCGCTGCTCTTCATAAAAGAGCAGGAGCAGAGAGGTGCGGTACAATTGAGCTACTGGGCGAGAGTGACAGGCAAACACTTACTTCACGGCCGACATCTTCCAGACCTCGAGGAACGCAGCGGAAACGGAAGCGGGAATCTTCTGAATCCTCCCGAACATCGATGGCCCCAAAGGGGGTCACTAGAAGGAACATATTGTTGGGTCTGCAGTATTTCTGGACGTAGCGCATTCGACAAGGTATGGCATAAAGGCCTAATTCACCATTTGAAACAGTTCTTCACAGAACAATATTCCCAAATTTTGCAATCGTACATCATCGTCAAATACTTTAGAGTCAGCAACAAGAAGCCTACTCGGAAATGTCAAAAATCAAAGCAGGAGGACCACAAAGGAATGTACTAGGACCGGCTACTCGTTGATGATACAGCAATATTAGCAGTAGGGAATACAAACGAAGAAGCCACAAGAAAACTACAAGCAGCTATCGATCGTATCTATGAATGGACTAAAAGATGGAAAATAAAATTAAACGAATCTAATTCAGATCATATAAATTATACAAACAAAGTTATTAAACATTTCCCAATTTTTATAAACAACATCCAAGTACCATAGTACAGTACAGTACAGTACAGTACAGTATCTGGATATAACACTTGATATTAAACTACACTGGAAAGCGAATGTGACAAAGAAAAAGGAAGAACTAAATATTAAATATAGAAAAATGTACTACTGGCTGGTTTGTGGAAAATCCAGCCCATCCCTACATAATAAACGTTTACTATATAAACAGTCAATTCGACCGGTATGGACGTATCGTGCACAGTTATGGGGGTGCACCAAACAAAGTAATAGACATATAATTACAAACTTTATAAAACAAAGTACGTAGGAGAATCTTTGATGCACATTGGTACATCAGGAATATTGACCTCCATCGGGACCAGAGAATGGAAACCACACATGAACTTCATTAACAAAATTACTTCATGTATGGTTTCCATCAAAATACTACATAATCATGTGAACGTTGAGACTCTCCAGTTTCTAGACCAAACATGATTAGAGAGAAGACGCAAACGAGTTAGTGCTAGTGGTAACTTAAGGGATGCTGATGGGTATACCTTATATATTGAACAAAAGTAAAAAATAGGGTAGAAAAAAATTGCTCATCGATCCTAGACCAAATCTTAATTATATTATAAATGACTATTCTATATTCAGTGTATCTCAAATTGTAAATTGTTTTGTTTGCAATTTGATTTCAACTGGACATCTTTCACGCTTAAGGTGGATTTCCCTATATGTTCAAAAACCAGGTCTACATTTTGCAGATACTAACTAAGAAAATGAATATATCAAAACTATTTATGTGCATTTTTAAATAATTAAATTAGGAGATACGATAACAAATATGGCGTAATCAACGATCGTTTCAACACTTCCTTGGGTATAATATATGCAACATAATTTACATGATATAAATTACAAGAATTGCCAACGCGCTTTCAAACGTATACCATTCAACAGGGATTTACTAACGCAGTGATTGTCTATGTTCTAACGCCAATAGAAAACGCATTTTATACCCACTGGTTTGTAGTTAATTTTGCTGTATTCTCAGTCTCCTTATTTTATACCAATAATTCACATAATAAGAAATAATACAAATTATATTAACGTTTAAGAGTCAGCTAATCATTAGACAGGTCGAAATAAGAAGGCTGAAATAAACCTGGTCTCCTATTTACTGACACATAAATGCTGATGTACTGACAGAGGGTAGTAAATCGGATACGAATAAATTAACTCTTCTGTCAACGGATGAACGCAGACAGACCAACGGAAAGCACGGACACTTCTAAACGACCTTCACTTAGAAGTTTGCCCCTATGTAAACCTACCTTTTTCTACGCGCATGTGTCGCAGCAGCCAATGATAAAATAGCATCATTCTATTTCGAATTACAGCTGAAAAAGTCCGTTACACGTGTGCATTTCAAATTGTGTGGTGTGTTTGTGAACGATCGTAGCATTTTAAACTGTAAAAAAGATGGAAAACAAAATGACTAAACCATCCAGACTGAAGCCCCCAACCACGTCTCGAATGTTTTTAACTAAAAGCACAACTAATCTTTCCTCTGTCGTGAGTTCTTCATCTATGGATAAAATGGACCCCCCGATAAGGCCCGCCCCAAAACGGCTGCCTTTATCCAGAAGATCAAAATCATTTTCTGATCTACGAACTGCTAGCCGGGCTATCAACAAGCCCTTAAACCCAATAGATAATGTAAAGAAACCATTTGTAAGGCCTGCACTTCCAGCTCGAAAACCTGTTGCAGTAGCTACAACAGCAAGCAGTTTAGGCAAGCGACAAGCTGTTGAAAAAGCAGTAGACACTTCAACAAAACCAAAGGTGCTAAAGCCTGCGAAACCAGCCCCATATGATTATAAAGCAAGATTTGCTTTACTGTCTGAAAAATATAAAACTTTATTGGATAGTACTAATGAAATGAAGGAAAAACATGGACAAATAGTTATAGGTAACTAAACATTTGCAACAGGAGTTAAAACTGTTACATTCACAAATTTGTTAAATTTTAAATGAACTTTATTAATATGTATAAAAATAACCTTTATTTAGAATAATATAGTAGCATGTACATATATGTTTATATGCATGGAAATGACTTAAATGGAAGCTATTTTGATATACCTATAATTAGTTTTGCTATATATAAGTGCTGCCTTAACCAGGCACACCTGGTGCTGGGGTGTGTTGAAGGAATTACACAGTGAATACCTACTTATCAAGAAAGAGTTTTATTTTTAAACAATAACAAAGTGGATATAATAATAGAAACAATCCACAATCAAATTAAATGTAAATCTTGATTAAGTAATGCATGACTGCACAACTTGGAGCAATACAGCACACCCCATGGTGGTTAAATGAAAGCACATATAGCCTTGTCACACTGCAACATCGGATTTGCTTCATATTATATTTTTGCTTAGTAGTTGATACAAACTTATCTATAGCTTACTAGTATATAACTAATTACACAAAATAACACTAATTAAATTTAAAACTAAGGCTTGATTGTATAAAGACAAATTAACTGTAACCCATGATTATGGGTAATCGCCTAATAGATGTTGCATAAATTATTGTTAATTTTGCATTTCATATACTCTGCATATCTCTACATATCTTTACAATACTGCTTTTAGTGTTAAATTTGACAAAATTAGCTCAGTATTGTATAAAAGCAGATTAAGTTCATATAATCTGCTTTTATACAATTCAGTCTAAGACTACTTTCACATGTATGTATGTGATACCAGTATGCTGGATATTTTACATTTAGGATGCTAAAGCATGCATGCATGCTCAGATTGTCTACAATGTAAAATTAGTATCAACTGTACAGTGTATTCCATATTAGTATCTTGTGAAAGTAGTCATAGTCTTAGACTTAGTATTAAGTTTATTAAAAGCATGAACTTTGATAATTTACAGAAGCAATCATGATTTCACAATTTTTAATATTTTATATCTTTCAGAGGCAGAGAACTACAAAGTTGAAACTGACAAACTCAAACAAAAGCTAAAAAAATGTGAAATGTTTGAGAAACAACATGTTGGTTGTAAGGAAACCATCAGCCAGCTACAAAATGAAAATGTATTTGCTCAAAAGAAAATTGAAGAATTGTCAGATTCCATAACATGTATACAATCAGAACTTAAAACAAAGCAAACTGCCCATGACAAAATAAGTTCAGAACTTAAACAAGCAAATGTTGACATAGAAAGCTTAAACACAGCAGTAGATGTTGCCAATGATAAGATATCACAGCTACAAGTTGAAGTGAGAGATCATGAGGATTTGAGGAGGCAGCTGCATAACACCATACAGGATTTGAAAGGCAATATTCGTGTATTTTGTAGGGTACGCCCAGCAAATTATGATGAGGATGATAAGTTGTTATGTAACATTGATTACTTAGATGAAAACAACATGGAAATTCGAAAGAGTAGAGACAGCATTAAAAGTGGTACTGGTAGTAAGCCTACAGAGTTGTACCTGGACTTTAATTTTGATAAAGTGTTCCCCCCTGAAAGTAGCCAAGATCAAGTATTTGAAGATTTAGCACAGCTAGTACAGTCAGCTCTAGATGGCTACAATGTTTGTGTGTTTGCTTATGGACAAACTGGGTCTGGCAAAACTTTTACAATGCAGGGTACCCAGAGTAAATTAGGTAAGCAAAAATAGTACAAACTTGATTTAATAACATATATTCAATATCAGTATGTGTAGACATTGTTTAGATCATAAAGTACTCTAAGTTTAAACATGATTTGGTACATTGAGAACATTTTGCTGACATTGTAAGATGATTGTGCCATTTGTAAATGGATTGCAGTAAGATAATGTTTGCCCCCACACAGTGGCCATCACAAGTTTTTTTTTTATTGTGTATCAGTATTACCCTGGCCCTCTTATCTCCAGACCTATCACTGATAGAATATGTCTGGCATATGATAGTATTAGAATAGTAGATAGCACCCTCCTAACACTTGTGGAACTTAGATATGAAATGCTTAGACTGACATTGATAGCCCCCTTTCTTAAATGCCTCACTATGTTAATGAGTGCCTTCAAAATTGTTGTAGTCCTAGACATTATTGATTGTTATATTTTTTATTTTTGTTGATTAATTTTTTTATCATCAATATATTTTAGATCAAATTTGTTGATTTCATGAATTATTTAAATATCTAATATATTCATTGCCCTCCCTTTTCTCGGGGAATTCTGACTTTTTAATAAATTATGTTGATATTTAAAAATAAATCTCACCATAATTTTCAACCACCCCTAACCCTTGTGTTTGCTGCGATGATTAATCTTCTGGCCGCCTTTCAGGCACACTAACCTTCACCATGCTGCATTAGCCTAGGGCTAGGATCCCGGGTTGTCAGGATTGTTTGTTGCCTGCCTATGTAATGGTTGTGGTTGCTGATATGTATCCTTTCCTTCCTTCACATTTCATCTATATCCTGTCCGGTTGGGTCTTGGCAGTTTGGGTGCCCCGGTCGGCCTTCACCTGTACGATCGTTATCTAGATTATTGTGCGTTAGGGTTGCCCCCGTCCGCTGTCCCCTCTGGACTTGTCTCTCGCCCGCCCCGAGCCTTAATTGGTCACCGAAGGTCTTACCGGCGCGTCCTTCTACCTTGCAGTGCAAAAGGATGTCTTCCTCTTGCAGTGACTTGCCTGGTGCCCTTCCTTGTCATACCTCAGGCACAAGTTTCTTTGGTCCTCCCCAGCCGGCCTAGGTTACTCTATTCTATACTGCTCCTTGTTCTTGGTTACAGCCTTGACGGCTGTCTCAAACTGTTACGAGGCCCCTTTATGAAGGGCTACGCCCGGCCTCCTGACCTTGGCCCATTTACCCGGTTCCTTCTCGCTGATGGCCTCACAAAGTGCGTCAAATTTGGCGCCATTGCCCCTTACCATATCCGGAGGTAGCCATTTTCCGTTCACTCTAACCGGGCGATATTGCATTTCTCGGATCCTCCGAACTAGGTGCGCGCCCTTGGTCAGTTAGAGCAATATGGATGAATCTTCCTTCTTGGTCTTTAATTTTGCTGTGTTGGTGGTGTGCGGTTCCCTGGGGATTTTCGGTAATGTGGTTCTACTCCAGGTTTCTGATCATTGCGGGGACAGGCGAGTCTGCGAAATGGTATTCTATGATTTTTATTATATCCCGGGTGGGCAGCCTTGGCGCCTCAACTAGTATTCCCTTTATTCCGTTTGCTTCTGCGATTACTCTGAGGCGTCAGATGCCATTGTATAATTTATTGTATGTACATGTGTTTTGTGAGGCTATGTTCATAATTTATAATCTTTTTCAATTTTAGGCATGATACCCAGGACAATTGATTTGCTTTTCAAGAAAATAGAACGCTTAAAAGCGTTGGGTTGGGAATACGAAGTGCAAACATGCTTTTTAGAGATATACAATGAAACTATAAAGGATTTAATAGACCCCGGATTAAAAAAACACGAAATTCACTTCAACCTGGGCAGAGGTGTGACAGTAACAAATCTACGCGTTGAAACAATAAACTCAGCTGCTGAATTTAGGGAACTTATGACGGCAGCACATAACAACCGCGCAGTAGCAGCGACGAATTATAACGAGCACAGTTCCAGATCACATGCAGTAACCAAAATAACAATGCTTGGTGTGCATAAAGAATCTAATACTGAATACTACGGCACGTTGGTTTTGGTTGATCTGGCTGGATCAGAAAGTCCAAAAAACACAACTGCTGATAGAATCACGGAGACCAAAAATATTAATAAAAGCCTCTCCACACTTGGAACGGTTATGCTTTCGCTGCACAACAAAGAGAAACATATACCATACCGGAACTCGAAACTAACATATCTTCTGCAGTCCTGCCTCGGCGGAAATTCCAAAACGCTGATGTTTGTTAATATTGCTCCTTTCGAGGAGTGTTATGCGGAAACTGTTAATTCCTTACGGTTTGCATCAAAAGTGAAGGAAGTCAAGACTGGAATAGCACGAAATGGTAGGAAAACAGTACTAAAAAGTGTTTAAGTAAACGTTTACAACTAGTTAGGGTAGTTGCTAATGTTTGGGGTGCTTATTATTTTAATTCCAAAGAAATGTATTGTCAATTTTATATTTTATGAATATTTTGTAAACAGTACAACAATAATGCAATCAACAAATGATATGTACACTGAACATGAGCCGCGACTAACTAGTATAATGTTAATTTTTAACCATACATAGTACTGATAATATTTTTATATTAGTTACACGGAGACTGTGAATTCCCTAAGGTTAGCATCAAAAGTGAAGGACGTCAAGACTGGATAGCGCGAAATGGTAGGAAAACTATACTAAAAAGTGTTTAAATAAATTTTTACAAATAGTTGCTAATTTGGGGTGCTTGTTATATTAATTCCAAAGAAGTGTATTGTGAATTTTAAGAAATATGCGTTTACATAGTACAACAATAATGCAATGAACAAATATAAGCCATGATAACTACTAATATAATGCTATTTTTTAACATGTGATGTACTGATTATATTTTTATACTATTATAACCAACTTTCATGTTGTTTTATATTTTAATTGATTGTAAATAGGTGTAAAAAATGTATTTTTAAATAAACTTACCGAATATACCGTGTTGAACACGTAAGATAATGGTTCTATTCTGTAATACTGTAGCATTATGTAATCATTTTACTGCACTGTAGATGTTACTATATATTAGCAACAGTTGTTTTTTACCAAGTATTTGCTCGTAGAATATACGAGTAAATACTAGATAAAATATAATAAATATTTTTTGTAATTGAAACTGTATTGGAGACGTCTTCAGTACGAATTTGAAGCAATAGCTAATAACAAAATGACTGGTTGACCATAGCAGCTTTTTTCGTGAAATGGTTTTTCTATTTTCGAGCAACAGTGTGCTACCAAGGTTTTGCTTCACTTTTGCAAATCTTCAGCTTGCCTACGGCGACAGCGTTTTGTCATGGGCTCCGGCCTTTCAGTGGTTTAAGGCATTTCCGGAAGGAAGAGAGTCGATTCTTCATTTTCAAGAACCGATAAAAATGTTGATAGAATCCGGGATCTTGTTCGCTTAGATCGTCGGTTGACTGTCCGAATTATTAGACAGTTGAATTTGACTCACCACCATTCATTCAGATTTTAATCAATGAATTGGGGATGAGAAAAACATGCGGAAAATGAATATAACCTTTCGCTGGACATCAGAAAGGAAAGGAATTGAAAGGTCATTACTGCTAACGAGACTTGAATACGACCCGGAAACCACACGCCAGAGCATGGAATGACATTCTTCAACCTTTCAAAGGCCTCAAAATGCAAGGGTGGGCAAGTCTAAGATCAAATGCATGCTGATTAGTCAGAGAATTGTCCACAAAGAGTTTGTGCCTCAAGGCCAGACAGTCGATCAATATTTTTACCAAGATGTTCAAGGGTCATGCATCTCAGTCCAAACATCAAGAACAACTGAGTCACAACAATGTGTTTGTCACACAGCAATTTCAGTAAATTAGTTATTAGCCAGTAAAAAACATTCCTGTGGCTCCTCAACCTCCTTATTCGCCGTACTCGTGTCCTTCTGACTTATCCCGAGATGAAAATTCACGTTAAGTCATCTCATTTTGGGACACTCGAAAATATTCAATCAACCGTAACTCACCAGTTGAAGACTATTCCAGTATTCGATTTCCAGCACTGCTATGAAGATTGGTAGAACCGTGTCCAACGCTGTGTGGCTTTCCAAGCAAGTAAAAAATAAATAAAAATTACCATTATTTGGCATAACCATACACATAAAATGAATCCAAGTCCACATATTATAAAACAGTACATCTACTAGTAGTGGGGAGAATCGAGTACTGAAAACGACAATATTTTCTAAGGTATCGAGTACAGAACTGATATAGACCTGCGCACCGAGAAACTTAGTAGTTTGTGTTTACATCCAGTACTTCTAAGAATATATGTGGTAAGATAGAATTTGATTTTGAACGGTTATGGGTTCTAATAATTATACATCCATGACTACATCCAACTCTTGGCTTGCGGTTCTCGAAGATCAACAAATTTGCATGTTGCTGCCGGGGGTGTGCATCAATACACATCGCCTAGGCATATTCCAAATTTTAAAAATCCGCTATTGCAAGGGAAGTGATGGCACTCGGCGTTCTCACTGGAGGAAATCACCCCATCCAAGTACTGAACACCGTTACCCGACGCATATTTTCTGACTGGATTCAGCTCTTTGGGCCAGGAGCCAGTCAGACTTCGGTGAAATGATGATACTCGGACCCAGATGGTACCCTGGCCCCACTGCTGCAAACGGGTGCCCCGTAAGACGTGGGGCGAGTTCCTACCTGAACATTGTTCTTGGTTCTCGAAAATCGGATGTTTTTTTTTATTAAACGTATCGATTTCCTGTTACCGGTTCTGGCTCAAGTTCTCGAGAACTGAGAGTCGACAACATAGAAGTTCTCGAAATCCCCATCACTTATAGTTCTATACCTCGAAATGAAACACCCTTTAGTATTTGATAATTAATATATGATTATTTTCAATCAACAGTTGAGTAACCATCAATTGTCCAATTCATTCGAGAGTCGATAGTGTTCATCACTAGTACATCTGTAATAGCTACATTCTCTGATATTTCGGTACTTATTATACTATATTATCGTAAACACGAGAGTTCGTAGTTTCGCAAGTATATTTGGCGTATGGAGCGCAGTTTGCCCGTTCAAACTATCATGCTCGAGTTACGCATAAATACCCGTGCTCAAGGAAAAACTCTCTTCTTTGTCTGCCTGGCCGAGTAATAGTAATTCGGCCCTGGCGATGCCCTGGTAAGTCTACTTTTAAGCTCTAGTTAGATACCCTTATATCTAAAAAAAGACCGTTGCCTCAAGCTCTTTTGTTACGTACACCCCTAACAGCGATAGTAGTGATGAGTATGAATGAGGTCTGTGGCATTACTGAGCAATTTTCTAGGTTGTAGTAATAATAAGTAATGATCTGGCAACTGAGGCTTGTTTGGCTGGGTTTGTTTGTTACCTGAGGTTTAATGCTAGCTTTATGAGTAAATATAACTTGCGCCAATTACACTTTATTTATTTCTACAACATGTCATCAAATAAAACGAAATTGTTACAATTGTTTTAGTCAACACTATAAGAGACTAATTATGATTCTACACATGAAAATTGCACATGAAATTACTTCAAAATGCTTATAATAACTATGCTGATATAATCCAAAAATATAACTTATTTACTTAAAAGGATAAGTCATGTCAGGACTTTCACCTACTCTGTCATTGGTCCTAGTAAAAGGTTTTGTTGTACGGCAATCCTGAAAAAGAAAACAAGAGATTGAGGTCAAAATGTAAATCGTTTATAGTATCATTAAGTAATTTAGATATCTCAACATGTATGTGCCCGCGCAGACTTTATATAATTCTCCGAAGCGATCAAGATTGAAGGGATCTATATCATAATCCTGATAATGTAAATTGTGTCCAGGCAATTTATTCTTAAATAAAACACAAATCCTCATAAATGTGTCGTATTACAAAATAATGCCAAATCAATGGATGGATTGACAGGAGTTTTATTAGAAGCGACATCTACGCACAGTACGCCACCTCGGAGGACCTACTACCGTTTTGAAACAATGAACTATAAAAAGGTTTTCAGATCACTGCTATTATGCTGCAACTAGCCGTAGGGCTAAATTGCTGCTTGTATTATCAGTTACAGACAATAATTAGGGATTTCGATACGGAAAAAACGTATAGGTTCGAACGATATGTCACCAGAAGTATTAAGCGGTTACAATAAAAAAAATAGTGGATCTCTCCGATTGTATCAGATATGTGAGATGATTATCTTCCTTCACATAAGTAATTTTTGTGAAATATTTCCTAGACTATTTTCACATGGTCTGTTTGAGCATATGATTTGAATGCACTCGTAAAGGTCTGAGTAACTAGGAAACGCTGCCGCATCGGCCTTTTTGACGTCGTTTTAACAATAGGTTTAAGTGTATATGCACTTAAATAGAAAAAAAAAACGACTGGAAATACGCCTGAGATTTCAGTTTCATTAATTATGTTATATTTAAATGGACTTTGTTTCTATCAGATTAAATTCATATTGAGGGGCATATTTTCACAACACTTTAGTATTGTACTGTAGAAGAATAATCTAGAAGAGCCCATGTAAATCACACACCATCTGATCGATTTAAGAGCTCTTTGGGGTTTTACGCGTAGTTTCTGACTAGCACAATTCCTATAGTATATGCATTGATATTGGACATGTGTTGGAATAAACATGTTAATCTCACACTGTTATTTAGATTTTTTTATAATCCTGGCTGTGCCCCAGATAGGGTCTGTTGAAGCATATTGTGTGAATTGTTATTGTACATAAGCCTTCTCCCTATTGTAAGGGTTACACATTTAACAACTTCCCACCACAACTTAATTAAATTATTATTGATTGCATTTTTCAGCCCTCCACCTTAAGTTTACCTCCACTTGTTATAGATGGTTTCTTGGAGGCTGATTACAACCAATTTAGTAAGCTCCATTTAAGGTTTAAGTGTGCTTGCATCTCAGTCGCAGTCTTGTAATCTCAAAATAAAAACTTCTGTCTCTATAGGGCTATTAGTCAGATAGATCAGGAGAGTTCAGAGGATTCATCTTCACAGAAAACCTCCGAAAAGCCGTGAAGGGTGATTCGCGAAAATCATCCCCGTTGGGGTTTGAACTCACACTCCCCCAATGCTCAGTACGCTCCTCTAACCACTAGGACACTGAGCTGGGTAATCTTAAAATATTATAAGTGTGTTGCAATTTACAACTGCAGTACATGATCAAGATTAATTAGTCGTTGTACCCGGTGGTAATTTTAATAAAGATCTGTAGCTGTCGTGTCAAGTAAACACACCACTCCTTTCCTTAAAAACAGTCACATATTATATACTAATTTGCTTATATTGGCATTTCTTCATTTGTTAGTACTTTCAAATGTCTTTCGATTTTGACGCCGTATTAATCGGATGTTCCAATACTTTTTGCTGAATTGATGAACGATATCTAATTGTTGTTATAATATGATCATAAAATATCATTCAAGTTATTTAATCTCCTCAAATAAAATGCAACAATTATAACATCTCCTATTAGGAGATATTGTCTTCTTAGGATGTGTGCTGCCTTGAAGATATAGTAATATTTCCTTTTCTTCTATTGGTAAAGTTATTGTTAAAGAACACCAGAGGCAGACAGCTGTTACTTCGTAAGGATATTAGATTCTCCAAAACCCAAAATGACATCTGTGGCACTTGTGGGGTTTTATTTTGAACAAGTTTCCTAAACCTAAATCCTTATGCCTCATAAATATATTTAAACGAAGAATAACAGCTCATTTGTTAGAGAAGGTGGTATCTGAACTGAAGGAATTCCTATCCGGGTGTCCTAATTATGATAAATTAATATTATTTATTTGTTAATTTTTTATTAATTTATTTGCTTTAGAGGGTTGTTTTAAAGTGTTTTTGTATAGTACTTATTCATTATTATCAGGGTTTGCTTATTAAAATGTATATCTTTGTCATGTAACTTTTATATTTTTATATTGTGGTATATGACGTAACTACTTTCTGTAGAAACAAATAATGATAATAATAAAATATCTATCTATCTATCTTGATAATCTATTATAAACTTGCTAACCACAGTTCGAAGCAGGTATAATGTTGTAGATATATGGAATCAGTCTCTTAGATACCAAAGCCAAGATGCTTACGTTTTTTCACGTTTTGTTTGATTTACGTTTTTTCTTTATAGATATTTTGCCTTGTATTATAAGGACATTGTATCGGTCTGAGTACCACATTACCATCGAATTTTCGGGATTTTATTGTTTCCATAATTGCTGTCTCCTTATTTATGCGGTATGGTAAGTCTTTATTCCTTATTTTTTCTTTTTAGATATTTTGCCTTGTATTTATTAGGTGCAGCACATTGTATTGATCTGGGTACTACACCTCATGACAAAAGAATTTTCGGGCTTTTATTGTTTCTATAACTGCTATCTCCTTATTCATGCGGTAGAGTAAGTCTTTATTTCTAATATCCTCCGGTAATCTCACATCTCGAAGGCTTCGAATTTTCTAAGAAAAATGTCAGCCTCCGCCTTTCTACTTCTATTGAGAAGTAAAAGGGGTTTTGCAGCGTCGTGTAAAGAATGCAATCTTTCTGAATAAGTAGCATTTTTTTTCAAGTTGTGTATCATATGCTGTATCGTTTCACTAGACTTTTCTATATAAGGCACACGTTACAAAGAAAAATACTGGGCACGGCATCAGTTGTCCTTAACTCCTATAATGTTTGAATTGTGTATGTATACGCTAAAAGTATACCCAATCTATCATTATTGTCAATAGAATCGGTTTTGGTCCCATGTCCACAAATTGGTTCCTCAATTATATTCTCATCAGTTGGTACATAATAATGTAAATTGTTCCGAATACAATATTTATGGAAATTGGGATTTATTTTTATCATGTTAATATATGGAATTCTCTCATTCTCATGCTATTGTTAGCATGAATACAAAATTGACTGAATCAATAACTTCACTTTAGAAGAAACCACCCTCAGAGGTCCAGATCTTGAATAATTATGTATTTATTCCGCAATAAAATACCATTCATGGAATAATGTATAAAAATGGATTGGGAGGAATCTGTTGTGTTTTATTAACCCCTTTGTTGCAAATAGTTCTAATAGGATCGATTTAACATTTGTTAATGCCTATTTTAGGACATTGAAAGGATGTTCACTTAAAAGTGTGTCCTAGTTTCTTCTTTTGTAAGTGCTAAGTCCAGGTGTGGTAACACTTCAAGATAATTGTTGTTGTCTAGTGCTGTATGAGGCACAGCTAGGCTAGGACGTTTGGATGTACTTAAAGTCTCTTGATGTATCAAGCAGGCACTTCCTCTTTCAACAGTGAATATTTGTAGATCTCAGTGTTAGGTCATTAGTACATACCAAGGAGGATTAGCAATTGGTTGCAGAATTTTCAATTGGAGTCTTTATAGTATGCCTATACATATTTGTAGATCTCGGTGTATTAGTTCATTAATGACATATCAATGTATATTAGCCTTAGTTTGTAGTTTTCAATTCTGGTCTTTATAATATGTCTATAACAGTAGTAGTAGTATTTTCTTATTTTCCCTATTGGCCTAGTTTAATTTTCTTACACTTTTAAATAAAAATTATTGCCATGGTGAGAGAGTGAAATCCCACACACCTACAGTATACATATTATAAATGTTTTGTTTTATTATGTCTATATTTTACTAGGTTGCAGAGCTCCCTAACTGCATATAATGTCCATACAGGTTTCAATAGAACTTTATAGGCTTATTTTGAAGAGATATTTGTTATTGGTGCCGCAACAGCCAGTAGATGATTTTAACTTTATCTGCATATGCTTTGCAAAAATAAGTTTTCCATGTTTGTTATGGATTTCCAAGAATTTTGGCGTCCTAAGCTTGTACCATCGGCCGTAGATTTAGGTAAACTGACAGTTACCTTTTCGCATGATGTAAGTTACATTCACCAATTTGAGTTCAACCTTGATCCTCCATTTTCAGCTATAATTCTAGGTTGTCTAGTACCTCTTCCAACAATAGTGATGCCTATTCTGGATACATACTTACTAATGAATTCTGTATGCTCAGTGAACATAGTTGTATTTGTGTTTCATAGTGTTGGTATGTCAGATGTGTAGATGGTAGATAGGATTGACCCTAAAATACCAGCTGGGGTACCTCAGACTTGAAGTAATATACCTCTGATGTGTCTCCTTAATATTTTATCATTAACTATCCGTCACTCTAAAGTATGATGTTAATGGTTCATGAAATGAATAATGCCAAGCAGAATTCAGATTGTAGAGAATGGAGTAGTGAGGTAAATATAATACACTGCACATTATACATGTATTTGTTGTATTACACACAAATAAATATTCGTTGTGCATGCTTGTTGCTTTTTCACATACTGTGATCCTGTTGTAACACAAACCTGTATATCCTGATGCTAATTACTCTTGTGTTGATATATCTCTTGCTGCTTTATGCATGCTTCACACTACCCCTATATTTATTTTACCATATTTCTAATCCATCCCCCATATGAACTTCCTAGCCACGTTTATAATTTGTATTTGTCCCATCACCCATCCTTATATACCATTCTCATTCAAGTTGTTAACAGCAAATAAATGATTTCCTTACTGTTGCAGTTTAATAGAAATCCACGTTTTCCGAAAAAATCCAGAAATCATGGCTTCAATATTGATTGGTATATTTACCTACCTTGTATATCCAAGGTGGTCTACCCAATCCTTTTTATTATGGCCTCTCCTGGGAAAATATTCAGTCCCCAAGTTGCTGCTGCATGAGTAACCATACTGGGCAATTGGATTGTGGGTCCTGGAACATTTTTGAACAGTTGTGACCTAGTTCAAAGACAATATTCAGAGATATTTAATTCTCTTTGATTCCACACCATTCAATGCACAAGTAGTTAATCAGTTAGATTGATTTGAACTAATCTGTATATAAATCAGTAGCAGTCAGCTTGGCCCATCATTTCAAGATATGTATTAATTTTCTTATATGCTCAAGCTTGTCCATGTATTTTTAGAGCGTTGTTCCTCGCTGATTTAGATATATTCTCATTTAGTGGTATTATATTATATATTAATATAATAAACAGTAACACATAAAACGTTTTTTCCTGAAGAAAGAAAGATGTATCCGGTAGAAGAAACCATTTAACTAGTCTAGTCTATTAAAAGAAATTGTGGCATTATACTTTATTTACAATATAACTTGAAGGAATAAATATGACAGTAAGGGAATTGGGTGATTTCAGTTTTACTTTTGCTGTGAATTTCCGTTCATGTTCTAATTTTGTTGTTTTGGTATTTTAACGTGTCTGATGCACTTTGTTCCGATGATTAATAACTAGTAGAAGAACTGAAGCTGTATCACTTAGCAGTTGGTGACATGTTGTAGAGAGATATAAAAGAAAAGCAAACCCACCCAGCGATTTTAATCAATTCCAATATCCAGTTTGCAGATTCCAGTTTTTAGAGCAATGGTTTGCTAAATTATCCATTCAACCATTTCGCACCACTTAGATATTAACTATCCTTATTTTTCATCTTTATATATTCTTATCACAAAGCAAAATATATAAGAAATACTTAGAGAAAAACGATATATTTTACTTTTAACTTTACTTGCAATGTCACTGTACTGGTACCTGTCGTAGTGGCATGATTGCACTTCATTGCAGCTTCAATACACATACAATTATACGTAAAGAAACTGAGTGCCGTTGTGTCGAGTGGTCATTGTGTTTCAGGTATTGGACGATAATCCTATTACTGCGGTTAAAAATCAGCTAGTCCACCCCGAAATGGAACACTCTTTACATCTCAAATAAAGCGTAATCACAATTTTGATCAAAATTAGCTGATAAAATTAGAAAGAGTGGAATGCATGAATGCATTGATTGGTTAATAATAGAAGCGTGGTCAAGAGGATTTATTTTAAATAGTACCCATATAATACATACAAATAGGAGCTAAAATGTATTCCCAAGTAATTTCTCACAAAACTAGCATGTGAGTCATCTATTGGCCAGTGCCTTCAGCCTTTTTGTAGTTCTAATAAAACGGAATGCAAGACCATTCACATATACTTGTACTTGTTTGAAGAAAACAGATAGACTAGCAAATGAACATTACCCTTAATACATGGAATTTTTTTATTGTGATGGGCCACTATCTGATTGAACTACTGTTTTATAAACCAATATTAATGTATGATTCACCCATAAACTCACACAAACACCAGAAAAACAAAGTTATGACAATTTCATTTCAAGCTATAAAATCTCCTGTATAAGTATTCTTCCTGACACTTTCCTAACTTAATGAGTTAGGTATAGTTAAAGTACGGCTATGCAACTTACATTCAGAGTCCTCGTTTAAATTATTGTGCAGGAAGCACACACGCTTTTATATTTGATTGTTGTAACTTCCACTTTCATTAGAGTAGTTAGTAATTTCTAACCCAAGTCCAGAATTCATGTGCAGTTAATAAATTACAGGATATTGTGAATTCCTTTTAGTTTCCAACTGGCTGCCAGATAAAGACAAATCAATAGACATAACTATTTTGGTAGTAAGAAATATGTTTTTATGTGTCCATTTGAAAAATAATAGTAAATATTAGAGTGATAGAATAGACTGAAAGCATTCAATAGTATATTGATAGTTAGGGTTTTAATCATAATATGATTGGTAGTTTTATCACTGTAATGTCAAATAGAAGGATTGACTTTTAGTTGCTCTTTAGCCACTTTTTCGTTTATCGGGAGTTGTTCTGGGCTAGCCTTAGCTGGCTAATAACAGCCAGAACAGCTCCCGGCCGATAATTGATGCCATATCTAGCATCATATTAGGAAACAGAAAAAAGTAGAATGTAGAAAGATTTAAATATTTTTATAATGCAACATATATTTGTAGTTTTTAAATATTGAATGAATATATTATAAAGTGTTACATTTCATTATGAGTGAGTGTAATTACTTTGTAAATACACTCAAAATACATGTGAGTTTTAGTTTGAAAAGTCCAATAAGAATATGAAAAATTATCTGACCAAGAGATAGATATATTATAAACTTGATGACTGCCTTTCTATGAAGTCTGCAAGTAAACTAAAGTACAATATTATAGAGTATATAATTGTACAGATATACAATTTGAAGAAACCTAAATTGGACCTTGTAAACGGTTCGCACCGGAGTTTCAGCAAGAGACAAGGTAATCGTGCGTTCCAAAAGCGGCCCGCCGGGATAAACGAACACGAGACAATCAACCCGAAAGGAGCTATAGATAATTACACACAAATAATTGATTAGCAAAGGAGTGTTGATTGTAGGGATTGTTTGTTTGTCGGTTACACATAATCCATTGGCTATTCCAAGCCAAGTTAAGGGTGGTTTTTATTAGTAGTTTTGAAATAATGTTACATATAACACAATCTATTATTAATGCATGAAGAAGAAAAAACAATTCTCCAAGCCCTAATACAATAGCAGTCTAGTTCATTAAGTCTGCAATTGCCATCGTTGAACTAATGTTTAAATAGGATCATACTATTGATGTAAATTAGAAGCTTAAAGTGGATGATGAACTGTGATGGAAGATAACATCAAGATGGTGAACCAATTCATATACCTAGGGGCAGAACTCACTAGGCACTGAAAAGGGAGAGATCCACAGACAAATAAATATAGCCAATACAGCGTACTTTGCACCGTCACACGGATGCGCATGACCTTATGGAAATCCGAGTCTGGAGAAGAGCGGCGACAGTGTCGTGGAGGCCAAGGCTCAACTTGGGCTATAGCGCCATAGGAATAAGAGTAAAAGCTCAAAATTATGTTTAATAAAACAGAATCCTTTAGCAACATTACTAATTGTAGCTGGATACACTTCCAATTTGGTTATACCATTCCAAAGTTGTTTATATTGAGTAGATCTTCAAAAGTACATTTTTAAAACATTCTTAGAGCCCTATTTGACTATAGCAGTCTAGTTCTAAAAGATTAGAAATAACCTTTCTTTTGTATGGATAAGATAGAACTCAATCTCCTGATGCAGATTGTTATAAAAGTTAAAATCAACAGTCCAGCAATGTAGACTTCAATTTGACCCTCCAGTATCAGCTAATTCTATTATATATGTCAAAAACTAAGTTGTAGTTGCCAGCCCATAACACTACCATATTTAGTCTTTTAAGACCTAGAAGAACATAATGCACCTCAGTTCAATTTACAAACTTCTTCATATGATGAGTCTATAACCCAAACATATGAACCTTTAATATTTTGTGCAACCTTTGTATCAAAGAGAACACAGTTGTTCCATCAGTCCTGATACACAAGACTTAATCTTTGATTACTCTTGTGATAAAATCACTTGCAACAGTAATTATGATGTATATGTCACATGACCAAAAACACCCCAACAATTGGACCCAAGAGTAATTTGATCACCCTAGATAGATCCACATACATATTTTCAAAACAAATTAATAAATGTATGCATCAGATAAAAACTGGCTGGTGACCTCACCATAATGCAACAATAGCAACCAGGTGTCACCAAGCAAATTCTTAAACTCATACATATCAACTTACTTGGTTCAAATGTTTGGCCCTGGCCCTGAATAGCCCTATTGCGTTTTTTATTCCGCTTAGACTTCATGTCTCCACTAAACTCATCTCCTTCATCCACCAGTTGTTGCTGCTGCTGCTGTTGGTCCTGGTTGAGCTTCTGAATAATTTTCTCATTCATCGAAAACGAGCTGTTGGATGCGGGTAGTGCTGTTTTTGACTGAAAAACAATGCCACTGCTGCTCTCGAAATAATTCACATCAGCATGCTGTCGCAATGATTCACCAATAACAACGGGCGCGTTCTGTGTGTTGTTGGGTACAACGTAAATCGGCATGTTGACGACCACAGTACCAACTCGAACTACAACACTGATATCGCCAAGAGTTGAGATGAATTTACCCCTGTGGGCTTTGATCATTTTCTTCTGTTTGTTGTGTAAGAGTCTGACACTCTTAGCCTTATCTTCGCGGATTGTTAAGTGCAGGCTGTTGAGATCATTGAATGCTTGGAAAGTAAAACCATTTATGATGATATCTACTATATGTTTTGGTGCAAGACCTTGGATGTTTGAATTCAATAAACTTTGTGGACAGTTTATGTAAAGATGTCCACTGTTATTGCATCTGTAGCATCTCTTGATTTCGGTATTGCTATTAGTTGGTTTTTCTGGGACTGGTACAGTTTGTTGAATTTGTGGAATTTTTTGTTTTTGTTCCTCCTCCATCAAGAACATATAAAGCTCCTCTGGTGTAGCAAAATTTTTATTATAACAGTCACCCCGCAAACTTACAACTGTTAAACCTCCAATCAAACAAGAAACTGCTTTTCTTCCTGTAATTTCACATGCTTTCAACAACATACTTTTGTATGTAAAATAGCAGCTGTATGATTCATTGTCCTGTTTTCCTCTCACCAACATGCGCTGTAGGTTCCCAAAATAATCCATTTCTGACGGAAAAGCACTTATAAATGATTTTTTCAATCTATCCCAGTTTTCATTGAGCTTGTCTTCTCTAATAAACCATTCCTTTGGTGCACCTGCTAATTTTGATGCCATTTGGAACTGTTTTTGAGATGGTGTCCATCCTTCTTTAAATCCAATATTATCAATAGTTTGTGTGAACTGTCTTGATGTGAAGGTTGGATCCTTTCCATCGAATATTGGAATCATGGGATGTCCTTCATCAGGTGATATAAATAATGTATTCATTGATTTGTCTTCTTTTGGTCCATCTTCCCACTTCTCTTCTGGTTTGATCCATGTTTGACTATTAGGTCTATTTTGTGATCCATCATAATTATTGTACTGGGGTTCTATTACCTCATAACAATCTGAATTTTGATTAAACTCTTGCTCCTGTTCTGGTGAATATTGTCTGGATCTTGCAGGTGAAAACCTCTTAACTGGTGATGGTGGTGAATAATGTCGAGCACTTGATCTTGGTGGGGAGAATTGTCTGGATCTTGGTGGTGAATAATGTCTAGGTAAAGATCGTTCTTGAGATAATTTTCTCTCCCTGTCAATAAAATCTGGGTTCTCTTTGTCATAACTTTGATTCCGTGATGGTGATGGTGGAGAATATCTATTGGGCATGAATGTGTCTTCATTGCCTCGGTGACGACGAATAGGACTTCTGCTGTGCTGTCTTGAATCCCTTCTAGGACGTGTGGGCGACATCGTGCGACGATTATTTATCGAGTTACGCCGGCCTCTTATAGCACCCATGCGTTCACGGGATCTACTCCGTGGATGCCTGGTTCTATCTCCATGATTTGGCCTACCACCTCTGCCTCTCAAACCCCATCGTTCCGTTCTAGGTGCTCTATTATTACCTCTCATTATTGTAACTTACCTGTAAACTGCTAAAAATGAGTTTATAACAACAAAATGTTTCGATTTAATTATTATACTAAGGCTATTTATAACCTACTGCTCATTATTAATGTATATAAAACGATATAGTAGAAAATCAAACTTACTCTTTAAAATTGTATGTATGCTCGTTTGAAGACTCCAACAAGCCGCAACTACGCAATTACGTTTGTATATTAATTATATGGCGGACTAAAACAACGATATTATTGATTAGTTCACTCTGTCAGAATTGCCAATATAAATAATTGCCAACCATAGAGCCAAAAACCCTAAACTATTTATTTATATACAAGGATAGTCTGATAAGTTTAGAATATAATTAAGAAACGTTTCTCCAACAAACTAGTTACGATCAATCTTATTAATAATACTGTCTTACTTGCACTTACATATTGTAATACACCGCTGAATAATCAAATAGTCGATTTTGATTATTCTAGTCTGTGCAACTTATTTTAATAGACACCTCTCAAATTACAAACAGTAAAATTTTCTCACTATAATCTCTAAAATGTTGAAAATAACTTTACTTTAGAGCCTAAATTTTAATGTGAAATTTGATTTTTATCAACATATAACAGGCGCAATGTTAAGAATAGCAGATATGATGGAAATTAAATCAAACAATACGTTAGTTGAATGATTTTTATTATACCTTCAATAGGTAAAAATAAAATTAATAAAGCAATACATTAGTTGTATTATTTTTAATATTGTAACAATAACAAGTTTTTGCTTCAATGTATGTATTCAAGGTGGGCCTGTTGTCCTGCTAGTCTGAGGGCTACAATCTGCTGAAGGCTGATGGTGGTCTACCACTATTTCATCAATTTTATCCAATACTGGACTACTGATTCTTCAACATTAAAATGTATAGCTATATTGTGCAATATAGCACAGTATACATATATGTTATTATTTGCATTTGGTGGTGAATAAAGTATCCTGCTGTGATGGTCTCCATTTTGATAATTAGCCTTCATTACTTGTTGTATGGTACTCCCCCACCATATAAAAGCATAATGTGTGCTGCCAGGTAATCATTATACCAACATCGTAATTCTAAGCCTTGCATCACAAATTATTTGAGTATTCAGGCTATGGCAACTTCCTATTTATGTGTACTTGCTGATTATGTTTAGGTTTCACAATGGCTACATGTTTTCCATTAACCACACCTATTATGTGACAAAGTCCATGAGTTGAAAACTATTTTTACCAAACTAGTGTGTCCTCACTATTTCTTGGAAATCGAATCCAACCCCTCAAACAGTCTCTGGTTCGCTGACGCAGCAACGGAAACGCAAATCTCCGTCTTTGCTTTTCCACAGGAACATATTCCTTGATATTCCCATAGGCTTGTGGGCTTTTGTCCGTCGAGGGAGAAGTGAAAACAGCTGATCTATTATTCGCGATTCAAATGTCAACGGTTTTCCTCGAACTAGTAGGTAACCAGCTGATCTTGTTTGATCAGCTCTTTAGATAAAAATTACATGATTTTGACCGCTTGGACAGTAATGTGTAGTTGTTAATAAACTTTTTATAACTAGACAAATTTAAAACATATTGTCACATATATGATGAGAAAATGCATTTTATGCGTAGAGATTACCCACTAGATTTTAGTTTCTGCCACCAGATAGAGCACCGACTAGCCTGAATTGCCCATTATCTTCTCTATGATTATTTTTGGATTTTCGATTTGGGACCTGGGACCTGAATAACATTCACTATCTCTATTGAAATCAGACGGTTAAAGTCAGAATAAAAGAAACACATCGGAAGTATAACATCTCGAGAAGGGGGTCCTTCTTTTATTCTGACTTTAGCCGTCTGATTCAATAAAGATAACGGATGATATTTAGGTCCCAGCATAGACAAGATAGATGAGAACATGCAGCGGCGACTCCACCATAATTTTCATGGAGATCAGTAATTTTCCTCCAGACCACCTGAGCGCTGTCGTCGTAAGCCTAGGAGAGAGGCTAGCGGGGTGAGAAGGGAGACTAGTTGGATTGTTGTGTTTCGTTTGGGTTGTGTATGGGTTCGCCGTCTGGTGGTTTCGCCCATAGATGAATACTATAGATGTGCCACTCTAATGTTAAGAGAGATGAAGGTAGTATTGGTTCCTGTGAGTACCCACTTCAGCGCTGGTGTCGCGATTGGCGCGGTTTTTAAATTATATATAAATTGGTTTACTTATATAATAGAAATAATTATATTATTATTATATTTATTTATTGATAATTATTAAGTCGCAAACACGTATTAGTTTTGCTAATGAAAAACCAATAAAAGATCTCCACATTTATTGGTTTTCCATTAGAAAAAAGTGTTTGTAAATTTATAATTATCAACAATTAAAATAAATATAATAATAATACAATTATTTCTGGTTTAGTAGGAAGGTTAATAGAAATAATACACTGTATATTAAGCAATTATAAGGTATTTATTTTTGAAGATACTGTTGTAGCCTCCACCACTGGTACCAAATAATGTGGATAACCTCGATGGTTGTTAAAACCTCTGGCAGGCAATAAAGGTTGGAAATAAAGCAAGTAGTATAAATATGAAATATTTATTTAATCACTAAATATCTCCTCCTAGGCGTATTACAGGCCTGTACTTCTGCGCTGACTGTAACTGTCTTCGACTTTAACTTGTCTTCTAACTCTTTCTTTCTACTGCTGTATATGTGACTACAATGACTGCCTGCAATGACTGACTACAATCACACACTGACCGAACCGTGGCGCAACATTTTTATAAAAGAATCTCCTACCTCCATTATTTGAGTAGAAATGTTAATTGTTTGGCTGGTCAAGGGCTCGATACTTTCTTAAGCTAATTACTAGAAACTTACTTTACTTACTTACTTTGCTTTGTCAAAATACTTTAATTGTTTCCGCGACTAATGTGAATTGAACTATTTGCTTTTACTTTTACTGTTTATAATGAAATAATATATGAAATACGAATATATGAAATATAGGAATGTAGAGAATACAACAATACTTTAATTTACGGATTTTTTTCTCTATACGTACAACTTCGTACAATACACTTCCGCACCATGTTTGTATTGTAATAACAAAATTGATTAGCAAGAATGAACAAATAGCAGTACAGAACAAGTTAACTACTTCACTGACACAAACGTGATGAACTGACCATAGCCGCCATAGCCAATGTATATGTTAAATGACAGCGCTGACAGCAACTGACAGACATTACCGACAAAATAAGTAAACATAGCCGAGCAGCAAACCAACACTGCGACATGTGCGACACCAGCGCTGAAGTGGGTACTCACAGGAACTAGGCAAATCAACTTTGCCCCCATAAGAGTTAACATAGCATGGTTTCGCCATTCATGCGCCATTTTTGTTGCTGGTGCCGTTCAGTATACAAGTCAGTTTGTGTAACAGTGCTTGTTTTTAATATGGTTCGCCAGTGTTATGTGAAGTCGTGTAAATCCCTCCAGAAGGATATATCAATGCATTGTCATTTTTATTTAATGATTATATTCTGACCGTAGACTGTATTATATCTTATAATTGTGATGTCAATTACTCTTCATTATAATGGAAACTGTTGTTATATGTAATATTTATAATTTATTGTTTAATAAATGAATGTTAAAAATAAAAATTAAAATGTAACTAATTTGTGTATTATTATTAATAGATTACTCTTATAATAAAAAGTTGGAATAAATACGTAAAATAGGAATAAAGTATTATTATATATATATATATATATATATACTTTATTCTTGTTTTGATTATTTATACCAATTTTTTGTAATAATAGTAATTTATATTTCCCTACTTTCTATTCAGAAGAATTTATATTTCCCGCCGCCATCGATCAGCGCGTATGCGGTATGGAGATAAACTAAAACGACCCGATGTCTCGCGCTATTAGAGTCGCCCATCTATAGTACTTATCTATGGATGAGAAAGTGACTCTGGCGCATCTCTTGTCTGCGGACGGAACTAATGGTTCGCGTCTGAGCTTTTAGCTCAGACGCGAACCATACGCGTCTCGGCTATTAGCTCAGACACAAACCATTAGTTCCGTCCGCAGACAAAAGAGGCGTTACTTGACACTGCAGTTGAAATCGGAGTAGTTTCTTTAAATATCTTAATGTTTTTATTAAACGTTTTTGTAAAGCATTCAATGACATGTATTTAAATTATTTACAAACATTAAATGCCTATTTTCCATTAAAATGTACCACAAAAAACATATAAAAACATTAAAATATTTAGTTAACTGTTTTTCAAATTCCAATGCAGTTCCTTTTATATATATATATTTATATTTGGGTCAATAATAAAAGAAAACGCAACACATAACAGGAAAAAATATCTATTGCAGAACCTTAAAAAGTCGGTATACATTACTATATGCATAATGAAAACATGTTTATTATATAATATTAAGAATAATAAGCTAATATAGTAGCCAAGTAGAATATTGTTATCTTTCACATAATGCACATTAACTACATTTTAAAATACTAACAGTGCATCCTTAAAGCAAGTAAGTGGGACAGTCATGAAATTAAACATGATTTATGATGTACAATTGAAGGTAATGAAAACGTTGACTATTCATAATAAAACCAAAAGTTAATTCTTGGAGAAATAATTTAGCTTTATGCTTTCGGAATCATACTCCCTCAAGCTTACCAAACAATGATCTGGCAATATCTCACTTGGTTCCTGTTGCAATGAAATGCCATCAATCTGGAGGTTTGTTCGATGATATTTTCAGTAACATATTGCAAATTACTTAAGTTATTTAATGGTTTATGTAAATCACCCTTTGATACAACTGTATCATATCTTGTGTAATTTATGTGGTAGAGTTCACAATCCAATAGTAGATTTGCACATTGTTGAGCTGCTATAGCCAGCGAGTATAATCATCATAACTATCATATACACAACACTACACTTGGTTACAATCATCAATATACATGTGTTAAATACGTTGATTATGTTGTAGAACTTTCGCACTGTCATTTGCAATTATTTACTCACTCAGTAAAAAACTAATAGTGCCAATCAGAGAACTAACACATTTTAACTAAAACGCCAATACAAGAAAAATTAAATCTGAATATACTAGCGCCATCTTACGTCTGCGGACACAACCAAAAGATCAACTTGCAACGCCCTGGGTCCCAGGTCCCAGGCCTAGGCTTCGACTTGTCACCGCTCTTATTCAACATTTACTCAGAAACGATATTCAGATAAGTACTCGAAGAAACAACTAGGTCCAAGCTTGTGGCCTTTAGTATTTCAATAATCTTTTGTAATAATCTATGAACCATGTGTAACTGTCAACATTCTTATCTCAACACCTTTGTGCTAGAACTTTTAGGGAGAATACTGCTCCTCCCGTCTGAACCCTATAACGAAGTCCAAATTGTATGTATTATTTGGAGAAGCACTTTTAGTACATGAAGCATAAGGCCTATCATCCTTGGAGCGTGAGGTGTTCTTCTTGGGTATTGTTACAAAAGTTGATTTCAGCCAGTAGGGCATACCCTATTACTATATCATTTGATACCAGTACGGTATCTTTTGTTTAAAACAGATGTTAGAATGTTAAGCCCTTCAGTCCTTGTTCTGCTATAACTTTAAGTGCTTTCAGCGTGAATTCTGCCCGGGTCAGTAGCCTTTCGATTTTTTTACACTTTTAATGCGTGCGCAACCTCTAGTTCTACATATTGCTTCCATGCTTTTAGTTTGTCTTCGATGCCAGTTATTATTTCACCATTTCGTAAGCCTGTGACCTAATGTTTTCGACTATTAATTGTTACTTCTTTTATTTTTGTGTAGATTGAAGGTGTCATGTTTCTCCTCTAGTACTGATAGTTCCTCACACTGCTTGGTTATCCACTATTCTTTCGATGTTCTACATTCTCTTCGTATTTTACTGTTCAGCTCTTTTACTTTTAGATTTGTTGTATTGTACTTTCTTCTCTCTTCCACTAAGAATGTTTGATGTCGTCCATCCTACTTTTTGTATTTTTTATGTAGCTGTTTTGATTTTCTTGTATATGTGCTAGTACCTCTTTCATTGCTTTCTAAGTTGGTTCCGTTCATCTTATTCGGTGCTATCGATGCTTATCATTTTTCGCTCCCCCTTCTCACTTAGAGGTGCCCCGGACTGAGGGCCATATTAATATTTTGTTGCTATTAGGATTTTTTGGGAAAGGTGTTGTAGAGTAGAGTTCCGTTTCCTTTTTTACCGCAGTGCGAAAACCGTTTACGCTGTCTCAGCTACGCTCTTCGTTATTCAAGTGCTCCGACAAATTATGAAAGCCGAAATTGAATTGATTGGCTCATCTGCTTTATGTGATTGATACTTTGATTCTGAGTTATAAAAAATTATAAAAACTCAAAGATTAAAAAAAATAAATTTATGACACTATTTTATATTCTATATTTAATTGGGCTCAAAATAAGCCATTTTTGGATCATTTTCACCCAAAAATAAAGTCTGCAGGAAGGTTTTTATTGTACGATCTGTTCATAAATATAAATTAAGTAATTATGCGATTTCAACATCCTTATCTATTCCTTAACTTAATACTAAACGTAACTCTTATAATTCTGGATCTTGTTCTATCTAACATCCTTATAAGCATATATCGAGCTAGTTTACTTCTTGTTCCTGAAGATAGAATTCATCCCAGTCTTGACATGTGGGTCGCACTTGAGGGTTCTGGTGATTTTTTCGAATTACTCTGTTCGTCGATTTCTTGTTCTTGTTTTTGTTTATATGGGGTGTCGTCTGTATGAAATTTTCTTGAAGTTCTCTGTAGATCTGTTCAGTATTTGGGGTTTCAGCTCATTAGTGCTCCTTTCTCGCCCTTATAGTACTTTTATTTTGCATAACCCAAATCGATACGACATTCCTTTCTCCCCTGGCTCTTCCCTCTTCTTCCCCAAGTGGTTCATCAGCTCATTTCACTTCCTCGTTCATTCGATCTGCATCTCCCTCCACGCAATCATCAGCATCTTCACCTACTCTTCCAGTTCTTCTACCACCTCCCACATTCTTTTTAGGGCCTCCATACCATTTTCTAGGGATGCCTTTATTATTGTTGTGCATTCTCGTTCACTATTTCTGTATCAAACACTGTGGGGAGTTTGCCACCCAGATTTATTGAGATGTTTGTATCCAGGTTGGCGCTGTGGATATGAATGTGCCTTGCGAAGATTTTGAGCTGTCCATAAACCAGACTATCTCTTCGTCGACCGGGGGGCAGCTTTAAAGGCCTGGTGTTGAATTCTCGTATTTATTATTGAACTTGTAATTAGTAGTCATGCCGTCGCATCACTTCATTGTACAGCACTTAGTATTTTGCCCCGAGCTGTTTACTTATAGTGGTTTGACTTTGTATTCTTTTTTTTGGACGAGAATGTCTAGGTCGCATATGACCTCTATAGCAGCAGTGGGTGTGGTTCTCATGGCTCCTATTATTCCCAAGCAGACAAGCTATTCGGTACTGCTCAGGAGCCTGGCCGCTTTAGTTTGGTGTACGGAGCATCACAGTGCTCAGATATATCAACTCAAAATAGGAGAGGACATATAGAACATGTAAGTCCGTAGTGGAGATGGGTTGCCCCTGGCTGGTGTAGGGGTTGCCTCTTTGCTATATGTACGGTGCATCACGGTGCTGAGACTCAAAATAGATTATATAGAACATCCCCTATATGTCCGTTGTGGCGATGCGAACATTTGGCTGGTGTCAGAGTTACCCGTTTGCTATGTGTATGGTGTTTTACATATACTGCCTCGTATGATATCATGGGTCTTAATACCATAGAGTATAGGAATTGTTCTAGATAGCAAACTAGTGGAAACAGCACTTCAGAACAAATACAAAGTCAGCAATCAAGGCCTTTGGATTTACACAGCCATAATAAGACCAATCCTAGCTTACAGAGCTATAGTTTGGGGGGTCCCTACCCGAACTAACTACAGCAATACTAAAACTGCAACAAGTACAATGTATGGTTTGTTGTGGTGTAACCGGGAGCTATGTGAAAACTGCTGCCGCAGAGATAGCGCACCTTTAGTTATATTGCTTAGGGCATTGAAGGCAGCTACCAGATTGCAAGCGATAGATACATTGAGGTGTATTGGTAGTATAGCCAAGACGAGTAGATTTGAATAATGGCGTGTAGAGCCATTTTCCTGTTGAATCTGCGTTCGGACAAAAAGACGCCGAGCTCCCACCTCGAAAAATAGGTACAAGGAAATGGTAGGCGTATTAGGCAAGGAAAAGATTGGAAGGGGATGAGCTAGCTACATTTAAGAGTAGAAAAGAGGTGGTAGGACGCGGGGAGTTCTCTCGAAATGAGCTAGAATATGAGAGTAAGGCAGGGATACCCTCTAAGCTCTATCCTATTTAATCTGTACAGGCGTGAGTTGGAGGAGGTGCTAAGAAGAGTGCAAGTGGGAGGGAACTATATGGATGTTATCATATACGGATGGTGAAGTGCTTGTGGCCAATGGAGCAGTGAGGACCAAATATGTATGGTAAGAGCGAGGTGCGGTTCAGAAGAGCGAGGACAAAATATGTATGGTAAGAGCGAGGTGCGGTTCAGAAGAGTGAGGAAGGAAAGTGTGGATGGGGCAAGGATGCACTACGTGTGTACTATGTAGTATAGGGAGTGACACTAGGTGGCATCTAAGCAACAAATGTGGGAGTCTGAAAGCAGAGTTGGTGGAAGGTACAAAAGAGGAGAATAATATTTTTAGTTGAAATTTGTTGATTTTTATGTTAAGGTTTAAAATTTAAAACGATAATAGATAGTGGTTGCTCATAGCATCGGTAAATTTGCATACATTTCCGCCAACGATTATATTTAAGCATATCACCAATTATCGGCAGAGACTGCTAATTATCGCAACATTTATCGTGGCGATTATTGGTTATCCCGACAAATTGATACAGTATTATAAGGATACAATTATTAACAGAAGACTATTCCGAACTTTTGTGTTTCCTGAGCAATTCGAAGAACTTTGATTTAAGTTATATGAACTACTTATTCCAAGTTGGTACTAATGTCAATTATGGTGGCATAAGCTTTAATAATGTTTACAGCTATAGCCGTCAAAATTTTCATTTTTTTTATTGAAATCAATCAATGTCAAAAGACTTCAAAATTTGAAACACCTAAATCATTTTATTCTCATCAAAATGCATATTTCAATACGCAACGCTTGTCTCTATTCAAATCAATTATAAGATAGTATAACATAAAACCTAGTACACAAAATCAATTTGAACATGGAGCATAAAATTAAAAGATCTGACAAACGCAGCCGTTTAAACTCCCTACGTCCTTCCAAAAGTTCTACAAATATACACAAAGATGTAGAGCCATTATCTGCATATCATCTGAAGAAAAGACACCATAAATCATTAAGGCGATCCAAATCATTTTCTGAGCTAAGGGAAAACTCAGATTATTTATTGGTAAACAATTCCTTAAAAGCAATTGAGAATGTTTGTGGAGCCAGTATTAAACCATCGACAACGCTGCGAAATCATATTAAATTAAAGCAAATGAGCAAACGGCTAGGTGGTGAGATTTTTACAGAGAAGGAAAAGACAGGCAAACGGGACTATAAAGCAAAATATATGATGCTTAGTGATAAATACGCCACCTTAAAGTTAGGAGCAATAGAACAAAGTCAGCTTCTTTGCAAGGCAGTAATGGGTAAGATTATTAACCATAAGTTACTTCTATATTTATTTTATCATCTTTTATGTTGACAGAATAATAAATAAATAATATAATAGATACTAAATTCTTATTAATCTGCTTCTACTCGAAAGTTGTAAATATGTTTTTTTAATATGTATACATATTCCGATCATGTATGGAATAGAACATCCAATAAATATCCGCCATGGCTCCGCTAGTACACTCTTGTACTTCTAGAGAAGATTACATTTTAGCATATTTGCACTTGAATGGGTACAAAACAATCGGATTTGGGAAGCATGGATTATGTTGTTCATGAGGAAGTACCGTTTGGTTGGATATTGGGCTAGTGGAGGGTTGGACCATGCCAATGACAGTGAATGGTGAACGTTATCGCAATATTTTTGTGGCCTGTATTGGTCGTATGAATTTAGACATATAGGTGTGGTTTTAGCAGGACCTGTTACATAACGAAAAACAATGCAGTTGTTGCATGAGATCCCCTGGCCGTGTAATATCTCACGCACTAGCAACCATAATTTGCTACCGAGATCATGCTATCTAACATCGTGCAAGTCTTCCATCTATGTTAACCAATCAACCACAATGCCTGAGCGTGTCATTGGCGAAATTGAAGGGCAAATATGCGAAAATGTAATACGAGTTTCACTAAAAAGACAAACGTGTACCAGCAGAGCCGTGGCGGCCATTTGTTGGATGTTATATTCCACACATAATCGGATGGATAAAATTCAAATCATTTAACCAACACCCTTTATAAACTAATACTATTCATTATTATTTTCCATACATAATCATACTCAAAATTGCAAAAGTATTGGCCTTCCTTCCTTTTTTACCCAAGCTGTCGACTCGTATATACGTTCCTGACTGAACAGAATTTTCTCTTTTATAAAACAATACATTTTTAATGCAAATTTTAGATAATGAAAAACTTACTTTGAAAATTGAACAACTGCAGCAAGCCACATCAAAAATTAGAGAATATGAGAGAAAACATTCAAGTTGCAATAAAAAAATAAATAGATTAGAGTTGGATTTGTCAGAATCAAACAAATACAGTAGTGATTTAGAAGATTCAGTAATACAACTCAAAACAGATTTTGTATCCTTACAAAAAGAGTACCAAAAATTGTGTAAGGAGTACAAAAAAGCGGAGTTTGAAAATGATCACTTAAAATTGCATTTGAACGATGCTACCCAAAAAAATACCATTCTAAACACTGAGTTAATGAACAGTGAGGATTTCAGGCGGCAACTACATAATACAGTTCAAGATTTACAAGGAAATATACGTGTCTATTGCAGAGTAAGACCAGCCATGCCAAACGAACTGCGGAAAGTACTATGCCACATCGAATATACGAATGAAAATAATATAGAAATTAGAACAAATAAAAACAGACTAAAATATTCTGTAAAATCAACAGAACCAAGAATGTCATTTAGTTTTGATAAAGTTTTCCAACCTGCTAGTAGCCAGGAGGAGGTGTTTGAGGATTTGAGGCAATTGGTTCAATCTGCACTGGATGGTTATAATGTTTGCGTATTTGCATACGGACAAACAGGTTCGGGTAAAACTTTTACAATGCAAGGAACTGAGGAAAAATTAGGTAAATTTAAATATGAGGAAATCTCAAAATATTTATATAATTGTTCTTGTTAGGTATGATTCCGCGAGCAATTGATTTGCTTTTCACGAAAATTGAACGTTTAAAAATCCTTGGATGGACCCACCAAGTACAGTGCAGTGTTTTGGAAATCTACAATGAAACAATCAATGACTTGTTAGAACCGGGAACGAAAAAGCTAAATATCAATTTCAATCATGGCAAAGGGGTAACAGTTGCAAATCTGCATGTAGAAACAATAAATACAGCATTGGAATTTCGGAATTTAAACACAACTGCGGAAATGAATCGGGCAGTAGCTGCCACTAATTACAACGAGCACAGTTCGAGATCACATGCAGTTACGAAAATTACAATTACGGGCAAACATAATGATTCACCGACGGAATACTTTGGAACGTTAGTTTTAGTTGATTTGGCGGGATCTGAAAATCCTAAACAGTATTCACCAGAGAGGATTAAAGAAACTAAGAGTATTAATAAAAGTCTTTCCACATTGGGAACCGTTATGTTGTCTTTGTATAATAAAGATAAACATATACCGTTCCGAAATTCCAAATTAACTTACTTACTACAATCCTGTCTGATGGGCAATTCTAAGACGTTAATGTTTGTAAATATTGCTCCATTTGAGGACTGCCATGGGGAATCAACTAATTCCCTTCGATTTGCGTCTAAAGTAAAACAAATTAAAACTGGAAATGGTAAAAGTAATAAATAAAATTTGTAATAAGTTATTGTTAGTGTTTTGAAGAAATAAACAAGGCAGTCTCAACCATTAATTGGACTCAAATCTTTTTTTACATCAACAATTGTAGTATGAATATCACCAGTGAGCAAAAACGCGATAATTAAGTAATGGTATGAGATTAGCCGGTAACAATTTGTGTGGATCAGTGGCCTGATACATCTACTGACAAAAGTCGTCTCTTCGTCGAATCTTTTCATTTTCACGTAAATCGTGATATTCATCGATAGAATAGACATTACATTAATTTTCATAAGATTTCATTTTATACAATACAATACAAAATTACAATAAAATGACAATACGTCAAAAACAGATTATATTTATTTTGATCCAGAAGTAGTATATCATTGAAAATAGCGAAATACCTGATTCTGTTTGAATGATTACTTTAAAGAATAAATTTGTATGTATTAAGCTAATATATACAAATTTATTTTTTAAGTAATCATTAACAGAATAAGGTATTTCGGTATTTTCAATATTATTCGAATTCTGGATAAAAATAAAACTTATACGTGAATTTCCATCTTCAATGTTAGTTAATTAATTCCAATAACACAGAAAGAAAATACAGGTCGCACGCAAGGATATCCTAGTGGCGCAAAACGATAAGGATCAGGAAAGCAGCAAAGCTCGTAGGTTGTTCCGTATGATCATACAGTTTTTCCCATGTACACCTACGAAAATCCGCCATCGTTAAAAATAGTGTACCTGCAAAGTGAACGTAGGGAGGATTCTTAAAATGTACGCTCATGTGAAATTATTCACTTTCAGTGCTGGGTACGTAATATAGTATTTACAGTTCAAGATTTGTTAAAAACATTTTTTATTTTTGTTC
This sequence comes from Lordithon lunulatus, assembly GCA_963942505.1. Classification (NCBI taxonomy): domain Eukaryota; kingdom Metazoa; phylum Arthropoda; class Insecta; order Coleoptera; family Staphylinidae; genus Lordithon; species Lordithon lunulatus. The sequence continues at coordinate 48,726,361 of OZ012666.1, forward strand.
TATAATACTTTTCTCTGGAAGACAAAATGGGAACCTACCAAAAGGTATTAAAAGAGCTGTCTCGGAGAGGAGTACGAATAGAAAATATGAGTTCCTGGAGAAGCCTATCGATTATAAATATCTGGTAACATTCCAAAAAAGCAAGTAGAAAAACAAACAATTTACAACATTTGTTACGAGATGGCCGTCATAGTAATACTACCTTTAATATCCCAAAAATAAGAGCTATATTATTTGTAGTATAAATGTGGTGTGAACGTATCGTCTCCTGTATTGAATCCATATAGAGTATATCGGTTATATTCAGGAAACATTTACTTTTTAAGGATAATAAATTCAATAAATGGGGCATATTTAGAGTTTATTCTTGCATAATTTGACTGAGCTAACTTTACATTATATTTTTTCCTGGAGAATGTATGCATTTGCGGGACAATAATGACATAACAATAACCATCCTGATAGCATTTTATTATATTTTTTTAAACACCAAATCTTTTAATTCGTTTAACACTCTTATATTTTAATAATGAAATAATACAACTTATAAAAAGCTAGATTCGTGCAATATTGCGTTACTGTTAACATTCAACGAATGCGGTGTGAGAAGGCTACACACTTTATATAATATAGTACACATTTTACGCCATGAAGCTTTCAACCACTTGCTTAAATACTTCAACGCCGGCATTTTCTTCATAATACGGCAACTCTTCCACCCTACTTAGCCATTCAGCAAGTTTAGGAAACGAATCAGCATCTATTGGTATCATAATATTAGTTGAAGTTATAGATGCTAGTATGGCGATATCAGCAAGGGTGACCGAGTCTCCAGCAAACCACTCCTGATCCTTGAGAAAAGCATCCAGGAAACCATACGCTTCATTTAGTGCATCAACGATTTTCTCTGGTAGTGAAGTGCACCCTTCGTGGAGAACCATCGTCTACAAATATTAACATTATTAAATGTTGTATTGTTTCTACGTGTAAAGCCCGTATGGCATTATCTAGTTTCTTATATCGTTTTCGATGCAGACACAAAGTACATAGTGTCATACACACATGTAAAAAATGATATAGCGGCGGAATAATAATAAATTCATATATAGGCATGAGCTGATATATCATATAAGCTCCTTACGTTTAACGTTTCTAGCTGCCCCGACCGGTTTACACCGGAGCTACTCGTTGCAGAACAATAAAATAATGCACACACGGATGTCACAGCTGTGAATTTTCTTGGAAATTGTAATAATTTTCATAATATAACATTAGATACAAATTGAAATCTAAATGCGTTTTAACTTGAAGAGAAAGTTTGTAAATTTAAATAGTAATAGTTTATTTCTAAAACTTGGTACTTTAGATAGGTGCAACCGCGGTAAGTAAGGAGGTAAAATCTTGCGTTCCGGGAGCGGCTCGCTCGGATAAACGAACACGAGACGAACGGAAGCTCCGGAACGTTAAACGAAAGCAGCCTATAAGTGTGAATTCACCTCTTAGCACTCTACATATCTACACTTCGATCAGTGTATCTCAGATTGGAAGGATTAATTCGAAGAAACCTCTAGTATTCAAAGTACCAAATAATGTTATAATGTAATTATATTGGCTATTGAATAATAGTCATAACTTACCACTGCTGTGCGAATAAGCGACTGAAGAGTACCATTATTAAAAAATAATTTCTGGTCGATTAAACCGCGCTGTTGGAGGTCAGCGGGGTAAAGTGAGTCATCGGCGCCATATTTGGAGCATAAATATGTCATTATAGCATGACTATCGGTTAGTATATAGCCATCGTCATCCATTACGGGGACGGTGTGTTGTGGATTTATCTGAATATTATAATCATATTTATTATTAACATTTGTACTTTTTTAAATGAATATATTTTTGATTTTCAATCTAAACGATAGAGAATGTACACCATTATTAGGTTTCCCAAACACCCTAAGAGGGATGGATACTCTCTCTTCCCAGACCCGAAAGACAGTCAACACGTTCGTTTGTCGCAATTAAAAGTTATAATTTAAATAAACAAGCTTAGGGTAGTTGCATGCCCCAATTTTGGGCAGTGCAGACCTGTCATTAAGCAGACAGGCGTTTTCTTACTTCAAAAATACGTGTAGCTTAATAGCATCCACTTTATTTATCCACTTAATCCTGCTTTTCGTCTAGAATCTAAAAAGTTTACTGGATATACCAAATATACCGCGGATATTGCGGCACGCGATGGAAAAAATGTAAAAATAAATGTATACCAGAGAAACGACGTAAAAAATATAAAAAATATTTTCTACTATACTGTCAGCTTTAATGAAATGACTTGTTTTTGGGCCACTTTACATGTGGAAACCTTAACCTAGCCACCTACCCAGCAATGTTCTCTTTCTAAATATTTTGTACATTATATTCTCATAAAGAGCATTTTTTGTAAAAAATATCAAGATAGTTGTTATATTAATAATTAGGAATTTAGGAACGTACATAGATTTTCATAACAATCGTATGAAAGAGGTAAAATATTTTATGCTTTAAAAACTATTTAATTATTTATTATGCTAAAGTAATGTTCACTGCCCACATCAGATTTTTTTAATTGCCATTAAACAATTAAACAGATAAATCGTGAAAATAAAATACGCAATAATCTTAATAAATTTGGTTTTAATAAAAATATATTTAAAAAAAAACTCTTCATAGGATTCTCAGCCCTATCGAAAAATAGGGATGTTCAAGGGGGTTTAATAACCCGGCATTTACCCTAACTTCTCAGAAAAACTGTGATAGATGATTCGCGTAAATTTCTCCAGTACGTAGTTCATTTTGAACATAACAAAAAGCCCGCCCGCGTATAGTTTATATACTAACAGCTAACAGCGCTTTTGGGATATGTTTGAAAACTTCCAAAATATAAATATGTTAAAAATCTCAAAAGCACTATTTCTACTAAAAGCACATGAATCAATTGTCTTGCAGTTATTTCTTTTCAAACCCCTATAGATGTACAAATGAAATGAGGCATTCAGATCAAAAGTGGACTAAACATCATATTTAAAAAATCTAGTTTTATGTTATTAATATCATTATTAATATTAGTATTTCTTTTAGAATTTGATGGTTAGTCCACTTTTATACTCAATGCTTGAAATACTAAAAATATATTTCAATATTACCCTCTGGCATTTCTAAATAATCATGCCCAGTTAAGAAGTCTACTGTTATTTTTTTTTGTTTTAATTACCTCTTCAAATTCTGGAGTGCGATGATCTTTATTTAACAAATCAATATCTTTAAACTCCACCTCCAGCTCCAAAGCTTTGATGGTCATAAGAACTGCCCTGCTAGGGGGACTCAGGTCTGACTTGTAGATGATCGGTGCCATGTCGCCGACGATGTGTGACCAAATGAAGTGTTAGCGCTCGCAGCCGCTCGATATCTAAATATCAGCGTCGAGGTTTTTATGGGTCTGACCGATTATGTTCGGTATGTGGAACGCAACGTTGGAAAATTGATCTGCCGTAATTTCCTCGGAACATTCCACGGCTAAATCCATGAATTAATGTACAAAAAAGCACGCGTTGGAGCTCTCAGGGTCGCGTGCTTCGGTTTATGGATTGGTGCCTTATTCCGGGGTCAATAATGAAGGCATATATTATTAATATATTGTTAAATAGTATTTTAAAGCTGGCATAATGACGTGGTAATAATAAATATGTAGAACTTATTTTATGAACAGCTCAGTTTTAAACTTAAAATTTACAAACAATAAAAACATAATACAAATGTAAAATTTCATCCAAATTAATTGGTTTGTTTGGTGGTAGCGTATCATGAATGTGAAAATTCATTATTCCTCTGTGATAAATGTCTACCAATCATATGTTGTTACATAATTATGCAATTCATATATAGTAGCAAGTATCAGTGATTATTATCTACATATTCGAAAACTTAAATTTGTACATGTAAGACCAGAGTAATTTTATTTTTTAACTGAAATTTACAAACACACACACACACACATATATATGTATATATATTTGTACACTAATTGTCTCCAATCTTTTTTATCTGCCGCTATCTCCTTTCAGCTTTTTATTCCTAGTTTGGTTATCTATATTTTTGTTGGCCTTCCTGTTCTTTTCTTTCCTCCAGCATTGTCGCTTAGTAGTAGTTTTGGGACTCAAGTGTCTAGCATTCTTTCTATGTGCCTTAACCACCGAAGCTTTTAGAACAGTAGTAAAAACTACTGTTACTATATTTGGATATTTGTACAGCTCTTTTGCCTCTGCATTGGTTCGCTTACTCCATATGTCATTTATTTTCTTTCCTCGGAAAATTTTCCTCAACAGTTTTCTTTCCCATACTTCTATTACTTATTGCTCCAATTTATTCAGCGTCTACACGTCACTTGCGTAGGTAATTATTGATTGGGCGTATAACAGTCTTGTAGAGTTCATAAGTGCATATATACAACGGTTCCCCATCATAATACCCCCTTGGATCTCCTGTGTAATGTTTGGATTTCGTGTAAATATTGTCTCTAGATACGTTAGTTTTTCCACTTCCTGAAACGTTTACCCCTTTCTGTTGTTATCCGTATGTACCTCTTTCAATTCCTGGTCTGTACACTTAATATATTTGGCCCCGTTTCGTTTATATATAGGCTTACCTTTCCAGCATGTTGTTCTAGCCTATTAACCACTTCTTTTCATTATTTCCTGTTTCGTGTTAGACTTACTAGGTTATCGGCAAAGGCTAGCCACTGTTTTGTATATGAGTAGTAAAAGAGTTTATTTCCGCATAACTTAAGCAAACCTAATGATATTAATACTGCATTTATAATTAGTATACCTGATACAGATATTAACAATATTTACACTATTCTCTTATCAGAATAACCTACTCAGGGAGTGCGGTTTGAAATTCAACTTGAGACATATAGGTAGACGAGAGCACGGTACTAAATATTGTTACTAATTTGAAAGTTTAAAGAGTTGCTGCCAACGGAATCAATGGAGCCATACTGATGCTAGCTTGTCCGTATATTATCCCCTACATCACACACATATTTAATGTATTAATGCAATTATCAATGTTCCCTTAAAGATTCAATTATAGTCCCTATTCCAAAGAAAATCTAAGGTTGATAGCATGCTTGATCTAAGGCCATTTAGTATTCTCAGTACAATATCTAAAGTTCTAAAATTTCAGCGTATTTAAAGGAGTTTATTGTCTTGCTTCTTAATAAGCATGGCTTCAGATCCAAGCATATCTGTGCTTTACTCGATGTTCATGACCATATACTGAATGCAACGGATAATAGTAAACTGTCTCTGACTCTTGGCAATTTTGCATTATGTTGGGTTTACCGCATAAATAGTTGAATCATATCTTTCACTTAGAATGCAACGAGTTGTAGTAAAGAAACAGCTATCTGAAAGAAAGCCGGTACTTATAGGCATACCTAATGAATCCACTCTGGGACCACTTGTATTTTCCATTTACTCATCACAAATACTAAAGTGTATCAGAAGTTTCAAGGGTCATCTATATGCGGATGACACACAATTATTAATGTCATTTCGTGAAACAGAAGTTCAGAATGCATGCCAACTCATGAATTTAAAAGTATTGTACAATTATCACATAATTACAATTCATTATTGGATCTTATCACAAATGGTATTATATGGTCCGCGCGGATCACGGTGTATCACATCTAATTAACATTAATATTAAAGGTAAACCTGTTGCTAACCAGCAGGGAGTTCGCAATCTTGGAATCCATATGGAAATCCTTTTTAAACAACAATTAGCGCCCTGTCAAATATCATTGTAATTATATGTATATCTTCAAACCTCTAAAATAAGTAGTATGTATATATTTGTTTACATTTTTGTACATTTTTAGTCTAGAATAAACTATATATTTATGAATTATTCTTCATAACGTATTATACTAAATTCATGATGAGATGGAAGATCAGTTTGAAGATTTTCAGCGTGAATCTTATGTGGTTTCTAAACGCAAGTATTTTAATTCATATATAATATTTCTCTGTGTGTTCTATATCATTTGTAATTATTATGAAACAATTTATTATTATTATTATTAATACATACATTAATTATTGTAATTTATTGTAAATCGTATTTACTAAATTATGTGCAAAATTCTTTGTAATAATTTCGAATATTTTACTATAAGGCACCTTACACGATCAATATTACTGTCAATATTTTAGAATAATGACAGTATTACTGTACGATAATATGTTTAAAATGTTCATTATTCTAAAATATTGCCAGTATTACTCATCGTGTAAGGTATAGAAATGATGTAATGAAGAGAATACCGATCTTTATCGGGATAATCGATTGCTTGATAAATATAAAAGGAGGATTATAGCAAATATTGACAGTACTAGGATTGACAGTATTATTGACCATGTAAGGTGCCTTTATAATATAAAAAATATAACCCTAGAAATGACATTTGAATTGATATTTTTGTCAATTATGTCATATAAAAATAGCAAGATTATTTAATAAAAATAATATAAAATCGAATAGATGATTCCTATGGTAAAGTAATGTGCACTGGCCATATGAGATTATATTTTAAATTTTAGTATTTATGTATTCGACAATTGTTAATTACTCATTGAGTTTTACTTTGATTTAAATGACTTAATGTGACCTGTTTTGACGTTATCATATCAGCAGTATATGGTATGAGAATACATTTATCGGTGCCGAGTTCTTAATGAATTTTAACGGCGTATAACTAATTAGGTAATGAAAATTTGACACAGATTCATATGAAAAAACGTTTTAAAATGACTCCCACGTCCCCTGTGAGTTATGTACCCGACTTAAGATACATTCTGTATCTATTTAATTCAAATTTTGCGTTAATTTTGACATCCTATGTAAGATAGAATGATGAGATCGAAGAAAAAGCAAAAAGCAGGGTCAATAACAAAGCGTATACAGACAGGCTATTCTATATGAAGAAAAGAAATAAACAAATGTCGAGAAATAGAAATGAACATAAGCGGGAAAAGATGTGCAGAATTATGGAGGTTTATTCACAATGTATGAGGTAACACAAAGCAAGTATTGCTGGAACAGAATATTACGGCAGATTGCTATCTGAAGGTTGACTCCAATTTATCGAAACAAATAAATATTACGGTAGATGGAGAGCCCATGCAATTCCAGTAGATATGGTACAGAAGCCATAAACAACATGAAGAATGAATAATCGCGAGGACCATGTGGTATAATTGCCGAGATGATAAAAATGGAACAAGAAACATAAAATAAATGTGTCAACGAAAATAAAGTTCTTAAAGGATGGACAAAATAGGGGTACAAGAGGATACAGACCAAGAAAGAAAGAAATAATGGAAAATGAGGTTCATGTCATCAAATGTCAGGAAAAGAGACTCTCGCAAGTGTAAAAATTACAGAGAATTACGGCAACTTCAACATCGTCCTCATGTATGGACGATTCATTCTCCTTAAAACTGCCCATGACAAAAATTAGTATAGGAAGAGAACGGCATCTTCTTTTCATAGACCTAATCTAACCTGTTGTATGGTGTTGTTTGTGGTTGTTTTGATGAGGTCACTCCATCGTTTTTGAGATCGTTTGTATACTAGTATTTTTTATTATTGTCTATTGTTTAGTGTTATGTAGCTGTTTATCTATGATTTTTGTACGTATCTTACTATTGTTCTAGCCATTTCACACTTCCTGTTGATTTGCTTTTGTTTTGTTAGTGTTGATTTCTAGGCCATCTGTTTCCTCTATCAGATTTTCCATCACTTCAGTTAGTTCATCTTCTGAACGTGCCATCAGTATTCTCAGTATATATTCTCCATATCTATTTAAAATGATCGGGGATAGCATGCACTCTAGTCTTGCTCTTTTTTTGATGTTGCATGAGTTTTATTCATGCCTCACTGTGTTTATATGTGAATGTGTATTAATGAGATTACATGACCTGGGGTTTCCCATGAATGCTGTGAAACACACTGATAATGGACAAAACACATATATAGGATTGATTATTTTCCTTTTCTATTAGTCTTAGATATGAAATCTGTCTTCGAGTACCTCTTCCTTTGATGAAGCCTGCTTGTTGAGGTACCATGACAGGTATGCCTGGGCCGTTCGTTAATTATTCTACGGAGGATCTTGCTGGCATGTGATACTAGAGCTATTAGCCGATGATTTTTACATTTTTCTTTTGGTTCTTTTCTATGTAGCGGATAAATACAGATTCTGCCCAATCATCCGGCAATTGCCCTGTTGTCCAAATGTGTTGGCATATTTCATGCATCGTGTCTACGCCACTCCCTGTTGCATTTTGATGTCTGTGGTGATACACCTCCTGCTGATTTTCGTATTTGATTCTATTCATGGCTTCCTTTCTCTAATATTTTAAAATTTCTGATTCTTTCAGGTCCTGTTGTTCTTTGCCGTAGTGCGCTCTTTAGTCCTCGACAAATATTCTCCTGCACTATTGTGTCTCCATACTTCTAATGTATCTTGAATGTTTGTGATTTTCTCGCCATTCATTTTCGACTATCCATAAACGTGGCGTCCACAATTTTATTATGGTTTTTAATGGTTTGTTTAGATCTTTTGCGTTGTTGTATGCAGCATGCTATTGAGCTTCTGAGTGGAGCATCCTTAGTTGTATTGTAGTCGATTAAGCTTTTTGTTAGTACAGTCAGTACAAATGCTACTCCGTTTCTGTTGTTTTTTTCATTGCAATTTTCCTTTTCCTTCCAGTGGGTTTTAGATATGCTCTTGATGTCCATCTTGCACAAGTTCTTGTTCCATTATATGGGTCTTGCCAGTTTGTAATGGTCCTTGTATATTCCGGGTAATGATGTTGATGTTGTTTTCTCTTTTAACATCTTGTTGGATTACTTCTCTCAAGGCCATTCACCCGGAGGTGCAATTGGGGATTGTCTACGGAATATTTATCTTTGAGTGAAGAAGTCATTTCGTTTTCAACGTGCCTCGTTTGCTTTCTTGCAAGTCTTACCACGCGCAGGTGAGGTTGTCATTTGAGTCGACTTGATGTTAAGTGCGACAAATTACACCTGACCTTCAATAGACCCCTAAAAATTAAATAAGAATAAGAAAGGGCAGGTCTCTCGATGAACCGGTACAAAACTAAATACCAGTACTTTGGGGGAAAAAATTCAACAAGATGGAAATGATGGAAAATAAATCAGATAAAGAATCGGACTATAGGTGACAAAAGAAGACTGTAGAATACCGAGGCTGCAATACAAAAATAAAGGAATTAATTTACTTGAAGAAAAATATCGTACAAATGCCAACTTATCTGGTACGCACACTTGAAAAGGATGGCAGATCATCGATTACCAACATTTACGTTCGACTAGGTCCCTTCGGAAAGCAAGAAAGGATGTAGATCCAGGAAAACCTGGGAGGAGGTATCTATGAAGCAAGGAGAAAAGTGAGATAAATATAATAGTATTCTACAGTCATTAATCGAGTGATTTGTAATTCGCAAAGAACTGTATAACCAATATAAATTTGAATTTATCATAATCTGTCAAATAAAATTATACGCCCAATATAGCTTTCTCGCCATGCATTTTACCGAGTTTTCAAGCCATGAGATTGATGATGAGTGTCTTATTACTTTATCATATGAAGTACGGATAAGGTATAGTAATCGTGCCATAACATTTTTTAGTATTACCTGTGGCACGGTTTCAAAAAAACTGCGGCATGCTCTCAAACCAAATTTTGCATATGGCTCTCGTGATGTAGTCTTGGTTAGCTTTTGGAAATCGGTTAGGAAAACTCCATGTTTTCCTGTGCGATATTTCTGTTTGAAAGAAAACGAATTATTTTATAAAATTCTTATTAATTATTTCGAGATATTTATAGGAATTTGTAGCTCACACAAATAACATTCTTAAAAATTATAAATTCCATTTAGGTAAAGTGTATTTTTTGCTAAAAAAAATTCGAGAATCGTTATAAAACCAAATAATTCGGGATTCATAATTTGGAATGTATTCAGATTTTCATAAGAATCAACTGAATTTTTTAAAAATATTAATGGTAAATTAAAAGATAAACATTTTTATTTCAAAAAAATAATAGTTTAGGTATTAGGTTAATAGTCAATGTGCATTGTCCACGTCATATTTTTCACTAATATTATAATAATTGTTACATTATTCCATCATTAGATGGTATCGCTGCATGACCTTACTCGATATTGTTTATTTTTAGGGCAACAGCAATTATGCGCCACCCCTAGTTCTGGGCAAATCAATACTCATGAGTTTCTATTATATTTATTTATTGTTAGCCGCTAGATTTTTTGTTTGATCGATATTAACGCCGTCGATGTTTGACTTTGAATAATGTATTACCCTGTTGAAATGAACGCGTTTATTGCCGGCCAACATAAAACTGTATTTATGATCAACGTATATTTATATTCCCGAAATGATTTTCTTCGTTTGAAGCTGATGCAACGTTGCACACGGACTGACGGAGAGCAGGAATATAGGCTTACCCGACAAGATCATATGGGACAGCTATACTGACATAAGATTACGAAAAGGCATTCAAATTCAGTCTATATTTCTTATGATTGCGAATAAATCATTCAGATAACTATATCTAGCTAGAGAATTATGGCGATAGTGCATATAGTTTATAACAATTATAGAGGGATACAGTATTTCTGATTTGTTTATAACGAAAGATAAAATAAACTCCCACGGGACTATTGTTTAAAACAAACAGTGCTGAAATATTCACTCGTATGTTAAACTGATAATTGCCTTAAAAAGTGTACAAGGGTTAAAATCTTCTCCCCATATACAGCTTTAAGTATTCTCAAATACCTTGTTGTGTACATACTTAGTTGGCGTCCGATTATCCCTGTGGACAATCCATCGTTACAGATCGGCATCCTTCCATATTTTTATAACATTAGCAAATTCATTTAATTTAAAGTACTCATTGTAAAAAGCTATCCTTGCTCTAATTTAAAATATACAACTTTCTCAAATAACTTCTTGCAATATTTCAATGTGACCTCAATTTTTTGCTCGCCAGTGTATTTTGTCATATATATTTCTACCCATACGGTGGGCAATAACACGATATCTCGTCAAAATCGGCCATGTTAAAAAACCGCATGTCTTAACTAAACACAACACATTATTAGAAAATAAAAAACGAACCAAAACCGCACTTCTCCCTGCCAACCAACGCAAATCCACACGCCTTCCCATCCTCCCTCAACCATCCACTCACGCTTCAATTCTTCCGCGAAGAGATCAGTTATGTATCTTTTATAAACTGCCACGCATATCCAACGGTTGTAGACACTCGTCTAGGTAATGCAACGTTATAGAAACTAATCTATAATAATAAAACTTAACATAAATTAAACAGATATGTGCTTACCAAAATTAGCATCTGCCGTATTAGTATATATGCATTTTAACATACAAAGAAACAAAACTAGGATTAGGGAATGTATGCAGCAGCTCTATTTATAGACACAGCTTTTGGTAGTGTTTCTAAGACAAGACTCATAAAATTGAAATCCAAATAAAATAAACTCACAAACACATTTATTAACATGGTTAAAAACATAACTGTTTTATACTCTATCCTTTACTAAGTGTACAAGAGAAAAGAAAAGAAGAGGAAGGCCTACATAAATATGGATAAGTGAAGTAGAAATGGATCTAAACAAACTAGGAATAAAAATCTGGGAGGAGATAACAGCAGATAAAAAAGACTGGAGACAATTAGTCAACATGGGCCTTCTAAGCTAATAGAACTAATATATATATATATATATATATATATATATATATATATATATATAAATCTGTATGTGTATACATTTCAGTTAAAAAATAAAAATACTCTGGTTTTACATATGTACAAATACAAGTTTTTGAATATGTAGAAAATAATCACCGATACTTGCTACTATATATTAATTGCATAATTATGTAAAAACATATAATGATTGGTAGACATTTATTATAGAGGAATAATGAATTTTAATATTGATGATACCGTACCACCAAACAAACAAATTAATTTTAATGAAATTTTACATTTTTTCCTTCTTGTTTCTATAAACATTGAAGTTAATGTTTGTAAATTTTATGTCTTACGATTTAAAACTGAGCTTTTCATAAAATAAGTTCTACACGTTTATTATGACCACGTCATTATTCCAGCTTTAAAATACTACTTAAGAATATATTAATAATATATGCACCCTCATTATTTACCCCGGAATAAGGCACCAATCCATATACTGAAACACGCCACCCTGAGAGCTCCAACACGTGCTTTTTTGTTTTTTAATTCATGGGTAGACCCATAAAATCCTTGACGCTGATATTTAGATATCAAACGACTGCGAGCGCTCACTTCATTTGGTTACACATCGTCGGCGACATGGCACCGATCATCTACAAGGCAGACCTGAGCCCCCCTAGCAGGGCAGTTCTTATGCTTATCAAAGCTTTGGAGCTGGAGGTGGAGTTTAAAGATATTGATTTGTTAAATAAAGAGCATCGCACTCCAGAATTTGAAGAGGTAATTAAAACAAAAAACAGTAACACTAGACTTTTAAACTGGGCATGATTATTTAGAAAAATCAGAGGGTAATATTGAAATATATTTTTTATAAGAGAAATTAAATTTGTATTGTAGTATTTGAAGCACTGAGGATAAAAGTAGACTAAACTTAAAATTCTAAAAAAAATACTAATATTCATAATGATATTAATAACATAAAACTTAGTTCACTTTTGATCTTAATGCCTCATTTCATTTGTACATCTATAGGGGTTCGAAAAGAAATAACTGCAAGACAATTGATTGGTGTGCTTGTAGTAGAAATAGTGTTTTTAAGATTTTTAATATATTTAAATTTTGGAAGTTTTCAAACATTGGCGGAAAGGCGCGGCTAGTATATAATTAAACAATACGCGGGCGGGGTTTTTGTTATGTTCAAAATGAACTATTATTATTATTATATTCCTAGCTAATTGGGCTAGTTCGTAGAGGCGCATACACTACGTTCTGGACATCGTTGAAGAGATTTACGCGAATCATCTATCGCAGTTTTTTTTTTTTTGAGAAGTTAAGATAAATGTTGGGTTATTAAACGCCCTTGAGAATCCCTCTTTTTCAACAGAAAATCCATTGGACTGAGAACCCACCAAGAATGTTTTTTTAAATATATTTTTATCAAAGCCATATTTATTAAGATTATTGCGCATTTAATTTCACGATTTATCTGTTTCATTGTTTAATATCAATTAAAAAATCTGATGTGGCCAGTGCACATTATTTTATCATACGTATCATAATAAATAATTAAATATTATTTAAAGCATAAAATAGTGTACCTTTTTCATACGATTGTGAAAATCTATATCTATAATTCCTAATTTGTAATTCTTAATTTTTAACTATCTTGATAATTTTAACAGAAAATGCTCTTCATAAGAATACAACGTATATTTTTGAAAAATTTACACAGGTAAGGCGTAACTTCTATCATACTTCCAATGATAAAAAGACAAAAATAAATATAAAATAATATAATTGTCACAGAATATCCCATTTTCAATTATTTAAAACTGGAAATATTGTAATATATTTTAAAATATCATACATAGCTTTCAAGCTGATATTATAGTAGAAAATATTTTTTATATATTTTACGTCGTTTCTCTGATATACATTTATTTTTCCATTTGTCCATCGTATGCCGCAGTATCCGAGGTATATCTTGTATATCTAGTAAACTTTTTAGATTCTAGACGAAAAGCAGAATTAAGTGGATAAAGGAGAATACTATTAAGCTAGACGTATTTTAAGTAGTAAGAAAACACCTGTCTGCATAATGACAGCTCTGCACTGTCTAAAATTGGGACATGCAACTACACTAAGCTTGTTTATTTAAATTATAACTTTTAATTGCGACAAATGAACGTATTGACTGTCTTTCGGGTCTGGGGAGAGAGAGAGTGATTCCCTCTTAGGGAAACCTAATAATAGTGTACATTTTCTATGGTAATCTGACCGTTTAGATATGAAAATCAAAAATATATTCATTTAAAAAAGTGCAAATGTTAATAATAAATATGATTATAATATTTAGATGAATCCACAACACACCGTCCCCGTAATGGATGACGATGGCTATATACTAATCGACAGTCATGCTATAATGACATATTTATGCTCAAAATATGGCGCCGATGACTCACTTTACCCCGCTGACCTCCAACAGCGCGGTTTAATCGACCAGAAATTATTTTTAAATAATGGTACTATTCAGTCGCTTATTCGCGTAGCAGTGGTAAGTTATGACTATTATTCAATAGTCAATATAATAAAATTATAACACTTTTTGTTACTTTGTATACCAACCACTAGAAATTTCTGTGAATTAATCCTTCCAATCTGAGATACACTGATAAGATTTAAGAAGATCGAAGACTAGATATGTAGAGTGCTAAGAGGAATTCACACTTAGATACATAGGATGCTTTCGTTTAACGTTCCGGAGCTTCCGTTCGTCTCGTGTTCGATTATCCGTGCGAGCCGTTCCCGGAACGCAAGATTTTAGCTCGTCACTTACCGCGGTTGCACCTGTCTAAAACTTGGTACACCAAATAAACTATTACTTTTTATATTTAAAATACTGCTCTTCAAGTTAAAACGCATTTTATTATGTTATATTATGAAATTTTTTACATTTCAGCTCATGCCTTTATATATATATATATATATATATATATATATATATATATATATATATATATATAAGCTAAAGATATCATATTTTTAATAAATAAATCAATGTTTCGTCCATGAAAATTAATTACCTTAGTATTATACATCGAAACAATACAATTTATTAATGTTAATATTTGTAGACGTTGTTTGTGCGCGAAGGGTGCACTTCACTGCCAGAGAAAGTCATTAATGCACTTAATGAAGCGTATGGTTTCCTGGAGGCTTTTCTCAAGGATCAAGAGTGGTTTGCTGGAGACTCGGTCACCCTTGCTGATATCGCCATAATAGCATCGATAACTTCAACTAATGTTATGGTACCTATAGATGCTGATTCGTTTCCTAAACTTGCTAAATGGCTAAGTAGGGCGGAAGAGTTGCCGTATTATGAAGAAAATGCCGGCGTTGAAGAATTTAAACAACTAATTGAAAGCTTCATGGCGTAAACTTTGTACTGTGTAGGCACCTTGTCACACCGCATTCGTTGAATATTAACAGTAACGCAATGTTGCACGAATCTAACTTTTTATAAGTTGGATTATTTAATTATTAAAATATAAGTGTTAAACGAATTAAAAGAATTTGTGTTTAAAAAATATAACAAAATGCTATCAGGATGGTTATTGCTATGTCATTATTGTCATGCAAGAATAAATTCTAAATATGCCCCATTTATTGAATTTATTATCCTTAAAAAGTAAATGTTTCCTAAATATAACCGATATAACTAAATGGATTCAGGGGACGATACGTTCACACCACATTTATACTACAAATAATATAGCTGTTATTTTTGGGTTACTAAAGGTAGTATTACAAATGACCGTCATCTCGTAACAAATGGTTTAAATTGTTTCTTTTTCCAAAGCTATTTTCTTGTAGTTATTTGCGATTAATACTTGCTTTTTTTGAAATGTTACCAGCTATTTAGAATAGAGGTCGAATGGCTTCTCCCTGAACTCCTATTTTCTATTAGTACTCCTCTCCGAGACAGCTCTTTTAATACCTTTTGGTAGGTTCCCATTTTTTCTTCCAGAGAAGAGTATTATAGGACAAAACTAACAAATGTGAAGTTGTTAACAAATCTGAACTGTAAATACTATATTACGTATCCAGCACTGAAAGTGAACATGAGCGTACATTGTAAGAATCCTCACTACGTTCACTTTGCAGCGTATTAAGTACACTATTTTTAACAATGGCAGATTTTCGTAGATGGACGTGCAAAAAACTGTATGATCATGCGAAACAAGCTACGAGCCCTGCTGCTTTCCTGATCCTTTTCGTACGCGCCACTTGGACATCCTTTGTTGTGAAATGCACTACTGGTCCGGAATCTTCCCTGACATGGCCTAGTAGGATAATGCGGAAAACTTCCATACTACCTCTCAGTTCTTCGTAATTGGAATTATCTTCCCCTTCTTTGTGAGGCGATATGATAACCTCCCAATAAACATACAACATGCATTAAATGTGCATTGCATATGCATAGCACATTCCAACATGCCCGGCATATGGGGAATATGTATGGCATATGCAATGCACATTCCTAACATACACAGCATCTGGGAATATGTATGGCATATACAATGCATACTCATTTCCATTTATATAATAAATTTTAAATTAATATATGAAAAAAAAAATGTTTTTAGCCTATAACCGTTGATTGAAGTATTGGGGACCGAGATCAAGCCCACCATCTACGTCTCTCAGTACCTGGAGAGGGTCGTTTTCACCCGTAAGGTTGCCTATCTGTATAAATACTTCAATCAACGCTATAACTAATATAAATATGAATAACATTTCATTATGCACAACTTTTATGTAAATGATTTTTGTGTAATATTTTAATCTCTTATTTAAATCTTGTTCTAAATCTATTAATTGATTTGGATATATAGCATAATTAAGAACAAATAATAATTTAATTCTTCTGTAAATATTATATGGGATATTTGTAGGAAATATGGCTTTTATCGTTGATTGAAGTATAAATACTGCAATCAACGCTTTTATAAAGTCTAGTTGCGACAACGTGCAGCGCACATGGACTTTTCCTACCTGCGTTGGGTCAAGTGCCTGCTTGCAGCCCTCTTTGTGAGGGATTTTGTATATGTTATTTTGTGTTAGCTATAAAATAAAGTCAGTGTTCTTCTAAACGTGGTTGAGTACAAACGCTTGCGCATTATTTCACCACCCCGCCATATTACGATCAAATATCTGCACCAAACACCGTTGGTTTTTAATAAAGTGTATTGTATTGGACCATAGACAACTTGGATTGTGGGATGTGGCCACTTAGTTTTCATTATGTTGCTATTTTTGAAAATTATCTCAATGATAATAACAAACTCCAAAATGTAATGGTAAAATTCTGAAATAGTTTTAATGCAATACAATCCATTTATTAATCCTGTAATTGCAGATAACAGAGCTCAGTAGAATGGGAGGATCTGATGCATCAAATTTAACTAAACGAATAATGTACAGAGTATTTAGTAATGAAGCAGGACAACATTTCACCTGGGAAGGCATGAATGGCAAATTAAGCTTTAAAAAGCTTGTACTGGCAAACATAATTACCAGTAAGTATACTACATGTATAAATAACTCTCACTTGGTATATTTACAGTCTTAATTTGTTAACAGAAGCAGTAAGAAGAAACCAAGGGACCTCAAATGCGACAGATGTTAATATAATAGGTGCAATAAAGAATTGGCTTGTCAAAGCGAAGCAACGAGAAACGAATCGTCTAAACCAAAAACAAAAATGATTTCATCTTTATTTATATTTGTTTTATACTCAGTTTATTTTTGTCTACATTTGTCTTTATATATATAATAAACATTTATGCAAGTTATTGTCATTAATATACAGAGCATTCCAAAAGTAACACTAGTGAGGCATATGCTATGCATGTGCATTGTATATTGAAAAAGTATATGGGGCACATGATATGCACATGCATTGCATATATTTATGTTTATTGGGCTAGAATCTACGTCTTCGCATTCTCGCAGGTTTTATCGCCTGATCCAGTGTGAGCAATCCAAAATAGGGATAGTAACTGTAGCAACTTTAGCCTCACGTCAGAATGAATTGGAGTAAACTTAATTTTTAACGAATGTCACGGTATGCGGTACATTACAATATTGATAATATCAGATGTATAATATATAACTAGATTGGTGTGTTCAGTGTACTTGAATTTATCACTAAATACATACATTTATATAACATCTAATGAAACACAATAACGCTATCAAATGCTATATGATAGTGCTAACGTGCATTTGCATGAATAAACCCATATTTTCCTACACAGATCAGGCTTACTTATAGGAACTTCGTTTAGATTCGGGGCTTTTTTGAGAATATCTATTATTTACCTAAATGATAGTCATTTCAGGGATTCCGCCTTATATCCTGTTCACAGAGATATCTACTAGCGAATTCTGACAATCTTAGATTTGACTGCCTATACTTATTGCTGTTTATTGTCACCGGATGTTAGTCATCATTATATTCTATAGTTACTTAAACTGTTTCCTCTTCTCTTCCTTTGTTTTTGGTTTTATATATACTTTTGGCTGTGTCCTTTTTATGTAGGAATGTAATTTGTCCACGGGTGTAAGGATAGGATTACACCAATTCTGAATGATAGACATTTCAGGGATTCGCTCTTATATCCTGCTCACAGCGAATTCTGACATTCTTTCATTATATGTATGTACTTGAAGGTGCTGATTAATTCATAATTTGTGAAGCTCTTGACAGCAGACAAATCTAATCAGTCAAATCTTGAATACAGTTGTACAGATTTTAAAATTAAATTGAACAAACATAATAGTTACACAATTTTTAATTTCATCAATCACTCGAACTACACTATACATATTATACTATTCGTTTTGCAGTATGCTGTTCATATCGTCGCTGAATATGAGCTGTTAAAACGTCCAAGCCCGATATGTTCACCTCTGCATGGGGTATTTCATAACTCTTCAAATAATTAACAAGGTTTGGGTGGCATTTCTTGTTTACTGGACGAAGCAGATCTAATGTGCTTAGCGTTGTATAACAGGAAAAATCAGCTAGCGTTAATTCATCACCACAAAACCACCTGTTGCCTTTTAAATACAATTCAGCTAAATCATAAGATCTCTTAATTTTAGCTTTATTTTTCAATGAAATTCCAAATTGGTTGCGAAACAACACTGGAAACTTAATAGGGGTAAATTAACAGTAAATAATTGATTAAAGTTAGTGCTTACAAGGGTATTGTATAGAGTTGGATATAAAACACCTGTATCAAAATGTAGCCTTTGATCAACAAATGATCGCTTTTTTAATTCTTTCGGGTACAATTTATCTTTAGCAAACTTACTTGCCATGTACCGAATTATTGCATGACTCTCCCATAAGTAAAAGTTGCCTTCTTTTATCGTTGGTAGTGTATGTTCAGGATTAATCTGAGGAAATAAATTATATTTTTTTAAATGTCAACGGTGTCATCATTGAAGTCTTACAGGTTCCAATTTTTTTCTGTATTGCTTTGAAAATAAGTCCACGTAATTTACAATTACTGGGATTCCGAGTGTTTTTGCTACCATCAGTACAGCTCTACAATGAGTACTGATGGGATGGTAAAATAATGTTATTGCACTCATTACAATTTTGACAATTTTGTTGTTATGTGTGTAACTATTTATCGAAAAAAAAACTAGCAATTGCTTGAATTATTAACAATAATTAAAATAACAAAGAAATGACATTACTAACCACCTGGTAAAAAGATTATTTCCGAAGTCATACATTTCTTTTATTGGGTTTGTATAGAGATAGAATAAGCTAAATGATCTTTATTCTTCTTGTTTGTAGGAGCCTCTGTTATAAGCACGATATTGCTAATGGTATTTTAAAAGTCCGAGTCCGATTTCCTTCAAAAGTAGATTTATCTGCTGTTTCAAGGAACTACATCCAAAAAAAACATGGTCCCTGTTCTCCCCACAACGACATTTTCCATCCTCGTGCATGTTCGTTCTGTGCATGTGTGAGGGAGAAAACGAGTGGCCGAGTCTGAGCCAAAAAAAGTAGTCAACATTTCCCTGCTCAATTCGTTGGAATGAAAACATGTTCGGAATGCAACCTTATTTTGTAACAAATAAAAGGAGGAACCTTTGATCTTTGAAGACTCCTCTCATTCTCTCTGCCATGACTCCATCGCGATCTTATTGACGATCAGTCCAACCTCCCTTAACATTTTTATTTTGTTGTGATCAGAGCATCTACCCTTACATTTCCCAGAATATCACATTGACTTGGAAACAGGGGTTTACCCTTTTCTCTTAATTCATGATATAGTTCCTTAATCAGCCAGATAAAGGGAGAATCATTGATAACCGGAAACAAGAAACAAGTCACTAGGGTCAAATATCCTTACGGCTTTAAGAGCATAATGTTATCACATATAGTTCAATGAACAACTATGGAGGAAGGGAGGCCACTATTTCCACCCCCAATCAGGGGTATAACCACTTAATAAGCGGTAGAGAGAGGATCTCAACTCAACAAAATCCAAAGAGGTGCAAGATGCCAGGGGGTCACCGCTGCTGACCGCGAGATGAAAGTTGGTTGGGTTTTGTAGTAAGATGAAATAGTTCTTGTCATAGAACGGTTGAGTAGTTAAAGAGTTCTTTGAAACATACAAGATTCCATCCATCCAAGAGTTTGGAAAGACTCGTGCCATTCTTGAATGGGAGGGGTTAAGAGGATAGAATTGAAGCGCGTTGTTAACGTTTTATAGCTTTAGAGCTGCCTCGGGGCATTGTGATGTAATTTCTTCAGTCTAATCTATAAATCTATTTTTTTTTCAGTTTATCTAGGTTTCGCTCTCTGTGGCGTCTTAAACTATTTTTGGTTATGGTTCTAGCTCTGATCATAACTTGTCATTGTTGACTACACATTTTCATCGCTTGACACTAACTATAATAGTTCCGCTTCGCTTGGGAAACTCGAATTTTGAGGTGTGGGGAGCGTGCGAGGTCATCACTGAGGAGGCGACAGGAAAGATTGAATGAAGGGCTCGTACAACCCGGGGTATGTAGAGTAACAGGTAAGGAGGACACCCCCGGGCTACATAACCAGATTAGGGATGAGCAGTGAGAAGAAGGTATGCATGGCGCGAGCGTGAGTCGGAAGAGAGAGGTAGGAAAGTGTGGATGGGGCAAGGGCACATCACGTGTGTACTGTGTAGTAAGGGGACTTGTACGTGGTGGCATCTGAACAACAAGTGTTAGGATGTGAAAGAAGACTATGGATCTGTCATTACGGAAACCATTCTGAAAATCAGGAAGAAGACCATGGATCTACCCTTACGGAAACCATTCTGAAAATGCGGAACAAGACCATTACTTTCAACTCAAATTCCAACTTGCACTTGGCCATGATCTCCAAGATCTTTATAGCGCACTGGAATAAGACAATATAGAGACGACGTTTCTGGGATTGGATAGTTTCAGAATAGGATTCACCACCATCAATTGATATGAGAAGGGCGGATGTTCTCCATTACATATCTCGTTAAAAAATAGTTTTTAAATGTTTCGGTAAATGCTTATATACGTCATCGGGCACAAATCCTTCCTCAAGTTCAGGCAAAAATCCAATTCGTTCAAGGAAAAGTCTCCAAAGAATGGGGAGGACATCAATTATGTTCGATTTGAAGGGATCCAAGTCAGTTGGGACAAGGCTAATGCCAATAATTCCGTACTCCACTCTCAGCCGGAGGATTATCGTCGATATCATCAGTGTCTCAAATAAGGGAGTTACAAAAGGCTCAAAAAGGTTACTTCTCCTTCAGAATACTCTTAGTAACACAATAATTTCTACTGTTTACATTTAAGCACTCTTCATCCCACCAGGGAGGACCCCCACGAGAGCTCCGTGACCTACTCGGAATCGGATGGTCCACTGCCAGCCATTGCACGCTATAGTCTCGTCCAAGATGATATCTGCTCAGAATGTCCCTCCAAATACCTCCTATACTCGTCGCAATTTGCTGAATGATCATTCATCAAATACAATTCATTGTGTTCCAAATGACAGCTCATTTGATGCCACTACTAACTCCTGGTGCTAGAGGCATGGGTATGTGGAATTCGCCCCGCAATCAGCCTAACCTCACGTTCTGGCGCTCGGGGGTTGCCAGCCTCAAAGGCAGTGTAAAGCCTTGGTTTCTTAGGAAGCGGTCGCTCAACAGTGGCCGCATTTGACGTCTTTATTAGGTCACAAAAATAGTTTTATGGTAATATTTATGTCATAAATGGCTTAAGGTACCAGGCCTTAAGCCCCTCGCGCCATCTTGGGTTAGTCAGAAAGTCTCTTGTCTGGATGTTACGTATTGTTAGTCTCATCGTGTTTGTAGGTCATCCTGGAACTTCTGTTGCATAGTCTCGTTGGCAAATTTGACCTTCGCGTCCCAATGTTCAGCAGTCGTTATCATGAGGCGTCCTATTATGGGCCTGCCTCCCCCAGCTGCATCCATAGTGTGGTCCGCTCCGCGTACCATCTGTTGCAATGGTGTGGGCCGGGTCGTCCACTTGGTCATAGTGGCCGCTTTGCCGATTCTATAAAGATTGTCTAGAAGAAGCCCCTGGTCCACATCGCGTTGGTCGATGTCTCCCATTGGCTCTGCCATTTTGTCAAAGTGCTGCTCTTTTACGCCCCGGCGATCCGAAGAGGGCTGGTGCGAGCGTCTTCCTCAAACGCTCCACATTTCGCTGGGTCTTGTAGCATTGATCCAGGCCAGAGCTGCGTAGTGGAATTGGGCGCGCGACACATTTGCCAGCAACCTTCTCTTCTTATCGCCGGTGCAGCCTTACCAGCGCTGCATCCGCGTTGGCAGCCTTTCTGGTTCTTTTAAGTACCTGTGAGCGTTGGATACTAATGTGGTGCCCAGGTATTTTAACAGTAATGGTATCAGTGACTGGGTCTTCGGGGGGTTTCCCCGGCTTAGGGATTAACACTGGACGCGCTGATTTGCAGCATCTGGGAAATTGGCCATTTTCTAGGCACGCGTTTGCAATCTTGGCCATATGCTTCGTTATTACGGGCCTTCACTATTTCGTTGGGCAGCCCGTCCGGCCCTGGCGTCTTCCTAGCAGGTAATCTGATGGCCGCCAGTACCGCTTCGTCTGGCCATTGGGCGTCCCCTTGCTGTGATTATTTGGTCCGTGTTGGGCCTGGTGGGGATAGGGCAGTTGTTACTGCCTTCACCCCTCCAGTACCGTAGCTTCCGGGACAGGAGGGCGAATCATTTTATCAATTTCATATGTCTATCCTCATTGCGTTGTTTGGTGTAATGACATATGTTTATTCCTCTCCATCTGTTCCTGTCCATTTGTTTAGTGAGAAGGAAATGGCTGTGTTGTTATTTTAAATATTATATATGTTCATATGGGTTCATATATTTTTATTGAAAACAGTAAAAACAATAAAAATCCATTCAATACTTACAAAAATAATTATTCTTATAATATAATTTAAAAAATTAAAACTTTTTAATATAATAAGAACGGCCATTCACGTTATTTATAGTGCCCTTGTAGGGGGAATTCAGACACCATTCATACCAAACCTTTTCATCATTTTCAGCCCTCCAGAAGGTAATTTCTATGATGTTGTCTTTTAAAACTTGTACAGGTTCCTACAACGTTAATGATTTATAATATTTAAGAGTATATATAGTGATAGTACTTACTTGTATTGGAAATAATATTGGAAACCAGCTGACCATATTTGGCGAATGTGTTTGTGGATTTGTGCTCAGCATAACATCTTTATATAGTACCGTCTCGAAAAATCCGGCAAAGCCTGTTAAGACGCAGTTTTGTGTGGCTTTAAAGCATAAAGTTCCAGCACGATCATTCACTATAATGTCACTCCAGTTCGGATGTTCGAATTTAAATAATGGCTATAATAAATTTAAATTGCAGAAAATGTTTTTATAATATCTACAATTAGTTTACCTGTGAGGGTGCAATCTGATAAGCGTTTACTAAATGAACTACATAAGGTGTTTCATATAATGATTGCAATGTTTTATCAGCTGGTCTGTTTGTTTTGATTTCATTGTACAGTTTAGTACTCTGTAAAGGGGCCAAGAATGATGTATAAGATTGGGGAATTGACACTCCACCACGCTTCAAAAATCTTTGTGCACCATCTAGGCACTCTGGTGAGAGTTCATTATCACCAAAAGATCCTTAAACATACATAAAGTTAGGATGTCCAAATAAATCATTTTTTTAAATTAATACCCAATAATTCAGATACTAGTATATCAGCATCCTCTGGTGGCCTACAAACTCTCATATCTTGATGTATTAAAGTAACTAAACCATCCCATTCATTTTCTATCCTCTCCTCAAGAGTATTTATAGCAAAGGGATTTTTTTCAACTGCATACACTTTAACTTTCCTTTGAGTTAAATAAGCAGCATTTAAGGCTGCTTGTACTAGAGGTCCGCGACCAGCGCCTACAACCATAATAACAACAGCATCTATATCCTTGGACATATCTTCCAAAGCCTTTTGAATGGCATTTTGGTACTCAATATACTTAATTGAATCCTTTTCAAAAATTTCATACACGGACGATTCTAAATGTTCGGATAAAGGCTGTAATGGATTTTGTAGAAAATCTTCACAACTAAAATGTCACTATTTAATAAAATAATTTCACTAAAATGTATAAACATACCCCATTGAAAACTCTGAAATGACACTATTATTATAGAGTTTCTTCCCCAAAAATGTCATGTAGCTACAATATTGTTGATAGGTATGATTCAACTTAGGTCCTTTAATAACATATTGCACATCAATCCTCATGCACTTCTTAATAATATCTTGATACATTCTAGGTAAGACAGGTTGATTATGCTGATTAGAAATAAATAGAGAGGTTGGAACTACTAATACTTTTATTGGTTCTCCACACCAACGGCTGATCTCATCATCAGTTGGAAGGTGATCTGCTTTAGGTAGCTCCAAAGCCACTCCTAATTTATTATGATAATTTGTATATCTCCTCAGATCATTCCACCACTCCCATGTATCCTCATGCTCCTGATTCTTCGTAAAAGGTGAGCATTTATTTGGATTTGTCATGGGTAATGTTATCCAAATTTGATAGGTGCCACCTTGCTGAAGTTTATTATAAATCATATGTGCTAGATTTCTGTTATCCCTTTGGGAAATTTTTATCATTATAGCTGGTAGAAGCAGATGGCTAGCAAATCCTAGTTCTTGAGTAAGTAGTCTTTTGTCTTTCACACGTATATGCTCCACCTCACTGTCTACTTGAAAGGTTTTCGATAATTTTGCTAAAAACAGTGAGAGATATTGAGATAGATTTATATATATTAACAGGATTTAGGAAAAGGGAAGGGCGATCATACGAGTGGTAATCGCGTACAAAATAACATTGAACATAATACATAATTTACCTGGGGTAAATCTTTTATTAGACTTTTCAATGAACAATTCAATATAACCGGCATATTTAATCCACATATCAAAACATATATAGAGTAATTGAAAATAATACATAATTTGTCTTTTATGTATGCATAAAGACAATAGCACGTCTTCATGCATACACTCCACAAAGTCCAACTGAATGTAAGGGCTTGGCATAGTTGTAGGTGACTGGCATTATAAGATAACGATTTAACATATAGTAAAAGATTCAGTATATAGTCATAAATAGATAAGGATGACCTGAAGCACTGAATGCTGGAATATAATCTTATACATTGTGATTTGTATATGTTTTATTGAATAATTATTATTTATATGTTCTTCAAGCAGCTTCCCCGACGTCTATATATGAGGAAGTCTCCAGCCAATTGTGATGATCACTAGTAAGAAATCAAATAGATTATGAACTCATCAAAAGTCAGCGATTAAAATTTGTGAGAGCAACAATATACCCTGGCACTGACGTTAACAGCGACCAAAACCCTGTAGTGATAGACTTGTAGTTCACCGTTTTGTACGAGCCCAAGGCACGGAAAAGCCGAGGCGGATTGATGTCAAAACACTCATCGCCCGCCTACATACAAATGAAAATTATGGAGAATAATGCCTAGAACCTCAGTGGAATATGCTGAAGCAGGCTATCATCGACACAAGAGAAATTTACATAGAATATACACGGTAACAAACAACAGTGGGTGCTGGATGAGATTATACAGCTTATGGATGAGAGAAGGAAACTGAAATCCAAGTGACTGAGCAAGGTTAGCCAAAACGTGCAGCAAAATAGAGGCGTTCCAAAACTAGCACGACTTGTTCCATCTTCATAAAAGCATTATTGAACAACCAACGCAATCTGAATCAAGGCGTGTTGAAAGATGCCAACAACAAAATCCTGATGGTTGAGAATAACCAGCCCTAGGCGACCATCTTAATGAAAACAGTCCTTCTATAACAAAAGAGGAAATGAAGCGCGCTATAAAACTGCACGAAAATCACAAGCCGTGGGACCAGGCGGGGCACACGCGGAAACTTTGAAACTAATTGCCGAAGCAGATGGGAAGGTCCTTAGCATATTGACATCATTGTTAAGACCCAAAGCTGGAAAAATATCAATATCTGGCTGAAATCAACTTTTACCACACTACCCAAGAAACTAAACGCTTGCCACTGTGATGACCGCATAATCAGCCTTGTGTGAAACGTTGTCAAGGTATTTCTTCATATCATCCAGTCACGCATATATGCTAGATGGGAGAGACAGATGGATGAAACCCAGTTTAGGTTTAGAGGCGGGATGAGCACGTGAGAGGATCTCTCTGAATGTACTTAAGCAGCGATGCAGGGACATGAATGTAGATGTATATACGCCTGTTTTATCGACTACAGAAAGCCTTTCGACTGGGTCTCACACCAAAAGCTTGCCGATGTTCTCACGTTCACCGGTGTTGATGCGGGAGATTTGCTCGTAGCATACCGAAACTGCCGAAATCAGAGTCGAGGCCGCAACAATCTGAAGAAATAGAAATACGGAAAGGAGACTTGTCTCCGATCTTCTTCAACATCTATTGCGAAGCAATGTTTAAGGAGGTACTTGAGAATACGGGGAAGGGCATCAAAGTAATCGGTACATTCATCAATAACAAACGCTTTGCTGACGATACGGTTGTACTAGCCAACAGTCTTCCACACTTTCAGACCTTGATGAATATCATCGAGATGGGATTCCTAGGAAGATAGAAAACAAGACAATGGGCGAAATAACATAAAAACATATAGACACAAACTCTAAATAGAACGAATCAACAAAAAAGTAATAGAACAGTTCAGATGGTTACGAAACATATGCAAGATGCCAAAAAAAGACTGCCACAAATGATGTATGAGAGCAGAGCAATATGAAGCAACTACATAGGAAGACCAAGAAAAACATGGGCCAACAAAAAGAGAGAAGAAGCAGAAAGAAAAAACATAAAATGGAAAGAGATTAACAATAAACACTAGGCAGGAAGAGATGGAAGGTAATATACACAGAAGCTAAATAGACATCTGTGTCCCAGATGACAAATAGAAGGAAGGAAAGGTGGGCACAGAAAATACTATAGAAGATACAAAAAGGAGAGTGACAACATGGACAAACGAAACAGGAAGACATGAAACAAACAAAATAAAATAATGTAAAATGTAATGTACATAATGTATATAATGTGCATATTATATTTTGTATAAAATTAGAGCCTTACAACAATAATATGGTAGATAGGCATTTGATTAAATAAAATAATATTATATATAATGAACAAAATAGTAGATAATAAAACTGGAAATGTTGGAAAAGATTAGAAGACAGAATGGAATTTGCTGACAATATTTGCTTAATAGAAACTAATTTAAACAAACCTACAGGAAAAAGCAAAGAGAGGACAACCAACTCAAAAACATTAAAAATTAATCTTTAATGTGTGCATAGATTATTAAAAATATATTATCCTGGAGTTATATTAAAAGAAGAACTATGGAAAAATTAATATAGTGCATAAAATAAAAATCAAGCTCAAGAATCTCAATAGCATACTAGAAAGCAATCTCCCTATGGTCTTTGATTGGAATTATAGGGCATACACACAGTGCAAACCACAATCGAGAAGAAAAAGTGTAAATGGATAGGGCACACATTAAGGAGAGGAAATATACACAAGCAGAGCAGCTCTGGAATATAACAGGAAAACGAAAAGGAGGAAGACCAATAGATACAAATCACTAAGAACATACAAAAGTATATAAAGTATGTACCAGCTCTATGGTATTTTGAATGAACCTCAGATGTACATTGTGATTTCTTGATAATGCAGATACATTATGTACAGAAGCTGAGGATTCATGCTTATTGGTGTTAACCTATTCTATATTCCACTTGCTCACTCAATCATAATTAATGTTAAATAGAAGCATTCACAGTGTGTCTTGCTGTGTTTTTGGAAAATACCTTTTACATATTGAAAGAAATGAAATAACAATAACACAAATTTAAACAAAATAAACATCAAATGACCCAAAGGTCATATATATATATATATATATATATATATATATATATATATAATAATGAATTGTAAAATGAGTTACATTTTTGTTAGTATATAATTGTCGAGGGCTACAAATTATTATTGAGCAGTTCCCCTTACAACAGCTACAATTACCAACATCTAGAATTAGTAAGAAGTTAGGACACAGATTTCAAAAGCAATTTTGGCCTGCAAATTAATAATTATGAACATACTTTTTAGAGAATTTATTGATTATCCAGAACTTAGAATGTCCTATCAACAGTTACTATTCCCATAAAAATAGCAATGTTAAAAATCATAAAACTGTGATAACTTAAAGAGAAAGACAGTTTCATAAATGAAAGACAAATAATATTTGCTAAAATAAAACAACAAAAGTATAAAATTAAAATTAAACAAAATTGTTCATTATAATTCAACAAAATGGAATGCTTACCAACAATTACTTTATTCCATTCATTAGATGATAGCGATCTATCAGTCCTTGATATAATTTTTGGTGCATCACTTTGTGTGAGATCTCTTGCATGATGAGGATGTATCAAATTGGTAACAATAAAGTGATATCCATCATTACAAGCAGCTTGTAAGGCGCTTAATAAATTGCATGGGTCCTCGATTTCAACAGCACAGGACATGTTTTTAAACTTTTGGTCCCCCATCATTCTGCAAACAAGTGTTACATTTATAGGTCACTAACACAGGGCAGAAAGACCCGAAGATCGATAAACAGTTACAAATTGTAACAAATACAGGAGCTACTATTTATAGGTTATATAGGCTAAACATCGATTCTATGTTAGTACATGTGTGCCGCTTTGTATATTACTGCTAAACAATATCGATGTAAATTTGTGTAATAAATTATGTTAGAATATGCAATACCTTAGTTATAAAAGTACTAAATGTGCTTCTTCAGAAGTAAATAGAAAATTGGCAGGCCTGATGTATAATAATGAAATTTTCATAAAATGATGTGAGAATACATTTTATTAAAAATGCTTGTTCAATAATTTGAGACACTTTTTTGATGTGTGTGTTTCAAATTGATTTTGAATTATAAATAGAACAAAAACGTTTTTTTCATTCATTAAATGACATACGAACTACTTTTCAATAGTTCGAAAAGCTTTATGAAATTTATTAATAAATATTAGTATTTCAGCAAAAGAGCCTTTGGGCGGATAGCCTTAATGTTAGAAGTTTTGTATTAGCATTTCTATTTATTGTTTTTAGTAGAGACTTATAAATAAATATTATCAATATATTTTCATTTCTATATATAAAGCATTGAATTACCCTGTTGAAAAACGTATACAGAATACAGGACCGGACTAAAAATTAATTGTATTTGAAAACAATTTTACATTAATTGGAAAACCTACATTTCTGTCTTCTGTTACTATGTCAGCGTGCATACGTCAACCAATCAGAGGCCAGGTTTGGGTCAGCTGTTCTCATTTCTTTGTTCAGAACATGGTCTCTGATTGGCTGACGGATGAATGACGACGGAGAACAGAAGGCACAATTTTAGGTTAAGCAGATTACTTTCATTACTCTGATTCAAATAAGTTGTTTATACGTCACTTTTGACAACTGACAACATAAGTAGATGGCGTAGAAATTTTAAAATTTGATTTAATCATTTCTGATTGCTCTGCCAGCATATGAATCTGTCAGAACCAACAGAAGTGAGTAAGCAACACTTTGTCAACAAAATCTGTGAGCAGCACAATAGCAACGACTTATACACTTAGTGTTATCAAATTTTATCAAGCGGTTCCCGATTGATTTTCCAGTTTGGTATCAAACTGGCAATGAAATATTTTCTCAAAAACAGCAAAAGCAACCAAGTTAATATTTGCTAATTAGCAATAAATTGTCTAATGGTTTTAATTTGATTCTGTTGGAATTAACATGCCAGCTTGACGTACTACCAACCCGGAAAAAGGGGTACATACTGTATGTAACCAATTATACACAAATTAAAATGTTCAGTTGTGTTATCCAGACTTTTGTTACAGGTTACTGTGCTGTCAACTTTGGCGTTTCAGTGAATTAAAAAGGAATAACTTCTATCTTTGTAGCGCTATCAGTCGTGGCGCTTTTCTGCCAGTGAATTAATTTACGTAAAAGAATTAACTTAAAATAAC
Organism: Lordithon lunulatus; assembly: GCA_963942505.1. Lineage (NCBI taxonomy): Eukaryota > Metazoa > Arthropoda > Insecta > Coleoptera > Staphylinidae > Lordithon > Lordithon lunulatus. Next base: position 48,756,997 of record OZ012666.1, read on the forward strand.
ATAATATATACTTATTTGAGTGTTAAGCTGCGGCATATTAAAACTGAAGTTTTATTCATCTTTATAAAAATTACACGATGCAACTATCGTTTGTACGACTTGATAAAATACTTGGACCTGTAGTTCAGCTATTGTTCAGTAGATGGATACGGCTAGAATCATAATTAAAATTCAAATCAGCGGATCAGAAGACATAAACAATTATACCACCATTATCTGGCAAATCAACAAAATAATGCACTGGAGACCCAGAACCACTAAAAGAGGAACCGGAAGACCGCAAAAGAAATGGGCGGACGATATAAAAAGGATCGCAGAAAAAAATCAGAGAGCGAAAGAAAGACAGTCATGGAACAATTTAAAGGAGACCTACGTTCCGCAGTGGACAACTACAGGCTGAGGAGAGAGTTTATGGAAACATGTATGGATTACTAGAGAGCATAGTTTTTAGTATTGGTTAACTATCATATGTTATATCCAAGTAGGTATTTGTAAGAACGGCATTAATTTTTCTCAAGGCAGGCATTGGCCAAATGGAACCCGAGCAAAATCATTCGAGGCCGATATAAAGAAGAAAGCAAAAGTGGTTTATTCGTAATACAAAAAAAACTTATAATAATATAACATTAATAATTTTCTTGGTTTTAATTTCAATGATAACCAGGGCATTTAATTTAATATGTTGTGTGTGATTTATGCATTAAGAATAAATTTTGATTTCGATTTCTTCTCGATGTAATCAATTATTTTATCATACGGTATAATAATGATTTAAATAAAAACAAATAGTGTTTGTTTAATAATTTAATAACATAAATATATTATTATATATTTTATTTTTATAATACTTTCTAAAATCATTTATTGTTATAACGTACGTGAGATGATTGTCACGCGCAAAATTTGGTTTGAAAATATCTAACTTGTTTTTACGAAAACGAAAAATTCAGTGTCAATTAAAAAAAAACATACGATGCCAGTAGTATTTTTGTTTGTTACTAAAATCAAGAATAGTTATAAAAATAAATAATTCAGAATTACAAGTTAGGAATGTATACAGATTTGCATAGATATTAAAAAAGATCTAAAAAAATCTATTTTAATTGTTATGATATGTATGATACAGTTATTTGTTTATCACATCAATTTTTTTTATAATTATTTAATCTTTTTAATCAAATGCCTAGCTAGCTTATTTTTAAATAAGGCTCTGATTCTATACCTTATATACATTGTGTACATTATTTTATTCTTTGCATGTCTTCCTATTCTGTATGATCTGTTTTAGTTCTGTCCGTGTTATTTGTTTCCTTTTGGTCTGTTCTCTAATATTGTCGGTCCATTCTTTCCTCCGCTTCCTCTTCATACTTTTTAGATGATTGGTCTATCTTCAGGTTTGGCTGTAAGTTTCTTTGCGTATTCTGTATTTCTTCGTTTTGTTTTCTATTTTCCGAAGGAATTTCATTTCCATAGCATTTATTCGGCTTCTTTGTTTCCCTCTGTTAGCCCATGTTTAGCAAATGTAAGTTATTTGGTTGGTCTTATTAGCGTCTTAATTATTTATGTTTGTATATTTGTATATTTTTAGGTATTTCTTTATTCCAAAGAAACTATTTTTCATCATGTTCAACACTCTCCCTGTCTTACTCAGTTTGTCAATTTCCTCATAAAAAAACATCATTATCTCTATCAGCACAAGCGCCTTTCCGTTGGTAAAGGGAGAAGCTCAGAGGAATGTAATTACTTTAACTTCAGAAAAAACCTGTGAAAAACAAGGTTTGAACTCACTCAGTACGAGACGGACGACGTCTCTAACCAACAGACTATTGAGCTGGGTCCTTATCATTATTATGTTTCCATTGCTTTCAAATAATGTGCCGTATTTGAAGTTAGTATTTGTTCGAATATTTGTCCTTTTAGTCTTATTTCATGTTTCTTATTTTACTTTGATATTAGCATTGTCTTGGTCTTTTCTATATTTATCCTCATATTTTATATATTAGTTCCTTCGTTTAGTACTTTCATATTATATTATAAGTCTTCTTCTGTTTCCGCCAGAATTTTCATGTCATCTGCAAATATGAGTTTCTCTATTTGTATAGTATCTAGTTTCCAATATCATAGTATTAGTGTCTTCGTTTTTTATATTCATTGAAATATATGTGTAAATTCTGTTTTATTGATTCCTTAAACTAATTTACACATCATTTAACATACACAAATTTCAGTTAAAATCTATTTTGAAGAAGAAGAACCTTCTTTTAATTTTTTGAATTTCAAACTGTTAAAGGCTCAGATTTGTTTATTAATAACGACCAACAAGTCACCAAATTTCAGTTTTTTTTCAGTATTTTTTCAGTATGTTTTGAAGAAGGACCTTTTTCTTTAAACTTCTTTTATTACTTTTTTAATTTTTAAAATGAAAGCCAGGCGACAATTAGGTTCCGTTTGTTGTTGTGCTTTTTGCTGATTCTGTAAATAGTCGCCTTTATATTGAACGAATATATTCAAAACTTATTTAGTTTTCCGATCATGTCAAAAGTAAAGCTCAATCACTCTTAAATTTTGATTTTAAGATCCTTTGTTGATTACTGATAAAATTTCGGATTTTGTGCCAAAACTCTCGATCGTACAAATTTTAATTTTTAATCACATTCCTGCCGTTATCATAACGTTGACAAATGGAGAGCGTTACCAAACAAATATCAACTTATGATACCATAATAACCATGGGACATTGCATCGCACAAATAGGAATGGAGAAGTACATAAGCGAAGTAGCCGGAAAATACACGGTACACGATAACTATAGGAAGCAACACATAAAATCACAGACAAAAACGTAAAGAATCAATCTATTAATTACAAAAAAACGTCATCAATAATAAAATATGTCAGATTATAGATAACGTAACAAAATTCAGGCAAAAATGAGTGAATTAGCATGCAAATTAATAAAAAGAGGATCAGTGGGTGGACTAGAATTCTAAAAAGACAAAATAATATGTGTGTGGAACGATTGGTGGAAATAAGAATAACAAAGAATGAAGTAAATACGTACTAGAGAAATACAAATGAAAGATTAAACCTAACAAGGAAAATACACGTAGCAAAGATTCAAACTAGGTAGAAAAGAGAAAAGCTATAAAATAGATATAGGAAATGAAGGAAGAAAGATATTAGAACTATATTAGATTTAGATTATACAATGTATTTTGACTGATTAAATGAATACAAAACTAAGTGCGATATTAAATGAATGGGTATAATAACCGTCACTATAAGTATTAAATATTTAAAATATATTTAAAATAAAATCTGATGTGGCCAGTGCACATTACGTTATTATACGTATCTTAATAATGAAAATAAAATATTTTTAATTAAGATATATAATTGTTAGTTTTTTTCCAGTATTATCATATTTTTTCCGCGATTGTTTTGCAAATCTGTATACATTCCTAATTTTTAATTCTAAATAATATATCTGTATAACTATTTTCATATTTAATCCACAAAAAATGCTTTATCTAACTAACATAAACATAAACTTGTCATTTTAGACAGATTTTTTTTCATTTCTAATAAAGTACAATATATACTCAGCTCAGTATCCTAGTGGTTAGAGGTGTCATTCGTCTATTACTGAGCATTGGGGAGCGAGTGTTCAAACCGCGCTGTGGGCGAAAATTCGCGAATCACCTTCAACAGTTATTTACAAAATTTGCCAAGATATGGCCAGTGAATTCTAATACACCACGTGCGGTTAACAATTTTTTCCGGAACTCGAATTGGTGTGTGGATAAAATGTCAGTGTTTGAGGAAGTTTTTTTTTTACAAAATTTTGGACATTATTAGAAACATATAAACACTATTAGTATGAGCGTGACGTCAGCATGTGTCACTACTGGTCACTAGTAGTAGCCAAACGGACAGGGCGTTTATCTCGCAGTGAAAATACACGTAGGAAAGATTCCGTGATAAATAATGGAGGAGCGGAAAATGCAACAATGACCGATGTAAAAATAAATTCAAAATGAAATAATGCAGCAAATTCAAAAGAGAAGACATTTACATAGAGAAAAGGAAACTTTGCAAGTATTGAAGAAACGAAACATTGGTGGCTTAAAAATATGATTAGGATTATTTTTGGACAATATAGTAGTAACGAGATCGGCCTACAGTTATGTACGTAGCTGACACCACCCTTTTATTGACTAGAATGGCAATAGTCATTGCTAGATCGGAGAAGATTCCTTTAAGGACAAGTTCAGTAAGTAACTTTGTGGCGAGATGAGCAGATCAACGATAAATCTAAGGGGGAAAATAACAGAACTAAAAATCAATTAGTAACTGCAGAAAGAAAGATCCTAATTAACCTGATAAGCGGAAAAAACTAAGATTCTGTGGAAGAAGGGAAGACAATATGAATAGATCATTTCAAGGAATAATTTACACATTCAGGATAATAAATAATAAAATTCATAATTATTAAATAAAGCAACTTCTAAGTAATATTGCACAAGAAAAGCAAGGCTATGTGTCAAAACGTAGATCTAATCTTCTGTTCTGAGTAGTTATGCACTAGAACCATTCTCTCAGATATCGTAGCCAAAATATTCCTCGGCGGCCAGTACTACTCCATCCTTGAACCTTTCCCTGCATGATCAACTGCAATAGTTGGTATGTCTGTCCTCTCATAACGTAAGCATTAAAGTTTTCGTCTTTTGATGGTTATTAAGATTTCTCGTTGTTTATCCATTCTTTTGAGGAACTCAACATTAGTCTACTTTGTCTACCCATGAGGCAAGAGTATTCTCTTGTACACCCAAATTTCGAAGGCTTTATTGCTCTTATTCTTATCTTATATCCACCATAGAGCATTATGCCATGACTACAGCAAACGCGCAACATGCTTACGAATGCAGCACGGGCATTTTCAATCCTTAATCTTATTTCATGAATTAAGTTTTTATTGACATTTGTTCCTAAGTAGTTATATTGGTGCACATGATTAATGGGGCGACCATGAATGTAAATTATCCTATAAACCCAATAAGTCTATAATCATGAATTACATTTTCTTTACATTTAATGTCAGACCTTCTGCACTCGCTGTTACTACTTTGTTTAGAATGTGTTGTACGTCTTCTAAAGTTCGCCATTAGAACCGTATAATCGGCATATCTAATATTGTTGATGGGCTTTCCATTGATCTTGATTCCTATCTCTGCCTCTTCTAGCGCTTTTTCCATAATCGCTTCAGAGTATATGTTAAACAGTAGTGGGGACAGCACACATTCTTGACCAAAGCCTCTTTTAATTTAGATTTCGACGGGCATGTCGCTTTCCACCCGAGCTATTGCTCTCTGTACATAGTAACTATTCGTTATTATTCTTATATATTGCCTGCCTAGTTGGTTGCCCTAAGTATCTCAACAAGTTGATCGTGTCTGAAATGTTTTATTGAACTCAATAAAGCAGGCAAATACTTCCTGGTTTACATCTAGGCATATCTGGGTTAAGATATTAAAAGCAAACAATGCTCCCGGGTTCCATAACCATTTCGAAATTAAAATTGGGTTACACCTATATCTTCTTCTGCTTTTTATAATAAATTCTATTATGGATGATTTTAAGGATCTTAAATGTGTGGTTAATTAAACTGATCGTACGGTAGTCACCGCACTGTTTAGCGTGTGTCTTTTGGGTGATAAATGCTAATAGTAACCAGTCTTGCGGTATTCTGTCTGACTTGTAGATGATCATTTACTAGTACATGGACCTGGTCTTCTTGTATCCGCTTGAGTAGCTCTGATGGAACCTCACCGGTCCTGGATTCTTTTTGTTTTTCGATGATTTTATAGCACAAATATCTTCTCCTTCTTTTGTTATTCTTGTACCTGTTTGCTCGTGAGAGGGTTGTATTCTGTCATCTTCAACAAGTTCTCCACATATTCTTTGCCGTTTAGTTAGTATCTTATATCGACGATAATATTCCCTTGTCGGTCTGTGAGCAGGGAAGCCCATTTTCTTTTTCTGTCAGTTCCTTTACTTTCTTGTGCATTTTGAATGATTTATACTTCTCTCCAAGATTTCTGATTTTCTTTCTCCTCAAGCCATACATCTCTTAGGTTGCGTATTTTGTTTCTAATCGCGCTATTAACTTCTTTGTATTGATCTATATTTCTATCATCAAATGTTCTTCTTTTGTTCATAAGTGACAATTTCATCAGTCATCCATTCCCTGTCTTTATCGGTTTTACTTTTTTCAGGTTCTACTAAACCATCTTTGCATTTCTTCGAGTTTCCACGCTACCAAGTTCTGTTTTGATTTCCTCTATTTCTTATTTAGTTTTAATTGGATGTGCTTTACGGCATAAAAATGTTGGGGTTTATTAAAATGCATACCAGAGAGTTCACAGACATTGTCACAATTAAAAAACTCTACGTTGGTTCGACCATAGTTGGAATAAGCATCAAGTACATGGTAAAAATGGTAAAGTAAATGTATATAGATAAGCTTGACGCTGTACAACGGAAATTGTTTAAATACATAGCCTTCAAACTAGGAATTCCACAATGCCTAATTAATTTTATGAAATTTAGATTGCCTTAAAAATAAGCAAACTTGAAACAAGGAAATATAATACTTATGTAAAGAATGTAAATAAATTAAAAACTAAAACTATGGAATATAACGAATTACTTCAGACAGTGTGCATTCATGTGCCATCAACATAATACTAATAAATTATTTGTAACTGTTGCAAAAAGGGATTACGAAAATGATTTCTTTTTTAATTATAATGTTACTTTAAATAGTAAGAATATTAATTGTATTCTGAAAAAGTTATGTAAACGTATTATTGTGGGTGGGAAGTAAATGGAATGTTACCTGTAAATAAATAGATATATAAATATGAAGAAGAGTAGAACCATGTAATGTAAGGAAGATACAAAGGAAACAAATCAGAAATAGTAAACAAATAAAAGGCACCAGCAAAAATAACATTAATATGGAGTTTATTTATTTATTTATATAGAAAGAGAAAACTGCAAGAGGAAATCTATTGACTAATAATAAGCGTGGTGGAATTTCAAAATGATAGAGGTATAACATGGTAGATATATAAACTAATGTCTAAAATTATACAGAGGATTCACAAGAGACGCGGACAATATGCTAGGATAGTATATGTGCGTATTCATCAAGAATCGTTCAATCTCAGTTATATTATATAGTGATAGTCGTACTATATATTGATTTAGAACAAACTTTGGAATGGATTAATAGAGGGCGATTTATAATAGCAATAAGAGTAATTAGCCCAAAGCTAAGGAGACGAATGCTAAAGTTGATGAGAGAAAACACAGTAAAGATATATTTGGCATTAGTCTTTGCCGACCGCTCTATTTAATTTGGTGCTATAGATTTGGCAACTAATAGATATAAATGGTACAAGAACAAAAGGAACGCAATAATTGCATTCGCCAACGATATAGTTGTGTTATTATAAAGGTGTGGAAGAAGATAACGTATAATGAAAAATAAATTAAGAGTCTACAAACTAAACTACATGTTGATATATGATGCAAAAACGATGATAACGTTACAGACAAAAATGTTGATAACAGGAAGGAGGCTACTTCGAATAATATTAGCATTTATCAAAGTTAAAAACGAGTAAAAACATGAATAAACAACGAAATAAAAAGAAAAAGCGATGGAGAAAGTGTCACCGCTTCTATATAAGAGTAAGGTGGCGCTAAGAGCAATATCCTACTCCAAAATCAATAGCAATAAGTAAAATCTTAAGTAACCTTTTCATGTACCGTTTGTGACAATTATAATAAAATAATTTTAAAAAAAATAATTTTCTTGCTCTAGAATAAAATTTCATTTTAGCAACTAACTTTGAATATAGTGTGTTGCTGATGTGAAAATCACAAAGCTATTATCAATTTTATACAAAAACGAATTGCTATGCCACATCTTTTAATATAGTATGGCATATTTGTGTAGCTCAAAGCCGTATTAAGTTTTAAGGGGCCCTGGACACTCACAAGCATCTTTAGCATGGCAACAAACATAGAAACCTATGATTAGTGAACATGTTTGCCAAATCCTGAATTTGGTACAAAATAGAATGTACTAAACATTTCCCTCGACCTTGCATTATATGAGACACTTTCCGAGTGTGAAAAAAATAGTAATTAAATCGAATCGATGAAATATGCATATTCACTATTGGTATCCATTTTATTATGTTTATTTAAAAGTAAAATAATAAGCAATAATAATAGCAGGCAATACTATGTTGAGGATAACATAAGACTTTCCTTATTTAGCGATTTAAGTAAAAAGTGAGATATCGGGTTCTGATTCGACAGTACTACGATTTATTGGGTTTGGATTAAACCAACATGAATTTCAAAAAAATCAGGCATCAACATTCATCAGTATTGGTCTATTTGAGAATAAATATTATATAATAAAATAAAAATTATGAAACCATTTTTTTTCGTTTATAATGTTAGGCTATTACTACTTTTATTTACTATGAAATGATTTTCATTCAACCTACATTACATATAATTTTGAATTAAAAGCTGATCCCGGTGTCATATAAAACGTTTTTAGTTACAAACCTGTTTTTGATGAGGTGAGGTAGCGATTCAAACTAATATATAACTAATACAAATAGACATTTCGGTTCTTGTCCGACCCTGCACAACTGCAATGCAAACATTTATTACAATTATTAATAGGATCAATATTGCAACTGTATAACTATTAATTTGTAAAAAAAATATTTGCATCGACATTTTATTTCATCCCTGAAACACGCACGCACCGGCGCCCGCAGCAAAAATTTCAGGCCGCTCGCCCCGCCCAGGCTGGAGGGGTGGGACGGTCTATTGAACGGGCGCGGAACGCCCTGCAATTGAGACGCTCGACGCGGGGGCTTCCCCTAATAATGAGTCCGGCCATCATTTCCCCCGCGAGGGTGGAATCGAAGCGTATTTTTACCCCGGCTTCCTGGCAACAACCCCCTGGCCGCGCGTTCGATCGCCATATTGATTATGGACCCCTCATTATTGGCAGCGCGCGTAAGCTAATGGGGAACAAAACAGAAATTGCCACGGCGAGAGGGAAAAAAATTAATTAACGAGGCTCTCCCAGTTCGACGGAGAAATTATTAATTTCGAACGTAATGAGCGCCGGGAGGGTGTAGGAGGGTTGAGGTTTTAATTGGAAGATTTGTGCGGATTTAGTGTAAATATTGAATGTGAAATTTACAAAAGAACAGTCATGACGGTTTACTCATTTAAGAAATATTTGACTTGTTTTGTGTACAAATATTTGAGTAAAATAGTTTCAGTATTATATTTTTGTATTTGTAGGAATATAATATATTCAAATGCAATAAGTAGCATTTTAGTAACTATGGTCCCAAATCAGAGATATAGATCTTTTGTCGGCTATGAAATGCTGTAACATTAAAAATTATATTGATCTAGCTAGGGGTCGGTAAACTTGAGAGGCGATGGAAGAGAGAGCTCCGTTGAAAAAAGTGACACAATTAAAACATTTCGATTTTATGTTAATTATATGTTCAAAATCAATCTTAGACTCATATACTTAATGTACATACTTATGTGGAAAACGGAATATTAGTGTTGTGAGTGTATAATATAAAAAACAGTACCCTGTTATTTTAAAATAATTCTACTTTGAAATAGATTATTTCTTGTTGTGACACGTTTCTAGATCTAAACGGGATCGTATTGAGTTCGATTTCAATCCTACTTGTGAACATGGTAAATCCTGGATCAAAATAAATTATTTTTGTATGAAACAGATCTCAAACTCTAACTAATATAAGTAAGAATCCAGTTTAGTGGCTTGGGGGTTTATCGTTTCGTACTGAGCATTGGCGAGCGTGAGTTCAAACCCCTTTCTAGGCGAATTTTCGGAATTTACTTTTCATAATTTTTCAGTAGGTTTCTGTAAAGTTAAGCTAATAACAGGTGATTTAAATCCTCTCAGTCTCTCCCTTTACCGGGGGAAATGCCTTAAGGCAGATAGCCCTATAAAGATAAAAGTTTTTTTAATATTATTTAAGTCAAAGAAAGAGAATATATTCAGGTACAATTATCATGTAAAGTACGATTTGGGGAATTATTTGAAGATTATTGCATAGATTTATATATCAATTAGACATGAAACTTTAGTAGTAGATTTTTTTTATATTGAGGAAATAACAACTAGTAGTTTTTATCCGTAATCCATAATCAACATTAGCACTTTATATATTAAAATAATGTTGAATCGTTTAGTATACGTGACTGTCCCATCATAAATTAACAGCATTTCATTGTTGTATTTCTTAATAACTTGTCAACATTTTTTTTACACATTAATATCAACATCATTTACTCGCCGTGAGTTTTTCGCCAACGAAATAAATTTGCATTGAAAATGTCGCGACAGTCCTTTCAGCATTTCTTCCGTTTCCTTTCCTATCTCCGTCAAAATCGTTTCCCAGCAAGAATCAATCGAGTTTCAATTAAAATGCAAATTCAGCGAAAATTAAATAATGCTTAACTGGAAAATATTTATACGGGCGCCTCCGCCAATTTATTCCCTCGCAAATTGCACTCGTTTTATAATTGTCGATTTGTACGAACAAGAAACGGCGGCCGAGAAACATGAAATTACCAGTCCATTTTTGCGTTTGTTTGTAAATGAACATGTTTCGAAATTTGAATAATAACACACACATCAGCGAGGCCATAAAACCGGCGCATTGTTTTTACGGCTGGGTGCTCGCGAAGGGGACTTCGGCAGCCTATGGGAGGTGGGCGGCCGGCTCCACCTTCAGGAAGCGAAAATCGGCCGCTTCCTACCGCTTGATATTTATGGGGCAATAAAACAATAAATTGACGAACGAGTTCATTATTTTAACGATGCATTAACATGTTGTAATTCGGAGTTAAGGAGTGTGAATAATTAAAACGCGATAAGAATTTAATTAGTAGATGGCCTGTCTGATTTAGTGGGTGATCTAGTTGTGCTGATCGCATTGCGCAATTCGTTTGAGGTTTTTGGCTGTATAAAACAGCCGCAAATTACGGATGGGGTTGAATTCATTGGCGTTCGTGATTGTATGTAAAAGCACGCACGTGCCTGATTGCGCCATCGCTATGTATTTTTACAACTCACGCAATCATTTCAACTAATTATATTAACTACAGAATACTATTAAATTTAGTGATTTAGATTAAAATAAATATTACTCAAAATTATTTGAAACGAAATGAATTGAGAATAATATTGTAGATTGCGATGTACCCTATACTTGCAACATAAATATCAGTTGTCTGTTTCTGCTGTGAACATTTTTAAATCATGCTATTTTGTACAAATATTATTTTATTTGAAATCGTCAAATGTTTGAGATACAGTACTGTTTAGGGAAATTAAATGTGACTACGAATTATTTGCGATGAATTGCTTGTAGATTAAGGATCTTTGAATGTGTATGTATCCCCGTATTTTGTAAGTGAAATCACCTGTCGGTTTTCTGGTCTTTCTACTCTGTACATTTTTCAATAAAGCTATTTAGTTTTAATAATCATTTTTCAAACCTACAAATGTTCAGAAAAATAGATTAGGGGTACTATGTAGGAATAGTAACTCGGTAAACAATGATCGTAACTCTATAATCTAAAAACTTATTTATAACTGAAATTCGACATTTTATATTATAGTGAGAATTCATTACTATTTTCATATATCATATTTAGTATCTAGTTTATGTATTTAAATGTATGTAAGTTGTGGCATTTTAAAATTTAATTAAATAATTAATTCAAGTACCGCTGTAATTCCGAATAACAGTACAGGGGCACATGATTTACTTGATGTATATTTTAACAAATATTAAGGAAGTATTTTTAATGCCAATTAGATGTGTAAGTTTCTTATAGTATAGTTGTATTAAAATATCAGTAATTATAATAAATTAATATTTTAATTTGACAATTATGAAAATCAAATAACAAATACCTTAGATTTATTTTTGCTTTGCAATATAAATGGATGTGTATTTAACATTCGGGAGTTAAATGTTACTGATAAACAAGACTTTGAGGTCTATAAATTACCCGAAATAAAAATAAATAACACTAATAAAAAAGTCAAGATCGGTCAAGGGAGAAGCTCAGAGGAGTTTAATCACCTAGTATTTACTTGAACGTCGCAGAAAACTTATGAAAGGTGATTCGCGAAAATTCGCTCCGATGGGGTTCGAACTCAGGCTCCCCAATGATCAGTACGAGACGGACGACTCATTTAACCATGGCCACTAATCTGGGATAACACGAATATAAATCCGGAACACAAGAAAAACATGTATACTTAACATATAATAAAATTGGAACATTTTGTTTAATAATAATGCAATTGCATCTGATTTTGATCATTATTGTATTGCTCCCTTAGATTATTTTGGTTTCGGTACGTATGAAGGTTGCTAATATTGGATAACGTTACTAATTCTTATATGTCGGTTGTTTGGATATGTTTTCGGGTATCTATTTGTGCGTTTTTTTTTAACATGGAAAGTAGGTTTTGTTTTATTATTAACGCTTCATAAAGTACTCTCTGTAAAGTACACCGCAGCGTTTTTAAAACAAATATTAAAAAACACGTGCTTTAAAGCTTGCTAAGGAACATTACTTCAAATACAAATCATTCATTTATTTCTATTAATTTCTAATTGTACATCTTTCTATATGCAATTACGACTTCAACGGAATCAATCTACTCTCGGTATTGGCCCTTTAATTATCAGCATTGCGACACTCAACAACACATATCAACGTAAGTATTTCTTGTAATGTTAAAATTAAATTTAACTTAACTTTAACTTGCTTATAATTTAAAATTATAAAATAATCATTACAATCACTGATGGCATAAAATATATCCTCTGTATAGAGAGTTTAACTCCTGAAGAAGATGAACGGTTTGATGTGTGCAAATGTTGGTATTAAATGTTCAAAATTACATAGAAAAGCTATTTATTTCTGCTATGACATCAAAAAGTTACTTGCTTGAGTTGCAGTCATAACAACTACAGAGAGATAACTTTTTTTTATCCTTTATGCGTTGTTATTTGCATTTTATGTTTGTTTGTTATAAAATAAGTTACTTATTGACTATCAACATTCAGTGATTTTTCATGGCATGGGCATCCAGTTAATGCGTGGCGTTTAAGTTCGTCGGTCCATCTCTGCGAAATTCTGCCAGCCGAATTGGATAACCTGTCCAAAGTAGACATACTCTTCCACAGTGTCTATGATCGTATTATCAACTGTGATTGGTCTTCGGATGATGTGGGAATTAGCCATTATATTGGGTTTATCCAAGTTCATCTTTAGGCCAACTTGTTGAGACGCGAGGTTAAGGCCATTCATTATGTTCTCCAGATCATTGGGCGTCTCTGCCTTGATGACTATGTCATTGATATTTACGCCCAGTTTATTCGAAAGTAGGAGCTTAAAGATATCTTCGAGGGCATTGTAAAAAGTTTCGGTGAGATTACATCTCCTTGCGGAACACCTTTTTGAATGATTATACGTGCTCTCTTAATCTGCATTAGGAGAGTCATGGTGACATGGCGGCGCTGTAGAGGCATTTAAGTATCTCAATGTATCGTTAATCTACTTAACACCGTTGCTGAGATTGTGGGGCAACGCATGTTTTCAAGGCGACGAACGCTTTCTCGTAGTCGACGAAGGTTGTTATACTCTAATACGGTAATTAAGCCGTTTCTAAAACCTGCCTGTTCGGGTGGTTGGAACAGGTCTAACCTTTGGGTGAGTCTGTTCGTCAGGATTCCGGAAAACCTTGTAGATTTGGCTCAGCAGCGAGATAATTCTATAGTATTCAGGCATGTCTCCTTTCTTTAAAAAGAGGATCACCACGCTTCTGTTCCACGCTCTTTTGCAATTGGGCATTCAGTAGTTGTTAGAAGCTTTGTTTTTCTGTTGGCTCAATGCTAGTTTTATATCGTATATACTTATGTCGGGTATACCTTGGGTGTAGTGTCGGGTGAGTATTGCTCTTTTATTACTTGTTGCAGGGGGGGTTCTTGCTGGTGCTGCTGGTAATATTGAGGAGCTATAGAGCTTACCGTAGAGCTTTTCTACTTCAAGGTTAATCTCTACTTTCGAATTTACTATTTCATCAGTATCTGTTTTCACCTTTGTCAGCTGGCTTTGACTGATTGATATGTATTTTATGAACAATTTGGAGCCCTTGTTTTCTTCTATAGCCCATTTAATTCATTCGATATTAAAAAGATGTAATGGGCTTTTTGTCCTGTGGTCTGTAGTCGGGGAGGCCTGACGATGAGCGTCTTTCTTTTATGAGTTCCAGTGTCTCTGCAGAAAGCTTTGATTGATGCCTTATTGATCTATCTTTGAAGATCTTTTCTGCGGCTTCTTATATATTTGGTACTACTCTTTCGTTCATCTCGTTTACATTTGTTGTTTCCGCAAGAACTCTAAAGCGGTTTCGAAGCTCTACATCAAATATTTCCGAGCATCACTGACTTTGGCCATGTATCGGTCGTACGTTGGAATTCTTCATTCATTTTCAATCTTTTCAGTCTTTAAACATTTGTTTCTTATTCGTCATGATGAAGTCGTTTTCATTCAGGGTTTTACTGCCCGCAACCCTCCACCTTCTTTTTTGAATTTTCTTAAACAGAGTTTATCGTATAGAGGCCCTGCATTTCTAGATAGTTTACCAGCATCTGTCCTTGGTGGTTTTTTCGTCCAAGCTGTAACCCCAAAAGTTTTTCGTCATCCTTTTTTTTGCGTGTATCTTAGCATTAGTCGCCCATCACTACATTGTAGTATGTACGTCTTGTTTCGATAGCTCTAGAGACGTCTTCGTGTAGCACTTCATCATCGAGGTATGCGGATGTGGGCCACTTCTTTGTTACTTGTAGTATCAGGTATGCCACTCTTGAGGACATGCTGCTGATTTCTAGGATATTTTTGTCAATAATTTATTATCCAGGAAACCTACACCTCACTGAGAAGTCTCGTGGCTCTATTTGAAAGATATATACTTATATCACACTTATATATGTTTTATACGATTGGCTTTGTGCTGATATCTCAAGCACTCTGTTGGAATATTATTCTACAGAGGGCACTACCCGGTGATCCTGATAACATGAGCATGTTGACGGTTATTACCATATGGGTGTGCATTGCTAATTGATGTGGTGCCGCCAGATGGCGTTTATCTTCCCTCTAAGAGGGTAAGTTGTACTGTTTCTATTTGAAAGAGGTTTCTTGTGTAAATAAAATTCCAATTAGTGACTTTTATATTTTTTTATACAGTAGTTTTGTTGAGTGCCCCTTATGTTTTGTTTTCGTAAACATGATTGAGGCAGCTTTTCTGTGCTGTAAAGAGTGCATAAGACACTGAGTTTCTTGTTTTCTTATGAATATAATGTTAGCTTTTTGATATACCTGCTAATTTTATTTTGTTTTTATTGCCCAGATTATATGTTTGTCCTTGTAGGGTATTGTATTGTTAATCCCAAGTACGGTTTATGTTTATTTTTAGCTTTATGAGTAATGACATCGTAATACTTTTGAAATTATATTTATATTT
Source organism: Lordithon lunulatus (assembly GCA_963942505.1). Lineage (NCBI taxonomy): Eukaryota > Metazoa > Arthropoda > Insecta > Coleoptera > Staphylinidae > Lordithon > Lordithon lunulatus. The sequence continues at coordinate 48,772,703 of OZ012666.1, forward strand.
AACATTACAATATAACATAGTAATGCATACAAAGTTTCATAGACATTATATGCAATGTCTATGAAATTTAATTAAACTAATGCAAGCAAAATTGGAAATCTGAAATATTATTTTTTCTAAACCAGCTCAGTAGTTAGAGACGCAAACCGTCTCGTAACGGGCATTGGGGAGCGAAAGTCAAACCCCATCACAGGCGAATTTTCGTGAATCATCATTTACAATTTTCAGATGTTTTCTGTGAAGTTAAGGTAAATGCCGGGTGATAACACTCCACTTTGCTTCTCTCTGTACCAGAGAAAAAACCTTTATTCTCTACTACGTTCCGGAATATTATTGTCCATTCTTCTTTTGTCGTATTCGTTGCTTTATATTTTTATCTATATAAACTGTGTGGTGCACATGTGTGGGCCCCTTTATGAGAAATTTTGTTTATTGTTTTTTCTCAGAAAAAATCCGTGCTTCATGTAAAGATATTAAAAATTAAAAGAAAGAAACAAATTCAGAATTCTGTAGATTATATAGTAAATAATTATGAAAACAACAATGTAAATCAATACAAAAAAGTGTCTATCAAAATATCTTGGTTCCAAATCTAAATGCTTCTTAAAAACCTTTAGGAATCATTTTTTAACTACTCCACAAAAAACCTAAATATATCGAATTGATTTATTTTAATTAATATTACACGTATGATATGTAATGTGTGCCTACCCCTTTCCCATTATAAATAATTTTTACAAGCAAAATATAAAAATTGAAAACCCTAATTTTTACTACGAATTAAACTTTGAATGAAAATTTACGTATATAATTTTTCAAATTTATTACTTACAATGTGAAATTTCCGTCGTTCCACGGGGGAAAATTTTTATTTTGCGTTGTCCCCAACAATGAATTTTCAGTGATTTTTTAAAATTGCAGCTTATATTCAATCTTATTTGTGTCACTATTTTAATTGTAAAAGAGCAAAACCTTACTAAACGATTAACATATCTGCTTCAAAACAAGAGGTATTTACTAAAATAAACGGAAAAAAAGAATTGTAAACAAAGTAACATAACCCAAATGAAAAAAAAAACGTTCGGCGCAACTCCCATACAATTTGTCCTTATGAAATAGAACGCGTTATATTTTTCTATGCAATCTATAATCCAAATCAATATTTCAAAAAAAATTCTGTATGATACGAGACAATTTAGATTGTAGCATATGTACTAACTTTTGAGTCAAGAAATTGTCTTGTCTAAAACTACCTTAAGAGGGTCACGGAAAAAGTTATGACTCATCCAAGTCTGGATCTACTTAACCCATTTTTTACATATTACATCAAAACACGTAATACTTATTATAATACAATTAAATAAAAAAACGTCTCAATAGGAATTCGAACGCGCCGGATTTAAACGATATTGTATATAAAATTCTTATATATATTATTTCGTGGATTTTACTAGAAATAGAAACGATTATAAAGTATCTCTAACTGAAATGACACTTTACCTGTGTCCATTTTTGAAAATATACTTTCGATTCAGGTAAAGTGGGTTTTTTATTTTTGAAAATATATTAGTGTATAACATAAATGAAAATTATTTTATTTATTTTATTTTATAAAAAAAACAATATTTAAATCATCACGATACATATGATAAAAAAATGTGTACTGACCACATCAGTTTTTTTTATAAAAATAAATTAAACAATAGTTGTACGGAAATGTATAGTTATTAATCTATACAATTTTAGTAGAAATGAATCATAATATAATTACTCGCAATAAACGATTTAAAAAAGTGAATAATATAGATTCTAATGCTTGAAATGATTTTAATATAATTTGTACGGAATAAAATTTTGTATATATTATGAATCTATAAAAATCCCGGATGTATAAAGCTAGGTACTCAAACAAATTACTATTTACTTAGTATCAGTTTTAGTTATTAGATTGTGGTAAACATATAAATTCGGTCCTCTGATTATAAATGAATTTAATTTATAAAATATGGTCCGTATATATACGGTATAAGTCTTTTTTCCGCATTGTTGTTCACACATGCATGTGTGCAATATTTCTGAAGTGCAAGTGCATTACTTTCACATGTTATTGACCTCAAGAATTGACAAGAATTCCATAAAAACGTGTATACTTTTTATGTATATGTTGTAGCCGTAATTTAAAGTCAGTAACCTTTGAAATCACCTAGTAATTTAGTAAGTGACTGGGCGAATTGTAAAACAATATTAATCATCGTGAAAGTTTACTATTTGACTTAAATTTGTAGTCATTTTATATACTGCCGAATAGCATTTCGGCTTACAATGTAAACCTTAATTATTTGCAAATAATTAAGAGATAATTCCTAAGATGGGTTTATGTTGATATAAAAAAAGAAATATATAATTTCAATGGAATAATTTACATTATGTTGTTTATGGTGACCAAATCAGTAATAAAAACTAATTGACAAGTGTGTATTCTTAATTTGAACATAAAAGGTTCAAAATAATCCCTATTTAGCTTCTTGTTATGTATATATCCATTAATTGATGTTAGGAATAATATGATGAAGCTGTATCATTATGCCTTCCTATGGTCCTTAATCTCTGCCATTGCCATATGTTTCTCGCTACGACATATTTTTTCTTCCAACTTCTCTTTTCCCATCAATTTTCCCTTCATTGATAAGTTGTAGTATAGATATATCATCCTTCTTTTTATTGTTGTTAAAAGTTCTTCTGCCTACCCGTCGCAGGATTCCCTCATTGGTTATTCTTGCAGTCCACGAAATCCTGAGCATTCTGCAATAGAGCCATATCTCAAAGGCTTCTATTCTGTTTATTGAAGCTACTTTCATCATCCACCCTTCCACACTGTAGAGGAGCACTGACCGTATGGAGTATCTTATAAATGGACGCCTTTCTGTAGAAAGGAACCAACCCACAAAATATGTTTTTTTCTCTTACCTTTATACTCAAGGTAAACAATCTAACTTAACGAAATAAAAAGTGAAAAATTAATCTGAGATGAATAGATACTTGTTAATTTATATAAATCTGTTTTATCAACTTTAAGAACAGGTAGATTGGTTCCTTTCTACAGAAAGACATCCAAATCTTATTATAAGGTTTATATAATATTTGGTGTTTTCACGGATCTTTTTGATTTTCATTAATGCATTGCCTGCATTTTCAATTCTGCATCTAACCTCGGTGTTTAATGACCAGTGCCCTGTTAGCCATGTTCCCATATACTTGAATTTGCTGACTTGTTCTACTGGTAGGTTGCTAAACGTTAGTACCGCGTCCCTTGCTATGATGCACGGGAGATAACTATCAACTTTGTTTTCGCATTATTTATGTTCAGTTCCATGTGTTGACTTGGAGTTCCTACCTTGTTTTTGGTGGTCTTCTAAGAAGCAAATACATGATCAAAAGGTAAACGTAATTAGAACGACGTTAAAACCCCCGGAAAACAGCAAGGAACGCTAGTCGATTGGTTAATGGGGAGGGCTGGAAATTCGGATTCAGACGAATAAAGTCACTCAAGTTCAGGCAGCCAAGACGAAAGCCACCTCGTCTCCGGACAGGAGAGAAGGGAAGGCGGAACCAAAAGAAGAAGCTGCCGAAGTTCTACAAAACGCAGAGACGCAGACACAACTGTGACATCAAGGAACTTATCTAAGGACGCGAAAGTGGACACGGCGGTGGTTCGTGAGACATACGAGCGACTCTTTGGAAAAACCAGAACCACCGCAAAGCAGTAAAGCAAAAGGCTTCAAGCACCAGCTGGAAGCCCGGAAGGCGGGAAAGCGTAATGGGACAGGGAGATGGAGACAATGAGATCATAGATGTAGGATGTGCAGGCTCGACCGAGGCCCGAGTTAGGTGGCCCGGGTGTAACCTTATACATAAGAGGCCTAGACCTAATTATAACAAGCAATCACTAACACTATAAAAAGCACATTTAGCAAGATGCTCTTTGATTGCGTTTTTAAAATGTGTTAGATCGAGACCATTGATTTCCTGCGATAAATTGTTATATAGTTTAGGGCCATAGTAATTAATGCCAGTGCGTGAGGTAGTCAGTCTGTTCAAATCTATACTGATGTTAGTTTCGTTCCTCGTATCATAATTATGATTGATATACGCTGTGCGCATTATAATCCTTAAGATATTTATAGACATACAAGAGACATTCTAAAGCATATAAAGAGGACAGTGTTAGAATGCTGGATTTCAAAAAGCACTCAAGACAATCCGCTCTATAATTAATTTCGGCAACTACACGAATGGCCCTACGTTGTAAGGCAAATAGACGCCTGCGAGTGTCCCCATGCGAAGATGCCGTAGCTTAGTTGCGACTGGACAATACCAAAATATGCCGTTCTAATTGCATTAGTCGGTAGAGCATTTCGCAATTGTCGCAGGAGGTATACATTGCAACTCACTTTTTTAACGGTGGCCTCAGAGCATGGGCGTGTCAATTTAATTTTTGGTCGAGAAGAACACCCAAAAATTGTGAAGGGTGCTGCTTATCACTTTTTCTAAGACTAAAATTAATGTGGACTGTCTTTTCTTTATTCAATGTGAGTTTATTCATTGTTAACCACTTATGTATATTTATGACATCATTATTATTTTTAGCGACTGCAACATGTATATCTTGACTTGCTGGTTACAGTAGTATCATCTGCATATAAAAAGATATTGGCCAGTGGATTTTACAGTGGTAAATCATTGATGAAACATAGGTATACTTATTTTTCTTTTCATCAATGAATGATATGATAATAAATATATACGTTTAAATAAATAATAATAATAAAAGTTCAGCGAATATAGAAGAGAAATATGATATAATATAATAAGACGTTACTTGCAGTGATAAAGGTATCTCATGGTTTTAAATAAAGTGTATTTTTTAGTGATAAAATTATCCGACGAGGTATCTGATCTATTCATATGGTTGTTAGTATAGCTGGTTTGGTAGTCAATAAGTTAGCTTTACGATTAGAGATTTCAAATATCGTTTGGATAATCACTTCCGATGTTTGCAAACACCGCATTTGAAAGTTCGTAGTTCACTTGGATAAAACGTTTTGACTCATCTGTTCAATTCCGTCTATCTTATTTACCATATTAATATACAGTTAGTAAACCTGAGTTTAGCTAGAATAAAACAAGAAATAAGGAATCAAATAATTTATTTTTAAAGGAATCCAATATACTTATTGGGACATAGTTATATCGTTCTTATAACTTTGTTCCAATAAATATATTGAAAACATCCCTTTAAAATAAATGGAAAGTGGGCATTTTTATTTAATTACCGCAAACAGTTCAAAATAATCCTTATTTATACTGATTTCTCCTATTTCTTATTTTAGTCAGCATAAATACACCTTGACACTAATATGGCTAATACAGTAATATGAATGATTCCTCGAATTATATGAATTTAATGATATTTCAAAGCTGTTTACATTCTTTTTTGTGGATGAAAGTGAAATGTCGATTCGATTCAGCTTGAACTTTTTATTTTTTACATAGGAGTCAAAACTAATTTCAAGCACGAATAACCCATCATAATTAAGATTTCATAATTCAATTATATTCTTTTATTCATTTTCTCGTGTTTATCTGGTAAGGCACAGTTTCTAGTGCATTGAATTTATTTACTATATCAGAGCAATTATTAATAGTGGTGGGTTTGTGGTTAATAAAATAAGAAATAAAGAATTAACATTATGGGAATATTTTCTATTATATTGTTTAATGTGACAATATGACTAATAATAATTAAAAGTATGTGTGTATTCTTATTTATTTTAAGAGCTTAATCGGTCTAAAATAATGGATAAATAAAAGGATTTATGTTGAAATAAAATAAGAAATAGAGAATTCATTTTAGAGGGATATTTTCCATGATTGTTTATGTGACAAAATAAGTAATAATAACTAAACGGTAAGTTCGTATTCTTATTTACTTATAAACAGTTCCTTATTTCTACTGATTTATCTTGCTCATTTTTTATTTTATGTCAGCATAAAACTACCTTTCAATTTTATATTTATTTGCAATGATTTTCCCATTTTGTCTCATAATATTAGGTAGTTCATATTTTTTATGTATATTTATTAGTTATTAGTTGTTAAGAAATATTATTCAATTACCAGGAAATATTTGAGTGGCTTGTTTCGTACTTTCTCAGATCACACCTTGTAGGGATTAATTGTTGGTTATTGCATTTTATTAATGTTTTATATGGTTTTACCAACTTAATATTCATTCAAGTTAATTAAAATATTTTACGTAATACATTTTGCATAATTTGCATTTGTTCTTCCCTTAAATACGTGCATAGTCCGTCATGCAAGATAGGTAAACATCTACTTTAAATTATAGCAGACGGTATTATAAAGTTCTTTTTACAGCAGCTTACAATTATATAATGTAAATAATAAATTACGTATGCAACAATGAGCCATTTGCTTGTCGAGTATCCCCATATAATAATGTTCATACTCATGGCAGTTGTCTCAGATAACATTGTTCAGAAAGCAGGAATAATTACGTAAAACGTCCTTTCGTCAATTTATTTTTCCTGGTCTGTGGTCGTCGTATGTAGGCGCGGCCCGGCGTTAATTATCACATAATAATAAAAACCATGTGGAAAACGCAGCTGTTTACACAAAGTTTTAATTACTGTCCTCGCACAATTTCCTTGCAGGTGTCACAGCTGTCACAGATACATCAATTTAATATTGCCAATAGACGCCTCCCAATATATAATAAACATTAATACGTAACAGCCATAACAGCGTCCGTACCCGTTCTCCATATGAATCCAGCAAAAAAAACGACATTGTTTCAAAACCCCCACGTGCCCGGCGATAATTCAATAAGTAACATTATATTTTATACCAGAATCAAAAGCGCTCCATCTCGATACAATGACATTGTGTACGAGCGCTCGCAAAAAAAATAAATCGGTTGAAACACACGAAAAAAAAATCCACGCTCAACTCATTTGCATAACATGCATAGCGAATTAGAAAGGGTGATCGGGCCGAAACAAGGGTGGACACCGTCGGCGCAATTATGCGAGTGGAAACGGGACCACGGACCCCACCAATGCGATGCTGAAAGGAACACATAAAAGTGTCCAGTGCAGGAGAAAAAGTGCATTTGCATAATATTGTACGTTAAATAATTACAACTCTTGCGAGTTGTATGAATTATAATGAAACCGTCTGGTTTCTTACTATTTTTTACATTTTATGTTATATTGAAAATATATTTGTAAATTGTTTCAAATATATTGTTATTACTTTCTGCACCAATATTTTCAGGACAACTAAATTACATATCACAATTATTCCAAAACTAGAAAAGATGATAGCGAATCTTAATTATAAAAATATTAATAGAAATAAATTCTTTTTTATTAAGAAATAAAATATTTTTGTTTTCCCATTATTTTTATATTTTATTATTATGCAAATCTGTATACGTTTCTTTTGTACTATTCTCGATATGTTGACTAAAAAACAAACTTTACAAGAATCGAATGTATATTTTGAAAAATTCAAGGTAAAGTGTCATTTCTGTCAGAGATATATCTTTTTCATTTCTAATAAAATACTGGAAATAATATTATAAAAAATGTGTAAACGTCGTGAATTTTTTTGTTTTAATCGTCGCAGTTGTTGAGCTGGCCTTTTCGCCAGCCGAGTACCACCAAAAACGAATCAAAACGTAGTTAAGTGTGATAATAACCATTAATTTCGTTTGAAAATCGAGTCATCGACGAACGAACGGCAGAGACACATTTTCCATAGATGGACCTAAACACAAATCCGCACGATAACAATACTTCGTATGATAAAGTAATATATTTTAGAGTTTGGGCGTACGAAAGTTTGTATCTACATTATTGAAAGTAATTCTAGCCCCAGGTTATTATTTTATTTGATAAATAAACCTTATGATGAGCAATTCTAAATACAACATACGGGTTTTATTTTGATTAATGTTATATATAATTAAATACAATGCATTTTAATTTATCATAAATTAGATAAAGTATATTATTACTTACTACTCTATTTCCGTGGCTGTAACTTGTAACTTATATACGGCCAAGTTAATTGTGTCAATTAAGCACTTAAACCATAAACATGGTTTTTGAAATCACAACTTTCGCACGCATAAAGATTCACAGGCGCGATACGGTCCCGCGAATGCATTTTTTTATTGAGTCCCAACACGCACTGGGGCCATTTGTCTAAGGGCTTTTTCTTGTACGGCGGTCGGGATCCGGAAACAATTCAGGCCCATACAGGTTTTGCATGTTTATAATTAAGGGGCCCCCATTCATTTCGTTGACATTAAATGACAGGGCCACGGCAATTCCTGTCTTGTGTCTGCATCAAAAGAGGTTGCGCCATACGATGGGAACTAATTTGCATGCGCTTTCCCCGTCGAATTAAAATAACGAAATCTACTTTGCAAAAAAAATACAGACCTGTATTATTCCACAATATACCGGAACGATATTTTTTATTTTAGCAAGAGAAACAGTTTTGCAGAGATTTATATTCAGTTCCTTTACCTACTCAAGGATATGATTCAACCAGAGGTAATATATTTCTACAACGGTTGATATAAATATAACACGTTGAATTATTGCGTAGCTATTATTATTATGTTATAAAAGAAATGCAAGTGATTGCAATTTTTTTAATGTAACTCCATTAATGTTAATGGAGTTACATTGAATGTTCTCATTCTCATTTGAAATGTGTATTATATTTAAAATAATTTCCATATCTAGTATTTTGTTAAATTCTATTAATTGTGTTTGATGTGAATTTGCGGTATCGTTATGCAGGGTTGTAGGAAATGTAAGAGTTTCAATTACCTAATTTTCAGCCAATTAAATCAGATTTAATTTACAAACTATGAACTTTGTTGAATTTAATCTTATACAGGGTTTGTTATAAAACCTGTGTAACTTAACATCATAAACTAGCCCTGTATTTCGAATGAATTGAATTAGCCTTATATATTTGTATGATAAGTATATCCAAGTTTGCCATACTATAATTAAATTTAAACAGTGATTAATTAAACTAAGTTTACTTTTAATTTTAATTTTGTCTCTTTTGAGAAAAAGGATTATTTATATACATTGAATTTTCAAACCTAATTTAAAAGATTAATTAATTAAACTTAATTACTGTTGAATTTATTCTGTCTATATGGAAAAGGATTAAATACTTTCTTAAAACTTGTAAAAGAAAAAGCTTGTTACGAACGTTTTAAGGATTCGATTATAAAGTTGCAACGCTTGTTTGGTAAAGATTTTAATTATAAATGCCGTTTAATATTATAAAGTTCTAAAATTATTTATGTACGCTATTGAAATTATAGCATTAATGCATTTCTGCTCGTGCGGAATAATCACAGCAACAGATTTAATCTTGCGAACCGTTCGAAACGCATATATTAATTAAAGTTGGACAAAGCCCTATTAATCAAGGGCGGGCGGTTATGATTTATTAAATGCAGCGCACAGGGTTCCTGATAATTTACTTTACGAAATTACAACTTGGAACTGTTTACTGTTCACTTTCCGAACAAAACGAATTGCACGTGTATTGCCCACGCTACGCGGTCTTAATGATAGGTTAATACGCCAGTGCGGGGCAATATATTAGCCCTTAAAATGGTGCCGGTGGATATAAACATGGTTTTCATAACGAAATTACAAGCTGCGTTTTAAAGCAGCGCCCCTCCGGTCGGCGTGGCGATTAATTTTAACGCTAACTATAAGTAATTTTCATTGCTAATTAGCTATAAATATGAAATAACACACGCGACGGGATAGCACTAAATCACGATTTTAAATATAGGCGCGTTATTAACCTGTTTCCTTAGCGTTTTTGCTTCGTGTGGGAATTTTTTTTATAACTAGAGGTTGCTGAAGAACGGGATTTCGAATGGAATAATTATTTTCATACCATAACCCATAGGTTCTTAAACTGTGATACATGTACCACTGGTGGTACATTACGCTGTTGTGAGGGGTACAAAAACATCTTATCTAGGGCTCCATTTTCCAGAAATGTAAATTAGCCTGACTTACGTTTGAAGTTAACGAATATAAACCTCGATATATCAATGATTGTTTCAAAGAAAGCCGACCCATCACATTAGTAGGTGTATTAGTTACTAGTTAATACTTCTAACCTAATATATTATGTATTATGTATTTTTATGTTTCATCATAAGATTATTTATTTTATTTTGTTTTTTTCTCTGATCCGAATTAAAATGACTTCATGGGGGTACAGAAATTTTAGCAGTTTATCTAAGGGGTACAACGTTTCTAAAATTTAAGAACCCCTGCCATAACGGATTTAGATATTTTTGTTGTAGAGTAAGCCTGGTATTTAATGTGTATGTTTTGTAAACAATATACAAGACGGAAAATAAAATATAATTTATTTTGCTTACTCATCAAAAATAAATATGTTCTTACTTTCTAAATAGAGCAGTGTTATTCCAACTGATTTTAAAGTTTGTCCAAAAATTTACATTTATTTTTAGAAAAAATCTACTGACAATTTGCCTGAACATTTTGTTGTTGTGTATAACTTAACTATAAATTCTACCAAAATTTGTATAGATTGTGTTTATTCTGATTTATATTAAAATAATTATATTGCAAAATCAAAAATATGAATTTGTAGGCAATTAATTTACGTATTTTAAATTTCGCACCATGAGTGTGTTGCATGATGTCAGTGAGAAAGATCTAACGTCGCTCTGTACGATCTAGCTTGCTAACGTTGCTATATATTATGAAAGCGAAAGTCGATAGTGAACACATATGTACTAAGACTTAATGTTAGAGGATTTGCAACCGATTTATATCTGAATATTATAACAATATTCAGAAGTGGAATTGCAGAGATATTGACAGATTTAATTTGCTATCTTTCAAGAACGACGTATTATGAAAATTGACAAATTGACGATAGAAGATTTAATCCAGATGATAAATCTGCATGTAATGAAAAATATAACCCAGGAGGATAACAACAAGTAACAACAGCAGATGATGCTGGTACTGCTAACCAGGGCAGGTAAGTATCAGCAGGACCAACTCGACAATGAGCAGCAATACAACAGGATAGACCACCTCAGAAATATTTCAACTGTAATATAAGATAACACCACTCGTGGCAGAAAACCTCAGAAGGAACCTGGAGCGTGCTATGAGTGTGGAGCAGAAGGTCAACGACGGAGGATTACAGTCAAGCTTCACTCCCAGTCAGTAAGGACCGCTTCTCGCAGATGCCAGCTACCATGGAAATAACCTCGCAGATTTTATTAATTCAAATCTATGGGAAGATATATTTAAAATTCATGGGCTTAAAGCTATCAATTTTAGGCTGTTTACATAGGTCTGTCAATATTGGTATAGATGCCACTTTGTATTTAATTGTAGGACGTGTCATTTTATGTAACGATATATTGAAATTAACTCTGGGCAAAGTTGTTAAATTAGGAGCAGTTTTACAAGAGCTTGAGGTTAACGACATTTTGCAGAAAGAATGTGAAGCTAATACTAAGACCGATGTGAAGCTAGATATTAATTATTTGGTTTAATTTAAACATCAGGAAATGTTAAAACAGGACCTAATTTCTAATTATTTAGTAGCAACTAAGCCACATGGACCCGTGGTAGATATTCAGATGAGAATAGTGTTAAAGACGGACCACATCCTATTTTTCTTCCAGCCCGTAGAATTTTACATGCTCATAGAGAAAAAATAAAATACATAATTGAAGAGATGCTGCAGGACAAGAAAATTAGGAAGAACACTAATCCATATAGCTCACCAATCGTGCTAGTATAAAGAAAGAATTATGCTCAGGGTATGTGTACAGATAGATAACTTAATAAGTTCATTGATTTAAAAGATTCCTTTCATTATGTGAAAATGAAGGAAGAGTCCGTGAAGTAAACCAGTTTCGTCACTCCAATAGGTCAGTATGATTTCCTGAAAATGCCATTGGGATTAAGAATTAGTCTTACTACATTCATGAGATTTGTTAGCGCTGTCTTTAGGGGAATATTGGATAAAGGTAAAATTGTGATATCTTAATTAGAACATCTATTATTGAAGGACGATTATAAGGTATTTTAGATAATTTATTAAATTTAAAAATTGATAAATATAGTTTCTTCAAAACTGAAATTGTATTTCTGGGATATACAGTTATCAAAAGATATATAAACTAAGTCTGACGCATGCGGATGAACTGCAGAACTGAAGAAGATGAGAACGAGATTAGAGAGATTATTTGACAACAGAGAACTAAACGTGAATGTAGGGAAAACGAAAATTAGTATGCTAGAAGGGAGGAAGACATCAGAATGAGAATTTGGAATAAAAGGGAAGTGGGATCGAAATAGTGAAGGAGTTCAAATATCTGGGATTCATATGCAAGTGAGATTTGTAATGTATGAGAGAATATGTCAATACGTGTTTCTTCTAAGTATTAAGCCAAGTTTTGAGAATATAAGAGCGTTTTGGAGTTATCCGCTACCAAGAAATATTAAGGCTCTGCACAGATTTCTGGGATTAAGTTCGTATTTTCGCCGGTTTCTCTATTATTTTTAGCGAACGCGAGCTATGTGTAAAATAATTTTATCTGCTGAACTAAAACTATCCATATAGAACTTCATTGTGTTGCCAGCTCACTTAGTTTTGCAGCAATTTTAGCTCAAAGGCAATCTGATGAGAAATTCCCTCCCATGTTCCACTTTAGCAACCGGATATCTAAAACCGAGTCCAAGTATCATAGTTTTGCTAGAAACTAGAACCTTTAGCAATTGCAAAAGTTTCTAGTTCAAAATGATTATTTATGCTTCAGTATGATTTAGAGTTTACCCGCAGCGTATGACATTCACGATAGAACCTGATTGTAACAGCTTGTAGTTGGCATTAGAGAAAAATTATGTGAATCCAATAATTTTACGATGGTCATCGATTCTTCACAATTATGACTAGACATTAGAACACCGCAAATGTGAGAGAATGCGACATGTCAACTTCAAGCTAAGGCTAACAACACTTAGCTTGAAGTTGACATTTGAGCAAAAGATGTTAATCCAAGAATTTTACGATGGACATTGATTCTTTACAATTATAACTACACTAAAGAACACCGCTAATGTGAGAGAATGCATCACATTGATAGCCTCAGGTACTCACGAAGAACAGCTTCGAAAGGACTTTTGTGGTAACAAAAGATTCAGAAATAGTTGCAATACGCGATAAACTTGAACTAGCTGGCTAGAGTGTACTCCGTAACCAGAGATTTTAGAATATTTCTAGCCATCTGTATATATAGATATATCGAAATTAGTTGAGACGTCAGACAGTCTCTGATTTTTCGAACCGATGCCGAACTATTTTTTCAACAGGGGGTTGAATCTGCGGTCAGACAAAATGGCTTTACACGCTCCATAGATCTACTGCCTGCAGTCTAGTGGCAGTCTTCACTCACTCCCCCCTAAGAAATAAATGTAAAGGTGGGATACCTAGCATTGCATCCATCGCTGCGGCGGCAGTTGTTAGCATAGCATACCATACGTTGTAATTGCTGCAGTTTTAGTATTTCTATAGTTCGGTTCTGGGCTACTAAACTATAGCTCCATGAGCTAGCATTAGTCTTACTATGGATGTGTAAATCAACAGGATGACAGAGGTGATAATTCCCAGGTACGCCCAATTGCCCTGCAACACTGCCAGAAGGCCTTCATTGCTGATTGTGTCTTTATATTGAAGTGCTGTGCCTAGTTTAATTTAATATCTAGAACAATTCCTAGATATTTTACTTGCGATACCAGCTTAAGAGTTGTCCCTTTATTTTAGTGTGTGAACAAAACCATCCTAGTCTTCCTAGGGTTTACCATAGCACAGTGTTCTCTGAACCATGTTTCACTCACACTCAGAATAATATTGCCTAGTACACTTTCGTAGTTCCCTGTTAGTAGTGATATCATCCCAGCATGTAGTATCCTGCCGAATGTAAACGGTCTATTCTTCACATCCCATAGTAGTGGAGATAGAACTCCCTCTTGTGGGCAGTCCCTAGTTACCATCCGTCTGACAGCGGTGCTTCCTACATTAACGCTAACAGCTCTCTACGTGAGCATGTGTCGTATTCATTCCACGACTGTTGCACAGGCACCATGCTTAATTAGGGATCCTATCAAAAGTAGCCTTGTCGAAAGCTCCTTCGATGTCTATGAATACTTTCAGTCCATAAAGTCCGGGCCCCATAGATTTCTCGATCTGACTCACTACTTCGTGGAGGACGGACTCCGTCGAATTTCCTGGGAGATACATGTTGCTTTGCATGAAGCGGATACATAACCAGCGGTTCATCGCTTATATGTCGATCACATAGCCTCTACAAAGTTTTTAGCATTGCCCGATTTAAGTATGAACGTTCCATTTACCTCCCTCCATACCTTTGGAATGTACCTTAAAGCTGTACATGCCTAACCTCATGCAAACCCTTGGCCACGACACGACAGCCGGGTGGGTCCGTCATGTACACACACGTTCATACTATTCACTCAATTTTATTCTACTTTCATACAACTGGGGTCCGCAGGGGTGTGACACACCAAGCAGTAGTCGAGTATACTAATCCTTGCGTCCTTAAAGCCTTTCTTGCATTTCTTTTTAGTTTTTTACATTGTTCGTCCTACCACTCATGTTCATTTAATAATCCCTCGTAGTTCCTCCATTTTGATGTCGATATCTGTTCTTTTTTAGAGGTACCGAGTGTTTAGCTGTCGCCGATAGTTAGTTGTAGCGGTAGACAATCAGAGTCCATCCTTACTGACACCTTTAAATAAATCTCCTCCAATGCCTTATCCTCTCCTGCGGTGCAGTCTATAACGGTATGTCCCCTTCCCCCAAGATAAGGGCAGTTGCCATTGAGGATAAGCCAACGCCTATTTTCCAGACAGCTCTTTTACTTCCACATTTAATACACTCTCTTTTTAAGGACGACTATCCTCCTACCCATCATCTAATCGTAGCCTTGCATTAAAGTCATTCTGACTGTATGTGGTTATCATTCTCCAGCTCTGTGTTTCTATCTTTACTTTTCTATCCATTATTCCCTTCGTTCTTCCTTTTTATTAGTTCTATTATGAAGAATATTATTTCTTCCTTTTCATTTACATCCTGCACTTCAATTATTATGATATTATTCCTACTTGTGTCTTTGTCTTCGTTCACAGCTCGAGCTTCTACGATGGTTGGTATTTATGTATTGTGAAGTTGCAACACTGGTCTTGCTAGGAGCGATCTGACTGCGCCATCGCAACGTTTGACAGTTTTAACAGTAATTGTAATCAGAACGTTTTGTCATACAAACGCTATTTGTATTGTTAACAGTGAATTGAATATTTGATCTAGCCAAAATATTGTAAAGTATTCTAATTTTTTACAGCCTATTAGAGCTCTCGATACCTGAGTACAGAATGAAGTTTAACTTGTAGTTCTAATTCTAACATTCTATTTCCTCAAAACTTGTGTAGTTATGTGATTTTAGTTTTTACAAAAAAAACCTTGCGTTCAATCTCGTTCGTCAAATTAAAAACGTTCTGTTGTTGTATATGATATTGTTTGGCATAAAACGCAATGTGAGATTGTCTAAGCGAGATGCTATAATTATAGTCACTCAATAAACGAACATAATTTCAATTGTTCTATTTGTAGGGCTGTAACTTATCTTGTAACAGACATTGTCACCATTATCTTATTAGTTAATAGCGACGAAATAAAATTCAATATTACTATAACAATAAATAACAAAAATGATGGCCCCACTTTAAAGAAAACGAATCCATACATTTCTATTATAACCACAAATCATGATTTACTGACCGTATTAAATCAGTTTTTCAATTGAGTCTCTAAAATGGTATTTTAGATTTTCTAACTCTAACATGATTATTACTTTTACGCTATGATTCTTATAAAATTCGTATTTCTGTAGATATAAATTAGTTCTGCAATAAAATGGGTGGACTATGTCCATCAATATGTATAACAGTATTTAAAATTGACTTTTATGGAACCTCAAGTAATTTATGATAATTTTATTTACTATTATCAAATATTCCATGCAAAAAATATACACGAATATAAAATGTCGCATTTGGTTGTCACGCATACATGTTTAAATTAGTTTCAAAACATTTCACTCAACTTTAGTTTCATACTATTTGCACTTATTCTAGGTAATTATTTAAACCTGTATCACCACTTGACAGACATAATCTAAAATCTATGCTTGATTTAAAAACAGTCCTATATGTTATCCGAACAATTAAAACTGCAATGAGTAACATTTATGCAAACCCTGCAAACAACGCGTGAGGGCTGATTGAAATCATGACGCCTTAATTATAGGAATATAATATTAAGTGTCACTCGAACATTTTAAACTTTTTAAATAATGAGGTGTGGATAATAAGTAGGTATGCCGCGGTTGAACACACGCATAGCGTTTTTAGTGCAGGTATATAATTTCAACTAAAACGTACGGAAATACATTTTCAGGTAGCTGTGGCTGGGTTCCTGTGGTTATTATGTGGTAATTTATCTTGTTAACATGACAAGTCAATAAACACTAGTTATTTTTAGTTTTATTTTAATTTATTGTGTCCGCATTTGTAGCTTATTTATAGTTGACTTGTCTCCTCTACACATTAATTGGTGCATGCCTTGATTAATTAATCCTTGTTGTACGTTCGTTGTTTGGCAAAATAACTAACTTATTTTTTTAAGAATTGATGATTCTAATTCATAGTAATAAAATGTAGAAGATTCAACCGTATAACTAGTAGTTGTATATTCTGCTACTAACTAGAAATCATGCTCATAATGTACATCTACCTCTACTTTTATTTGTAAAGTTTGCTTTGAATGCATATTTAAATATGCCATGCATGACGAAAGTTATTGTTGAACTGCTAGTAAGTAAAATAAACTAAAAAAGCGGAAACGCTGAGGGCCGATGACCTAATAAATATTGTTTTCTCTCTATCTAAATTAAACTATATAAAAATAAATCAGAGCTGACAATAAAGTGATTTTATCTTCTTGTATAATTTATATAGAATTCCATAGTCTAGTTTTCACTAAAAAATCAATAAAATTTTACAACTTTTACGCCACTAGAAAAGCATAGATGAGATACCTTCCTTATTTACTTAATCTTTTCCTGTGAGACTCTTATCTTTCCGCATAGTTTGTACTTATGAATTTTATCTTTATTGATTGAACTGATCAATGATCTGAAACTTTCATCCCGATTTCATATATTTATTCCATTAATACCGAGATTTTTCACAAAAATTCAATTTCGATATTCAGTTCAATACTTGCAAATTTTAAATTGGACCACTATACCTCAATAATGTTGCCTTTATAATATACCCAGTCCTAATTTTCAAACAGGAAGTAAGAAATGGAACTAATTTATACAAAAAGTATTTACCCCTTAGATTTGTACCCTATAACCCAGGCCAGGCATTCAAATGTAGGATTTCCTCCCTGACCACTTTGTTGAGCGCCAACGGTCGAGCAGTGGCGTTTTTTTGCCGGCCATAATAAAAGGTGTCCCCTTCGTTCTCTAAACAAACACAAACTCTTTCATTATATTAAATTACCACGGCGTGGAATCAATAAAAATATTTCGAAATCCAAGCGTCGACACCAGGTGGTGTATACCCTCCGCACGTGGCCTCCAACCCTGACCGTGACCCCATGCGCTGCCGGCCACCGGTCTTCCAGCACCCTTTCGGCCCTACCAAAAAAAGTGATCACGTATTCAAAACGGTCTGACAGCATCCCGCTTACGGCCCCATCTTATATTTATGGTCACAGACAGATGCATTTACAATAAACCAGATGTCCAGCGTAATGCACGTACTTACTCCCCACATAACTTATCGAACGTGTCATCACTAATTGCGCTATGAATTTAGAAAGCACTACTCATTTTTTTCAATAAACAGGAAGGGATTTCTATTAAAGTAATTTATCTTTGCCCTAAATCTACTAATTAAAAACATATTGTTCGTATGTTACAACAATTTGGATTTTGGAATATACGTGTGAAAACACTGTGGTTCGTGGATTTTAATGGGTGGGGTTGAGTTCATTTTACTCCACGATGGACCCTTAGGGTAACGGTCAATGAGGGGAGTCCACTCTTTGTTTCCGCTAACCCAAGTCCACCTTTGTTGCTGCGGAGATTAGTAAAAATAAAAAATGATGTACGTAGTAAAAGATTAAGCTCTGTAATTGCTATCAGATGGTTTCCTGGACAATGAAAGGATATCCTTTATGTCCTTTGTGCTTCACGGTTATAACGGACCTTATTATATATCATGCAAACAATTAACAAAGGTGCGGTTACTACTCGAACGTGTGCTTCTATTAGCAGAGACGGGAGGGCATAATACGATACCATCAAATATTTACTTTCTAGATGGGCGGACCCCGAAAAAAAATATCACGATAAAAAATTGTTAATAATTAACGCGCATACGAAGGAACTCGGTTTAAATACGCGCGCATTTTCTGAAAAGGAAATAATTACGAGCGGAGTGAAAAGCTGTGCAGCAGGGAGCTTTGAGAACGCTTTCCCTGTAATGTTTTATTTAAGTCCCCGCGGTGAAAACTCTGGCTCTCCTTTCTTTCAACTTTTTCAACCCCTTCCTCAGTACACTAACAACCCTCGCGTTCCAACCCCGAGTGTGATCAATAATGAAAAACGCTCATAATAAACTTTTATAGCGGTAGAGTGGAAACCCTTGTGCGGGAGTGGGAACCGCCCAAAGAAAAATAACTTTGCATTTGCATATTTCGAGCCGAATTCGAGAACACCAAAGACGCTTCATTTATTAAGGAATTAAAAATGCGAAATTAAAAATGATACAAGTGACAACGCGGCACTTTGATCTCCCCGGGCGGAGAAATTAAAATAAAAGAATTTAATGAAAAAGAAGAGGAAGAAGGGATCGCAGGGGGGAAGAGACGAAGTCTTAACAAGATTGGAATTTGACGATGGATAAAAGCTGCGAAGAGAGCGTTGCCGGGCAAAAATGGAAATGAGCATAATTAAAATGGGTGTGGGGTGAGGGCGGCGCACCCTCGCGCACAAAAAAAACAAGCGCTAAATGCGTACTCCATTTTTATTTCTAAACGGAGCACAAATTTCTTTCCCTCGTGCATCGATTGCAAAGAATAAAGCATCCTCGTAAATTTGAATGATAAAAGCCCATTATCACATCATTAAGGAGCATTTGGTTCTTTTTGTTCGTCAAGAATGTAGGCATTAAATAATTAATGGAATTAAGAGTCATGACGGGGTTCTTAATTAATTGACGGTCGCGTTCATAACGCGTACACCTTGCGGCCATAATTCATATAGGCGGAGGTGACTAGTCAAGAAAAACCTATGTGCACGCGAAATGATATGCAGCTGCGACTTATCACGTCTTATCGGCCCGAAAAATCGATTTGTCAATTGGCCGCATACAAATTGATACGATTAAAACGCCTTTACGACCTGGCGAAATTAAAAAAGGTGTGATAATTAAACGAACTTTATTAAGGTTTGCCGCACGAATCGCGTTAAAATGGTATTAAACAGAATTGTTTACATCATGTAATGCAATTTATTCATGGGAGTTTTTAATATTTCATTATTGGATATCCCCGTTGGTGATTATTAAAAGTTTATTATACTTGTTTTAATTAGCATGTATAACGATATTTTCAAGTTAATGTATTTTACTTGTTAATAAAAATAATAATTATGGCTAAAATTATGCCCAAAACTGAAGGAAACCTCTTGGTTTTATGGCCAGTAACGTTTTTTGTTGTTAATCTCGATTTTTTATGTTAATTATTTTTAGTTGTTAATGAATATAATAAATAACTAATATTATGCCCAAAAGTAAAGAAAACACCAATGTTTAACAGCCAATTATTGTTTTAATGTGATCATTAAAATAACGCTTTTAGCCCCCAGAATTCATATTCGGTTTTATTGGATCCTAGGCGGTAGTGATCTTCGGTTTAAATTTGTCGCTTTTCACTCACTATACGAGTTGTGGGCGACCCCAAACTTTCATGTTCATATGAAACAAATACAAACTCTATGAACTACCGTGTGATTTATTGTAATTAAAGAATTCATACAAGTTTGCCGAGACACGTTAGCGCTTAAAATATTCTAGTTAGTCTGGCCTGACAGGGTGGTTTCGTAACTACACATTTCACAGGTAGTCACTCATATTTAAAATTAGCACAACATAGCATGCCATATGAGTCTCATAAAAGACTCAATATTATGGAAAATATGTTATTGATTAATAAGTAAAATGATGCGATTTCGGGCGTAAATCTCATTATCATCTTATGTTATTGCGTGGGTGTGATAATAAATAAATATGTATTTAAAACTATTTTATATATTCATCTCATTCGCTTCATTATTACTCGAATTATGGTGGCATTATGCAAATAATGTTTGAAAATTGAAAGTTGCAAATAAAAAATTTACCAATAATTAATTTTTGGGGGCAACTGTTTCAAATTTAGTTAATACATAAATATATATGTTTGAAACTATTTTATCCATTTTCAATCCATTTGATTATTATAACTGCAATTAATAAATTGAAAGCTGCATTTAAAAAATATTATCAAAAATTAATTTTTAGTAATAATTTTGGTTATGAATAATGGTATATGTTTTGAATGATGTTGGCCATTTTCATAATATTCTTTATTATAACATGAGTTATGGCGGTAGTATACAAATAATTTTGAAAATTGTAAGCTACACTAAAATTTATTTTTTGGAGGCATCTATTTCAAATTTGGTTAATATATAAATGTGTATGTGCTTTGAACTATTTTGACCATTTCGATGCCATTTGTATGTGCTTTGAACTATGTTGACCATTTCAATACCATTTATTATAACTCGAGTTTTGGCGGTATTACACATGGTTAAAAATTATAAGATGACAAAAAACATTCACCAAAAAATAATATTTGGGGATTTTTTTCAAATTAAACGTATATAGCTATATTAGCCATTTTTCGTGCTTTTATTACAACTCGACTTGTTGGGGTATTACATAAATTATATGGAAAATTGTAAGCTGCCATTTAAATAAAAACATTTATTTTAAATTTGTGTAATATATAAAAATATGTGTTATATAACCATTTTGGCTATTACCATCCCATTCGCTATATTAGAACTCGAATTATAACGGTATTACATAAATAATGTTTGAAAATTGTAAGCTGCAATTTAAAAAAATCAACAAACATGATTTGTAGGAACATGAGCTTCAAATTAGGGTCATGCATACATGTATATACATGTATATGATTGAATTGATTTTCGCCATTTATATCGCATTCTCTTTATTATACATATATAAATCGACTCAACTTACGGCGGTATTACTCAAATTATGTTTGAAAATCATTACAATTTAAAAGACTTAAAAAAAACTTTTGCGGGCAACAGTTTTAAATATATACGTTAATGTATTTTGATGAAAATTTCAACAACACTTGGATTTTATTTCTATTAAGAAATGATGAAGATTTCAGTTGATACAATAAAGATTAGTCAAGTTAACATCGACAATGAAACAAAAACTCTTCCTTTTCATTATACATTAGTTACTGAAGTGTCAATATAAAGCATATTTGTAAGCTTATTAAGTAAACAAATTAAAGTTGAAATAATCGACATCGTGCAAATTTCCATCAGTTTGCCGAGTTTGAACGTGACAGAATAATCTGTCTACGAGAAGCCGGATTACAATTTTCCAATGTTGGCGAAGATGGTCAGAAAATAATGAGGAACCACGACGTTCTACACGCACCACGGATTGTGAAAATCGTGCTCTTCGGCTTGTGGCTCTTCCGGATGATTGTTCATCAACAAGGGAAATTGGCGATATATGGAGAGGATTAATTGATCATCAAATCTCCTTACCATCGACGTATCGAAGAATTTGATCTTTTGGGCTTAGATCATACCGACCATTGCGTTGTTTACCTCTAACTCCCCGCCATCGTACTGCACGACAGAAATGGTGTAACGAGAGGTCTTTGGAATGTGCAATGAAGTCAAGTCATCTTTAGCCCATAAACAGAATCTCGATTTTGTTTATGGGCTCATGTTGATCGCAAATTGGTTAGAAGACGTTCTAGAGAAACGCATTTGTAGTTTTCTGTACAGCGACATTCTGCTGTCAGTCAAGGTGTGATGATGTGGGGGGCTATTTGATATAGAAGCAGATCTTCTCTAGTAGTTATTCAGGGCACATTATTAAATGTAACTGCCATATCTACAAGAAATAGAAAATCCAAATTTAAGCATAATAATGCGCGGCCGCATAACGGAAGAGTTGCTATGGAGTTTCTACTACTGCTACCGTTGATCTGCTTCTATGGCCTTCTCATTCGCCAGACTTATTGCCAATCCAACATGTGTGGGATATAGTGGACGGAAGATAAGTGACTTACAACCGCCTCCAAATAATGTGGATGCCTTTTAACAACGAATTTTAGAAGCATGGGTGTATACCAGCATGCTTTGAAAATCTCGCGAAATGAAGCATATGTTCGAATGAAAAATAAGCAATTGATGACTACAGCTGTCTTGTGCATAAATGACAAATTGCACATAGTTGGTGCTTCGTGAATCTAGATTTGCCAGTTTTGAAAAATGGTTAAAATACAAATGCACGCTGTTATCAAATATTTGGTGAAAATAGTTTGAAAGGCAACAGAAATGTATAAAGCTATGCTATGATACATTAGGAGACTCTGCTCCACCATTTACGACTGTGCATAAGTGGGTAACGGAATTTAAAAATGGCCGTGAGAGCCTAGAAGATGATCCGCGCAGTGGACGACCTATAACTGCCACTACGTCTGAAATCGTCCAAAAAGTCTACGATATGGTTATGTAGGATCGTCGATTGAAATTGCTAAGGATATATGCATCTCAGATGAAAGTAAATTTCGTATCCTAACTGTGGAACTACGGATGAAAATGCTTTCGCCAAGATAGGTGCCGCGCATATTGACAAGGGATTAAAACCTTCAGTGAATGAGAAATTGGCAAGGAAGTTTAGACCGTTTTAACTCAAATAAAACCGATTAAGTTAATTATTATTGCCATAACCGCTATGAGAACAACGCACACAGCAGCTCTTGAAGCACTGTTATGTCTACAATCACTCGACCTACTTATAAGGGAGACTGCAGTAAAAACAGCATTAAGGCTATCTTCACTCAACCTGTGGCATGATAAAGGTAGAATCATTGGACTCAGGAACATACTGAGTGAAGCTATCAAACTAGACCCCCTCATAGAAGGTAAGTGCGACAGAATTGTACACAAATACAGTTTTGTCAAAAATGTTCAGACTATCATCACAATGGATGGTATCCCACAAGGCGCCAATATAATCATGTATACTGATGGATCCAAAACTAAGACGAGAGCTCGCTATGGAATATTCTCACCAGAACTCGATCTCAAGATAAGTGCACCACTTGAAAGACTCACGTCCGTCTTCCAAGCTAAATTTGCAGGAATACTAAATTGTGTTCAAATTTTAGCTGAACGGAATATCAAGGATAAACATATTCAAATACTCACTGACAGCAAAGAAGCTCTAAATGCACTAAATGCCAACACATTTGTGTCGAAAGAGCTATATTCATGTCTACACAGCCGGGAGGAGCTAGCTAAATATAACAAACTAGAACTCTGCTGGATCAAAGGACATAGTGGGATCAAGGGGAACGAAATAGCAGATGAACTTGCCAGGAAGGATCCTTAAATCCTCTAACAACCTAAGAGGATGAAATACTGCAGGTACTTTGAAAAAAATAATAGAGCATAGGACACATGCTCTTCACAAGGTAAGATGGCGAGAAACGCCGGGCTGCAAGCAATCAAATGTAGCAATTAGGCAACCTTGTAAAATTGCAGCCACGGCCTGCCTTAACTTATCTAGAACTAATCTGAAATTATTGACAAACATCCTAACTGGCCACTGCCGGCTAAACAAACACCTACACACGATGGGTCTGATGGACAGCCCGTTAAGTAGAGGGTGCAATGAAGAACTAGAAACAGCAGAGCATGTAATATGCCTCTGCCCAACTCTAGTAAACACTAGGCATCTAATACTAGGGGAGTGCTGGCCTAGTATGGGCAGCATTGGCAACTCCTCACCCGCCAGAGTTTTGCAGCTCCCATGCAAAATTGATTGGTGGGATGAGTGAGCAGCCTTAAAGAGAGGTTTCACACTGGGCCCATTTGTAGGCCTAAGTCTCTGTAGCTATGCTACCCTCCAGTCAACTATCCAGAACTATTCAGGTTCATTATTATACCACTGAAACCAAGCAACAATCTAAACAATGGGGATGTAGGGGTTCTCCACCTCCAAAGAAGGCAATATCTGTGAAGTAAGCTGGAAATGTTATGACGTCAGTCTTTTGGAAAGCTAAGGGAATAGTAAAAAAAAGACCTTTATTTGGCATATCAGCCCAACCCTTCCCTTTTACACACATTCCCAAACCGTACTTTCACAAAAGAGAATACAAATTAACATAAAATACAGTTTTCTCTATCCATTAAACTAAACCCCCTCTGCCCTCGCCAATTTCCTTTCCCACGTCAGCCTCCTGCAGATTTTCACGTCTTTTCCATCCTCTCCTAACCATTCGTTCAGCTTTCTGCACTCTCCAACCCACTCTTCTTTCACTCCCTCACATTCTTTGCTAAGGTGCCACCACGTGTCACTCCCCTTCCTACACAGCGCACACGCGGTGTACCCCAGCCCCATCCACACTTTTCTTCCTCGCTCTTCTGAACTACACCTCGCTCTTGCAATGCATACTTTGTCCTCTCTGCTCCACTCTCCCCTGGCTAAGTACCTCGGGAGTTTCCCCTGCACTTGCCACTCTACGTAGCCAGGGTTGTATGAGCTCTCAGCCATTCTCACTTGCCTTTCTTGCCACTCAATATCCCTCAATCTCTCCCTTATCTCAGTTCCTAGGCTACCCCTTTCTCTCAGCTTCTCCTCTACCCACACCTCAGACATACCCACTCTTTCATATATCCTTTCTCTATCCTTCCTCCATCTACTCTCTGTTCTACTTTTACACCTCATCCATACCTCCCGTATCAGTCTTTCCTCGCTTAAATCCTGCAATATTTCCTCAAACTTCACAACCCTCACACACGACTCCCACCACATACTCATACGATTTGTCTCCTGCAGCAGTACTGCCCTCGGTGTCGACCTTTCGAGCCCTAGCAGATTCTTCAGAAACCAACCTTGCTCCCTTTCTATTACCTCCCATTCACGCAATCTCCACACTTCCACTCCATACAACAATATAGGTTTTACACACGCATCCCATATCTTGCATGCCATTACTAGGTTACCACCCCACAAAAGGGAATAGTATTAATCGACTATCTTCAAGGGCCAAACAATAAATGGTGAATATTCTGCGAGACTTCTAAACCAAATGGATAAAAACATTAATAAGAAAAGCTAGGTCTTGCGTAAGTAGATCATTTTCCATCATGGCGATGCACGTCCCCATACAAGTGTGGCTGCAATGGGAAACTTGAATTAACTTAACTACGATCGGTTGCAACATCCACCTTATTCGCCTGATTTGGCTTCTTCTGAGTTCCATCTATTACACGACTACAAATACAAATGGAAGTAGTCACACATTTTATATATCTAAGAGTAGAACTAGAATAAGATGGCAGAGACGAAAAATAAATTAATAATAGACTAAAAAGCCAATAAAATTGGTGCATAACATTTTTAAATCAACAGAAAATCTCAAGAAAAAGGGAAAAAGGAAAAATATGTTTAAAATAAACTATAGGCCAATAATGAGATTCTGTTGCGAATCTCGGATGCTTAACAAAGAGGCAAAAACTCACGGTCCGTATAGTCCATACTGTATTTACCTACCTACCTTCTTTTATGAAAAAAAATATATCTTTTTAATTATTTTATATTTTTCCGTAATTGTTATGCAAATCTGTATACATTCTTAAGTTTTAATTAAAAATAATTTATTTTATAACTATTCTCGATATCAATCAAAAAAGACACTTTACTTATCGAGTGCATATTTTTGAAGAAATGAGGTAAAGTATCATTTATGTGAGGTTTTTAATTTCTTATAAAATACACAAAATAATTAATAAGAATTTTGTACTAATTTTCGTAAGACATATATTTTTTTCAAATTCTGAAAATCGCATTAGATAAACATGGAGTTTCCTCCTTAAATATAGTTTTTCCGGAAACGATCAGGGGACTAATAAAGAGGATGTGATAAAAAACTCTGCACGATTAAAATACTTTATCTATTAGTATGATAAAGTAAAGAAACAATTGAGTTGGTAAGTACATCTACAAAAAATTAACAACAATAGATAAGAAATTATGGCAGTCAAAATATAGAAAAAGGGACAGAGTGGAAGATTACGAAATGATTAAGATTTCCATATTTTTCCCAAGGTGCAGAGTTTATTAAGTCGGAAATAAATATCTAATCTATATATAACTTTTGAATAGAGCATCATAGAAAATATTAAACTCGGTATATAATTAAAGTATATAGATCCACTGTATTCATTTGTATTTTGAAAAGAAATAATATTTTATTTGACCTTTTCAAAACTTAAAATGTTCAGTATTATTTTAATTTTCAATGAAAAAAAATAGATTATAGACGAACAAAATACATATAACAAGTTACATATTTGTGTAGCCCATGAAGGAGCAGACAATTATTGAACATTCTAACATACTATGTATTTAACAAAAAGAGATCGGATTATTATGTTTTACAAAGTTATACCTTCGGTATATTTTTTTTCACCTACGCGTTTGTGGGTGGCTTCACATATAATAAATTTCACATCTTGGATGTCCGGATGGCGTGCACATAAATCACGTGACCGTTGAAAAAAGCAAATAAATAAGCTGGCGCAGAGCCCTTAAATTAAACTGGGCCGTTGTTCACATATCCTGTCCGCTTTCGTCCATATGCCGGTCGCTGTTGCGTAATTTATTTATTTGTGATGGACACTGGGCTCCGTTGTCTGTTTGAATTATAGTACGGTCATAATTTCACTCGTTAAACAAGAAATGAGAGTTATTGAGGAAATGTGTGTGGGCATCGCAGTCGTAACTTTGCCATCGGGGGAAACTAATTAAACAATCATGGTACGCCTAATTATTTCCAACAAAATATACACACAGCGAACGAATGAAATTCACATTACGTTAGTGCACACCAAATTATACAAAGTTTGTCTATATTTGCAGCTATTGCGGCAAATGTTGTTGGTGACGTTACTATTAAATTTAATGTTAATTTCTAGCATATAAATTGATTTTAAATATAACGAAATTTGTATTTATTTGGTTTTATTATACAAGATATACAACTATGTATTTAAATACAAAATGTTTAAGCTAGACTGCCTCGTTATTAGTTTATTTATTTCCTTACGGTAGCTCGGTAGTTCTATACTATACTATATTCTCTTTAAATTTGTATTATATACTGTGACAGTGAAGGAGTAAACAACGTTTATTTTACCTATGTTATATTAATATTTTTTCCGGTGTGAAACTTTCCGTCAGTAAAAGCTGTCAATTCTTTACGGCTGTCAAGCTACT
Organism: Lordithon lunulatus; assembly: GCA_963942505.1. Taxonomy (NCBI): domain Eukaryota; kingdom Metazoa; phylum Arthropoda; class Insecta; order Coleoptera; family Staphylinidae; genus Lordithon; species Lordithon lunulatus. The sequence goes on from OZ012666.1 coordinate 48,800,605, forward strand.
ATAGTTTGTCTGTAATGAACAGACTTTTATGGCATATAAGGTGGATGGTAGGATTTAATTTGCAATAAATTATAATACTGTAATAATGCATAACTGATCATTTGATTTGTTACTTAGTACAACATCCAGTAATGGAGGTATTAACTGAACAGTATTTCACCATAATAGATTTGTACAAATTAATATGTATGGCTAGAATCACGTATATACTTCTCTTATGGCACGAATTGCAAAGTTGTATTGAGCTTTTACATACAACTAACGCCCCGTTTTCCAATGAATCTTAACTAATTTAATACCGTCTTAATAATAAAACTTTCTTTAAGCGTTGCACCAAATAAAAATCGGATCTTAACATGATAAGACAGTCGTACATTGTAAGACTATGTAAGATCTACATTTGTTTGGTGCAACAGAATAAAAAATTAAGACGTGGTTATATATAAGAGGAGCTTATATAAGACGTGCTTTAAGATTCGTTGGAGAAACCGGGCGTAAATGTATTCACTTTAATAAACACACATTGCTAGCTCTGTAACTTATTTTATAAGATTGAATAAATAGATAGATAGATATTAAATTCTGAATATAATTACACAATTTGCGCTATATTAAAATATAACCATGATATGCTCAACCATAAATCTACGAAAAGAATAAAAAGAATAATAACCCCAGTGCAAAATATTAATTGTTGGGTTGAGTATTCTTTCAATCTAAATATAATAGTCAATTCATTCTTATTTTAAAATGCTAATTGCTGGTCCTTTTCTTAGCCGAATACAATTATACAATTTGAAATCTGCATTTTCTTAATGTCATTTAAATAATTCAACGCCGGTGTATGCCCGAGGGTGTACGGGATCCCCCTTCAGTATCCTCGATCTAGTTCTGTAAACTAGGCAGGGAATAATTAATACCGACCACCGCGCGCACTCCTCATAACTAGAAACTATATAACCGGTGCCGTATGCAAATCATGCACCCTTGGAACAAAAGGTACCTGCAAAAAAAGTTCGTCACGTTGACACGCCGTTGTTCTTCCCCAACAATGCGCCGAACAGTTGCGACGGGTTTTGTTTAGAGAGATTTATACCTGATGAGTTTCTCACGGCTTTTTTTCTACACGCGTATAAGTGTATATGATTTTAATTAAATATATGGAGAGGAGGAGAACAATCGCGTATGTGGGGCAACGGGATTTATTGTATTTTGACGCGGCAAAATTATATTTATGTTAATTAGAGAAGTCATTGTTTCATAGTCCTTTCAGCGGCACGAATTGTGCTGAATTTCACTGGGGGCACAGCGGAATTTATATTTTGTTACACTGACGACGCCCTTTACAGCTGCCCTACAATGCTTTGTCTTAATAAAAATAGCGCGACATTTTAAAACGGCACCAACGAAAAGTTTAAAACCTTATTAATTATACTCATCAAGGGAGGAAGTGAATAATTTTAATCAAATTTAATATGTAATGATACCCACTGAATGTATAATAGTCTGTTTTTCGTTTACGCTGTCTAAATGATGTCATAGTAGTAAATAATAAATAAGGTGTAAATCTCAGAGGATTATATTCTATAATGTTGTTTATTGTGACAAAATAATTACCAAGAATTAAATGGTAAGTGAATATTTTTATTTACTAACCATAAATAATACAAATGTTCATTTTTTTACTGACCTTTAGTGATCAAAGTCATAGAAATATGTTTTATTAATATGATGCATACTATAATTAACCTGCAGATACTGGTTTCTGCAACTGACATTCATCGCTAAAACAAAAATAACGTTTTGAAGCGGACCCACCTTATAACTTTTGCTGTTAGTCCAAAAGTGGGGGTCGCAAGTTCGAATCCCATAGAAGGTGATATTTTGTATGGTTTTTTTAGAGGGAAAGTATTATTTTTGTTAAATAGTTTTCATTTGCAAAATGATTCATCATAGTCCGCCGATCGACGGGAATTTCACCTAGTCTTAAAAAAAGATTGAATTGACTATTAGATTTATATGAGTGAAATATTTTCAAAGTGCCGAGTTTAGCTGGAAATACCTCTCAAGTTTATACCACACAATCAACTATATATGTTTGAAAGAAATAAAAATTAATTAATTTAATGGATTGAATCTACGAAGACACATTTTCTGGTTTAATAAATTTTTAAATGGATAGTTGGACAATTTCTTGTTTTATATCGAGCGTGTTTCAGAAGGAATGTCGAACATTTTACGAGGCGGTAATATGGACCATTTTAAATCAAAAAGTTCTTATAAATATGTGTCCAATTATTAAGGCTTACAGAGATAGAGCTCTTGGAATGTTACTCATAAAGTGATAAGCAAACGCAAATGGCTTATTGACTACGCTTATTATTTATTTAAATGATATAAAACACACGAGGAATTAAATCAAAATGGATTTTCTAAAATCCTACCACCAACTGGATAATTCTGGATAGGCTGGTAGCATAGCTACAGACACTTAGGCCTCAAAATGGGCCCATTGTGAAAACTCCCTTTAAGGCTGCTCACTCGTCCCACCAGTTAATTTTGCGTGCAAGCTGCAAATCTCTGGCGGGTAAGGAGATGCCCATGCTAACCATACTAGGCCAGCACTCCCCTAGTATTAGATGCCTAGTGTTTACTAGAGCTGGGCAGAGGCATATTACATGCTCTGCTGTAGAAACAGAAAGAACTAGAAAGTTCTTCATTGCACCCTTCGTGTGTGGGTGTTTGTTTAGCGGGCAGTGGCCAGTTAGGATGTTGGTCAATAATTTCAGATTAGTTCTAGATAAGTTAAGGCGGGCCGTGGCTGCAATTTTACATGGTTGCATAATTGATACCTTTGATTGCTTGCAGCCCGGCGTTTCTCGCCATCTTACCTTGTGAAGAGCATGTGTCCTATGTTCTATAATTTTTTTTAGAGTACCTGCAGAAAGTATTTCATCCTCTTGGGTTGTTAGAGGATGTAAGGGTCCCCTCCCGGCAAGTTCATCTGCTATTTCGTTCCCCTTGATGCCACTATATCCTTTGATTCAGCAGAGTTCTAGTTTGTTATTCTTAGCTAGCTCCTCCAGGCTGTGTAGACATGAATGTAGCTCTTTCGACGCAAATGTGTTGGCATTTAGTGCATTTAGAGCTGCTTTGCTGTCGGTGAGTATTTGGATATGTTTATCCTTAATATCCTGTTCAGCTAAAATTTGACCACACATTAGTATTCCTGTTAATTCAGCTTGGAAGACTGATGTTAGTCTTCCAAGTGGTGCACTTATCTTGAGACCGAGTTTTGGTGAGAATATTCCATAGCCAGCTCTCTTGTTAGTTTTGGATCCATCAGTATACATGATTATGTAGGCGCCTTGTGGGATACCATCCATTGTGATGATGGTCTGAAAATGTTTGGCAAAACTGTATTCGGGTAGAATTCTGTCGCACTTACCTTCTATGAGGGGGTCTAGTTTCATAGCTTCACTCAGTATGCTCCTGTGTTCAATGATTCTACCTTTATCATGCCACAGGTTGAGTGAAGATAGCCTTAATGCTGTTTTTACTGCAGTCTCGCTTATAAGAAGGTCGAGTGGTTGTAGACATAACAGTGTTTCAAGAGCTGCTGTGGGCGTTGTTCTCATAGCGCCAGTGATGGCAAGACACGCCATCCGCTGGATGTGTGATAGCTTTGAGATTGTTGTAACTTGTTTGGTTTTCGACCACCAGACTATTGCACCATATGCGATAGTTGGTCTTATAATCGCGGTATATATCCATTGAGTGATCTTGGAAGACAGGCCCCATGTTTTACCCGCCGCCCTGCGGCATTGCCAAAATGAGATGCAAGCTTTTTCCAGCTTGGATGTTATATGCTCAGTTCAGTTTGGTATCCATGATTAATCCTAGATATTTTACTTTATCTGTGAGAGTCAGAGGGACCTTAAAGAGAGTTGGCATGTTCATGAGCTCGAGTTTCCTCTTCCTCGTAAACAATATTAGCTCTGTCTTTTTTGGGTTAACTGTTAGCGAATGGCTATCGCACCAGTTCTCAACAATCTTTAGAGCACTCTGCATGAGATTACAGAGTACACCTTTAAAACTGCCATTTATCATAATCACTATGTCGTCGGCATAGCCAACGCCATAGTAACCTGAGTTGTTTAATTCCAGGAGGAGGCTATCAACTACAAGGTCCCATAATAGGGGGAGAGGACTCCACCTTGAGGACAGCCTCTTCCTACAACTTTTTTTGATGTTACGTCATCTAGTGTTACTTGGATCATTCTTAGACCATGCATATTTTTTATCCAGCCTCTAATAGTGTGGTGAATCCCGTGAGATGTTAGAGTATTATCAATACTCTTAAATGTTGTTTTGTCAAAAGCACCTTTAATATCAATGAAGGTGGCAAGCAACGAACTTTTATGCTCTAGTGTTTCCTCTATCTTAGAGGTCACCAGATGTAGGGCTGATTCCGTTGAGCGTCCTGGTTGGTAGGCATGCTATTTCGGATGTATGGGGTACCCTGATTTCACGATTACAGAGCCTTTCCAACGTCTTCAATAGAAATGAGGCAAGTGTATAATCTACTTTGCCTGGTTTGGGTATAAAGGTCGCTTTGACCTCTCTCCATGTATTGGGTATGTACCTAAAAACAATGCAACCTTTATATATATATATATACCAATGTGTTTATAATGTAGGTTAACCCCCATTGTAGCAGTGCTGGGAATATTCCATCTAATCTTGGGAACTTAAAAGATGAAAAGCTTGATATTGCCCATTCTATTTTAGTTATACTTATCATTTGGTCAGCTAGCAGCCAATCTTCCTCATCAGGTAGATGAGGATCAGTTGCTAAGTTGAGACCTCCAGGTTAATTGCGAGGAAAGTGGGTGTCTAGGAGTACCTCGATAGTTTGAGAGAGTGTTATCGTAAAGGTGCCATCATCCCGTTTTAGCGAGTTAAGTTGTTGTACAGGATCTTTTGAGATTACTCTCTTCAGACGTGCAGCTGCTGCTGTGGATTCAATGCCATTACAGTAGGCTCTCCATGTATTTCTTTGTCGCTTCCTGACTTTACTTTTGAATTATCTACGGGCTTCCCTAAAAGCTTCCCATAGAAGTATATCATTTCTATTTTTGGCCTTGTTGAAAGCTTTTCTGGCCTTGGATCGGCGATAGTTGATCTCTGCACTCCACCAAGGGGGTGCAGAGGCTCTCAAGCCCGCCTTTCTCATGGGACAGGAGTACTCATATGATGAAATCAGTGATTTTTTGGAGGTGTTTCACACAGGCCTCCAAGTCGTCCACTGATTCTGGAATTTTGTCTACTGCTTGATACTCCATCCTATCCGATAGGTATCTGCAAAATAGTTGTTTATTTGTGGATTTCTGTCGGACGGTAGTTCACGTGGTACGAAATCTAGGTCGTAGCGTATCAGTCGGTGATCAGACATGGATACCTGACTTGATACGTGCCAGTTTTTTATTTTGCTTGAGATATTGCCAAGTGTTAGACTGATTTCTATCACCTCGGCTCGTTTTTGTGTTACGAACGTTGGTTCGGACCCTCTGTTTAATATCTCTATTTTTGTACTGGTTATGTACTCAATTAAAGCCTTTACTCTGCTGTTGATGTTGCTGCTGCCCCACACCACATGGTTAGCATTGGCATCACATCCGATGATGAGGTCAATCTTTAGTTTTTCACAGTGTTCCACCAAGTTTACCAGTTCTGGGCTGGGAGGTCCTACCACCAACTATTTCAATGCACTTTTGAAGTCGTTTGGCAATATTACGTGTAGCTTTCCTAAGCTCTTCTGGTCGTTCTTTGAGGGCAGTACTATTCATCATGCGAAAGACCAATTCGTCTCTTGTATTAAGTTTTTTTTGTAGACAAGGAAAAAAGTTTAAATGGTTAAGGTGCGGGGAACTTAGTTGTCAATAAAGGTGAGCATTTTAACCGATCCACCTTCGTTTATATGTTGTTGATTTACACTTCAGAAGTAATATGACTACTGGGTACTGAACAAGTCTCACGTAGTTTCTTGAAAGTACGAATAAACATTTTTGAAGTTTGAAGGAAATCATCTGATGTATTCTCTACAAGCAACAACAGCATTTCCATTACAGAACCCGTAAACACATACCATACCGGCGCCTTCAGCATGGGTAAATACGTGCGGCTTGCTAAATGGTGAAATATTGGACAACAAATCACACTTTAACACTTATCATACCTTGTAAACAGGATCAGGTTTCAACTATCATATTCAACTAGACTACTGAGAGAGAATATTTATATTTTATCTTCGAGCCAACTTCATCTTGCTGTATCTCTGTAAGCATTATGAATTTTACACATGTTTTTATGAACTTTTTTATTTAAAATGGTCCATATCACCACCTCCTAAAATATTGGACATTCCTCCTGAAACACCCTCTATAATCGATATTATAGGATCAATAATTGTATATGTTATTACTTTATCACACAAAGTATGAATAAAATATAGTATTATAATCATAGACGTAATTGTTTATCTATGCTTACACAAATCATCTTGATTAGATTCCCAGATTGTTTTAAGACCATCTCTACAAAATGTCTGTCTGTCCGTCCGTTCGCCGTCCGTCCGTTACATATATTTACAGCACGTTTTCGGAAAAACTACAGCATATTTTCATACTAAATTTTTCATGTGACTATTATCTCACTTGTTCTTAATTCGTTTATAGTCGTTCATGGTAGAAATCTGTTAGGGGAAAGTCCATGTTTATCAACTGCCACTTACTGATTTTGAAAAAAATTAACACAGTATTTACGAAATTCTGTACAGTATTCTTATTAGAAATCATAAGTATGAATGGTGGTGAGCTTGGTGTGGAAGAGTTGCTGGTGTGGTAATATTTTTAGTTAAGTTTCCTTTATTTCCTTGACTCACGAGAATGTGTTCTTTTATTTTTTTAAATATTTTTAAATTAGACTTTTTTTATTATAATTAGATTATAATTATTTGCCTAAAGAAATAGTAAATGATTATAATCTACACATATATAATTACGCAAGAAAAAAAAAGGTTGTATTTGATTAGCGGTCGCTATTGGGGTGTAAAACGGTGAAATATATCATTTGAAAGATTCATCCTTCTAGACATCGGGAAAATAAATCAGGCATTGTAGCGCTGGTGGGAAAAGTGGTAGAACCGTGGAAAGTCGGGAAAGCGGGAAATATGTAATACATTGTATAGAAAAACATCAGGTCAGTTTATGCGCAATAAAAATAGAAAGAAAAATTTGCAAGTAAATTATTAGAAAATATCTAATAGTATGGTTATACACCCGGAAAAGTGCATGAATAACAAAAATGTTCAATCGAAGTAAGCTAGATCCTGGAGGATAGACAATTTGGAATCTACCAAAAAAATCAATATAGTTTTACCCTCAAACAAACAACAAACTTGTCACAGAATATATTTTACAAGTAATAAACATTCCGAAATTACCGATCAAAATTGGAACCGTCCGAGAAATAGCCAGGCACTGAAATTCATGTGAATTGATTACAAATATAGTCTAGATGGCATGGAAAATATCGAGATTGTTTCAAATTGACCCTGAAAAGCTGAAATTTGGAAAATTTGATTTCATATAGAAAGTTGTATTTAGTTTCATTTTGTAGGTCTTCTAATTTCAAAGAAAAACCCGCAAAAATATTGTCATAAAAAGTATACCGTAAGCGCGGTAAAGCCGAAGAAGCGACGAAAAATAAAATAAAAATTACCCAATAAAACAAACTTGAGTCTATTGGATAGATAATTTGAAAACAAATAAAAAATCTTAAGACAATATTACCCTGAAATAAAAGACAAGCCAGTCACATGGTTAAGTTATAAATATCGCTAGAAATATTCTATATAATTCTACCCTCTATTGCGTAAAAATTGGGACTGTCCCAGAAGTGGCTGGGTACCACAACCCATGTCATTTGATTAGAAATATGGTGTATATGTATGTAATATATGGCGAGAAAATTATAGAAATTGTTTCAAATTTAACCGGAAAAGCTACTGGACGTGAAGTTTGGAAAGAAACAATAAATTTCATGCTAGAAAGGTATTTTCATTTCCAAGCACTGAGCGTAAATATATTATTATAAAAACTCAATCACTAAAAAATTAATACGAATTTACTTTTCGAATCAAGTTAAATTTAAGTTTATTATATTGACAGTTTTGAGGTAAATAACAATACAACAAGAAACAGACGAAGAACAGGCTAAGTATTTAGAGTCTAATAATGAGCTAATCGAAGAACAAATTCGTTTTCAACATTTTCAATAACATATTAAATCACGATTGATATCTTTAGATATTGAAAATGTTGAAAACGAATCCGAAATTCGATTAGCTCATTGTCGATTCTAAATGGTGCACAATTTGAGCATTTAGTTTTTGCTATTCATTTTTAATAAAATATTATTTCGCGTTTTGTGTTTTTTTCACTGCGACATTTGAAATGATTTTTCTCGGAAATTTCCTTATGTGACCTATATCATAATATACATTGTTGATCGCAAAAATAGTCCCTTTTAGAATTTCCAATAGAAAAATCGGGTTGTCATTTGAAAAAATTGTCGGTGACGTCATTACTCACTCAAAAATAGTCGATAAAAATTGACACTTGGCAATTCAAAATTAAAAACAGTTTTAGAGAAATCATAAATAAAGGTTTTATCGAATTTATTCCATACTTTAGTGCTTTAGGGACACTCTTTATGATCATCAAATGTTTTTAAATACTATCTCTGAAACTTGTCACAGTCCTCGAATCGTAATTTATATATATAATATAATATAATAAATGCAACTATTGCTGCAAACAGTCCTAGTAGTATTATAATTCAGTACACATTTCAATTGTTGTCACGAAACTATTATTTGCATGTATAAATAATAGTTTTATGACCGTAATAAATAACTTAAAGAATATATAATAAAAAATACATAAATAAATATGAATGGATTAGAGAAAGAGATACAATTATGTTAATTATAACATTTATATATAATAATAACGTACTTAAATATAGAGCTACAAAATTATTCAAACTGTAAAGTTATATTCCGGCTAACATTTTCAAAGAAAGACCGTACATAATCTCATTGACATTTTGCTCACATTGAATGAAAATGCACAGGCGAGTTATTTGAAATTCACTCATTAAAATTTACATAAAACTTTTAACGATCTAGGCGCAAAACGAAAGGAACGACCGGGGCCCGAACGTAAATTATATAATTTTCTCAAGCTCCACTTAACTACAAAGAAAGAACCTGTAGTTACATAACCAGTTATGGGCAACCCCTCTGTATATAGTTACACAAGACTGTTTCTATTATTTTTACCTACTCATTTGCATACCGTGAAATGTTAATTTATATTTTACATCCGCATACGGCCCCGTTTTTTTGCTGGTAGCCAGCCGCGGCAGCATCACAAAAGATGCATGTGTATGTGTTTGCATTTCCAGTTCCCTCTCTTTCACGTCATTCATTAACAGTCCAATGCAGGTTTTAAACAATCACGACTCGGCGATGCACGGAAGACATAAAAACAGTTTGTTAATTGAAAATTTTCAAAACAACAACTTATAATGTTCCGAGCGGAGTGTGTTTCGATTAAATTTATTGTCCATCAGCCCCGGGCTAAAAGCAAACCACTGTTCTAATGGCTTTTATAAATAGTTTCAAACTTTTAACCCTGTGTACTTTTTAAATGAATATACGAGTTTATGAATTAGATCCTAAGAGAAATAATATTATAGGACCGCAAGAGGATCCTCTCATGCGTTATTGTCGGGGACCCTCCGGGGATATCCATTCTGCAAAGGTGCGGGTATAAAGGGTAACATTAAACTGGTTGTCCGGCCGCTCATAGATGTGAATTAAGATCTGGGGGCACGCCGAAGGGGGCAAGCAGGGGCTGCCGAAAGCCATATACGTCCGTGAACAATTTGGACATTCAGTTCAATAAAGACCTACTCACAATTAGGTCCGAAAATGGGCACACTGATGCCTCAATTAATACAGAAGCAGCAGCGGGTCGGTCATCGGGGTTCATGATTGATTACATCGCATCGGTGAATAAGAAAGTGCTTTTCGGTGGTTATTGCGCGTTTGTGGGTTTCAAAGTGTGAAAGTGAGCGTGAAAATAATTGTGTAGAATAATTCAGTGAACATTTTTTTTGGATTCCGATTATTTTAATACGTTGTTTTATTGGATTATTATCAGCAAAGCCATCTTTTATATATAACATATCTTGAAAGAGAGCAAATATGTATTAAATAATATATACAAATTATATATGCTGTTGTTATTTATTTGGAAGTTATAAATATTAATCATAGTTACCAAACGCAAAGTGAAACCAAAATAAATATAAATTAAGTCTCTACCGTTATATTTTAAATTAATACAAGTTAATTGATCCGAGATGAGAAGAGAGAAATTCAATATGTATCTAATTGAATTATTTTGTATATTAATCATATCTATTATCCATTGGCCGGCAAATAGGAAACAGTTATTCATTTTTAATACAAGATACAGATTTACAGAATATATAGCTCATTTGTACACACAAATATATTATATTAGCGAACTACGACTGAAAAGTTAGACCTAACTAAACCAAATTATGTGCAGCTTGTGTTATTAGCAAGTATGTTTTTGACTCAGGTTATGTATTAAAATGTTTGCAATATAATATATTAATTTGTGTATTTTTATATTATTTACAAATAAGTTTCGAATGTGAATATTTGGACACTGGACAGTACCACTTGCCCACAAATCACCAAATCAACGATATATATTCAATCAATGAATGGCACTATCACATACATGAGTATATATGAGTAATAAATAATATACTTTGAAAAATTATGTTATATGGAAATATTTGTAAATTGGTCTAGGGCAGGAGTAATTATGTAATTATTAATTTACTTCAAGAGTCATAATTTTTGATCATACATTAAACATACATATTACTACAGGTATATCATTTTCCCAGTGAATTGTATTTCGGAAGAGCCGCAGTTTGCCCATTAAAATAATACAAAATTAAACAGTTGCTAGTATGCCATTTAATGTGAAGGGTAATATTTCATACACAAATCTGATTTGGCTAGTTACTATTTAATCATACGTATCATAATAATAATAATAATAATAAATAGGAAAAAATCATATATATATATAAATATATATATATATATATATATATATATATATATATATATATATATATATATATATATATGTCTACAATTGTCTATTATTCTTATTATAATTTTTACGCGATTGTGATGAAAATCTGTAAAAATTACCATATTTATTTTTATATCTTTTATAGTTATAAAAGTAATAAATATCTGTATATTTTAATAAAAATTAAGCTTTACATGAATGGAAAATATTTTGTTTTAAATCGAAACTATCTGAGTAATTTCTGATAAAGGTACATTTATTTTTCATTATAATAAACTAATATACATATTAGTAATTAATAAGAAGTGTTAATTTTTGTATAAAAATTGGAGAATTGAAGAGATATGAAATTTCCCTCCTTATTTCGACAAAAAACTAATAAAGTTACATGAGATAATAACCCCAGGACAAAATGGTTATAAATAAAATGTACATTTTCTCGAGATGGGTTTACAATAACCAAGGGACCTTAAAAAGAGTATTTTCGCAAAAACTCGAATTTATTTTGCACGGCTACAATATTTTATCCAAACTTCGTATGATAAAGTAAAATTTAAGACGATGTTTATTATTAATTATTTCGAGCTTTTCTTATAATGAAAATGACAGATCTATCTCAAATACATGCCACTTTACCTGTGTCAACTTTCGAAAAATATATTGTCAATTGAAAGACCAGTTTAGCTCAAATTATCGAGAATAGTTATAAACATGCATAATTCAGTATTAAAAATTAAGAATGTACACAGACTACAGAAGATTTTCGTGAAAATTTCAAAAACAATATGGGAAATTGTAAAGCAATACATTATTTCTTAAAGAAAAATGTCCTTTTTTATTATTATGATAAAGTAATAACATAAATAAATGTATTGATTGCCCCACAGAAGTAACAATATTCCAATTACAGGACAATAACAAAATATTACATATTAACAGTCAATAAGTTATTAATATAATATCACAAGAGATATACTAAATAATAAACTATAATAAAATATATGAATGAAGCCACTAGTTAGCAATTAATAATAAATATTTCTATTTATAATTATCAACCAATTCAACTACTTACTATTTTAAAACAATTTTTCTGTTTTGCAATTATTATATAAATTTGACGGGAATGAATCTGAATCATATTTTTCCTATAGCTTCTATATATGATTATAAAAAAAGTAAGAAATCATGAATGAATTTTTTTTAGAAACTAATGAAACTTGCCCGTAAACATGGAATTTTACGCAATAAAATCTATGATCAAAACAATGTTACATTAGTTACGTATGAATCTATATTGTAGATTTCTAAATAGATGGTACAAAAATCTGTCAAAGATAACAGATGAATGAGGCATGAGCGTAAAAGTGGACCCTCAATTTAAAAAAAAACTAGTTTTATATTATCTATAATAATAGTAATTATTACATTAAACTATTTTTTTAAGTCTACTATTACTCTCAATGCATCATACACAGACGATTTACATTTTTAAGAAATGGTCAAAATATAATTCAGGAATATAATTCAGCAATTGTAAAATTGTATTTATTGAAACTTCATATGATAAAGTAATAATAAAATATTCAAATTTGACCATGTTTTTTAAATTTATCATTGAACATTTGAGGAGGTACTGTACTGTAATCCATGTTTTTTGTTACAGTGTGTTTTATCATAATGCAATATTTGTGTTCAATATTTTTTAAACTGGTGATGGAGGACACTATCGAATTATTATTATTAATAATGGTTAAACTATAAATATGGATTAAAACTATCTATAAGAACAGACTAGAGACTAGAGTCTGATTATTCCATATCGATTAAGCTCGAATGCTATTAATTATGTAGAGATTCAGACGTAGATTTAGTGATCTGTGTATAATTTAGGTAAACGCGACTATTGTGTGTGAATAACGGAAGACGGAAGATACACATAAGTACCTTAGCTTAAAATAGACATATGGAATATCAGAACTATGACACAAGCAGGAACAATCAATAATGCTTTGCAGGAGATCAAAAGGATGGAGTTCAGGATCATGAGAATTTGTTGGAAAACTCAGGTTATACCGATATCAACGAATACAGAGTATATTACTCAGGAAAAATAGATGGACTTCGGAAACATAGAGTACATAGAGCATTGAGCATAGCGCTCACAGAGAATCTACAGAGGTATTCTTCTGCCGCGCCTATCCGTACCATGTGATTATTAAGCCTGTAGTGGTCTGTTAGCAAGTCTACCGCTATTCTGAAGGTTTTCCTGTCTTGGGTTACCAAGTCGTTTGTGAATTTGTCCCTTATCCTTAGTAAATACGTTTCGGGGTGAGAGAATTATGCTGCTACAGATAAAAGCATAAATGAACATTTTCCAAGTATATTCCTCAACAACAGCACTCAGCGATGAAGAAGTAAAATAATTTTACTTTCAGATAATAGAAATCCTAAGAAAAATCACAAAACATGAACTAAAATTAATACCCCCACTATTAATGTTTTGCAATTGCAACGCTAATGTGGAAAAAGGAAGACAGGGCGAATCTATATATCTTTTCGGGCTCGGAGAAAGGAACAAGAGAGAAAATCTGCACATGTTTGAAGAACATAAAGCATATATAGTAACAACTATATATATTATTTACAACTCCACCTAGAATCTTATATACTTGTGTATCGCCAGAAGAATCACCTGGAAACAGATTCAGAAACAAAATTGACTATATTCTTATAATCAAAAGATATAGCTATAGCTCTATATACCATATACCACAACCCTCTAGTATGCCTTTTAGAGTATAAATGAAGAAGGTGCAAAAGAAGAAAAATAACAGGAAATATGATTTACAAAAACTGAAAGATCCATAAATCGATTAATTGAGAATTAGGTCTGACAAATTGGACATAAAAATATTGAATACAATAGTTGGAAATATAAAGAAGGAATTTACAAAACCAGATGTTACCAGAAAGACACCATGGGTAACAACAAAATACTTCAAATGCTGGAAAAGAGTAGAAGTGTAAAAAACAAATTAAGCGATTAAAAAAATACACAAGGAAATTAAGAAAAAAATACGAGAAGGAAAATAAAAACAAGTCAAAGAAACATGCGAAGATATAGAGACCTTATAACGGAAATATGACAATTTTAATGATAATCGGAAAGTCAGAGATATTACAGAAATTAATAGAAGAACGGTTAACAACTTAGTAGATATAGATGGACACGTTATTATCAGCCAGGAGGAGATCAAGAAAAGATGGAAGAGCTATGTAGAATATTTCAAGACAGCAGACCCAATACATCACAGACAAGAAGCGAAGCTGGGCCGAGCATTATTATGAACGCAAAACAAACCGCGATCAGAGTAATGAAAGACGGCATATCCGCATGTCCCGATTACACAAACAGAATTTAATATCTGATGCTTTTTGATGAGGAAGATATGGAATGGTTAACGTCATTATTCAACGATGTAAATGTCTACAACTCTGGTATAATTCCTAAGGAGTGGCTACAATCTGAATTCGTCAGCTTGCTCTAAAAATCTGGAACCAGATCGTGTAGTCATTACAGGAAGCATCAGGAGAGATCATCCACCGAAGAATATATAAGATATGTGAAGAACAGGTATCACCTACACACCTAGATGCAGTGAGCTCAAGAGAAGCCATCTTCAGCACCAAGGTGCTATTTCAATGATGTAGAGATATGTATTGTAACATATAAGCATGGTTAATTTGACTATCAGAAGGGTTATGTAGGGTTTAGCATCATATACTGGTTCCAAGACATAGGATTAGGCGAAAACTATCTAAGAATCGACATAGCTCTCATCTCTATTGGAACCAAACTGCTTCTGTAGGTAGGTTTGATGGAGGAAACACAGAGGATGTAAAAATTGTTCGTGGAGTAAGACAATTATCACCGCTGTTATTCAATATATATTCAGAATACATCTTCAAAGAGGTTGTAGATGACATAGACGTAGGAAATCCCTTAAACACAGAAACGCTGAATAACATCCACCGTGATATTTGCAGACAGCCAACTTCTAATCGATAGAGTGACGGAAAGTAGTCAGAGGCAAGGACTAAATATTAACATAAGCAAAATAATAACGGTCATTAATATGGATTTGTAAGGCTCTCGCCGCGTCTCCGTGTTCAATTTCCAAATCATTCTATGGTAGCATAATTCTTTTTCAAGGTATCTTGTTTCCATTGCTTTATTTATGTCATCTCCCCAACTTCATCTCGGTCTTGCTCGTTTTGTTCTCTCTGGTGGTAGCAACTTCAATATTCTTCGTGGCGATCTTTCTTGATTTATTCGTTTTGTGTGTCCGAACCCTGTCAATTGTATTTGTCAATTTTATCTGTAATTTTTTTTTGATGTCATCGTTTCTTACCCATTCTAGTATGGATCGTCTACAACTTCTTCTGAAGAAATCCATTTCTGTGGATATTAATTTCTTACCTATGTCCCATAGTTCTGCCCTATATGTCATAACGCTTTGAACAATTGCGTTTGTATTCTTGTCTTTGAGCTGAGGGCTCCAATTGCCTTTCTACCCTTAGCTATCCTATCTTGGATTTCATCCTTACTTGTTCTGTGTAAATTAAAGTTCTCCTAAGTCCTTACATTTTTCTACCTCTTTTACCCCTGTTATCAGGTATTTACATTTATTTAGATTCATTGTCCAAGCTCGTTCATTGCTGATCGTTCCTCGTTCATACTATTTCTCTAGTTTTCTGCCCATGTAGCTGATGTCTTCTGCGTCATCTGCAATTACGACTTGGTCGTTCGCATAATAGAACTCTTTTCAACTCAACTCTTCAAGAGCTTGCTGCAGGTAGATGTTGAGCAGTTAGGGGATATAGCAGAATTCTATTTGTTTTCTAAAATGATTCCGCAATAGCTGTGCCAATTATTATTGGGGTTGTATTCCTTTTGTAGTATACTTGAATCGCCCCTATTAATGTTGGTCTTATGTACATTATTTCTGGTAGTTTCCACTCATATCATCATCTGTCATATTTGGATACTATCATACGGCAATCTATCAATAGTCTGACACTATCGACATAATATGCCGCAGCAGTCAAAAGTGCGATTTTGGAAAATTTATATATATAAACATTAGCAGCTCGGATCATTTCTCCATGAAAAAGTAATGTTTTCTCTGTTCACATAGCAGGATAATCGGTTGAGGGTTTATTTACAAAATCCCACCAACACTCATGAAATTGGTTTCGATAGGTTTTATTGTAACTATAGATCGTGTAGTGTAGACTATCGTAGTTCGATATTGCTAAACACTAGATTACGTCACAATAAAGAAATGACATAAAAAACCAAAAAAAGATGTATATAGATTTTATTTAAAATTTAATTATTATTTTGTATCATCAAAATAGCCATGTTTTGATAAATTTATTAAAATCGATCAGCACTTTCTGTGTGATGCATTTTTTTAAGACAATATACTATTTTAAAGCCGTTCGCTAGCTTTTTTCTCTACGATTTACTATTAACGAGTATGGACTATCGTCCTAACCTCAACGAACAGGACAAACTTTAACTTATGAATCAATAGTGACGCAATTTTGTTTAAAATTCCTACGTTCATACCTATTCTGGGTTAATAAAATAGCGCAATATTTTCTCAGGATACCATCTCACAATGTTCACGTAGAAAGAGTATATTCTTTAGTAACGTAACATGATTCTTTAGTAACGTAACATGGATGAAAGAAAGAAATCTATTGTGACCAACAGCTATATCATCACTGATAAACACTAAATATAATTTAAATTCACAAATTCCTCTGATCTCAGAATTTAGTTTACAATTTTATATTTTTGAGTTTATGATTTTTGTGAGATTATTAATTTTAATTTTCAATGAAGACAGATTATTTATGTTTATCTCAACCTATAGATTACTTAACTTTCGTAGAAAAGTTTTCCTAGATAAACATTAATTAATATATTTTTGACTTTATAGTAGGTTATTGTTGTTATATTATATACTATACTGTATGTATTTTTGCGTTTTTTGCGTTTGTACTATATAGTAGAGTGGTGATTAAAGATTCAAACTTTTATTAGATAACAACATATAAACGTTGACATAACGTTAGAAAAAAAAACGTCCAGGTTTTAAGCTGAAAAGTCTGGGGTTTGAAGTACCTTTTCCTTGGTTAGTGATTTTATAGATGGCAACCCTAGCTTATTCAAACTTTCTGTTATTAGGAAATGGATTTTTAATGCACTCGTATTCAATCGTCTTTTGATAATAAATGATATAATAGTTACTTCTTTTATAGAAACCTCGATATTAAACATTATTATCTATATTTAATATCATTATATCATAGTATTTAATACATCTATGAAAAATAATGACTTCTTGTATATGTAATTCCTAAAATCATTATTTTTCAAGGTATTTCAACGCAGCAACTGTTATAACATTGCAGAAAGCATATTCCCAAATATAGCATAAGCTGATTTTAAAAATATGTAGATATTTACGGGCCATAAACGTTTAATAACGATGTTACCCACCTACTTATTTCCTATTATCACGAGACCAGCCCTCGACAATTTTAAACCCGCCTGGCCACGTGATTACATGTTATC
Organism: Lordithon lunulatus; assembly: GCA_963942505.1. Lineage (NCBI taxonomy): Eukaryota > Metazoa > Arthropoda > Insecta > Coleoptera > Staphylinidae > Lordithon > Lordithon lunulatus. Next base: position 48,818,530 of record OZ012666.1, read on the forward strand.
GTAAACATTTTAATATCCGACGTCGTAATTTCGGCTCCGCTGCAAATTCTATGTGATTATATAAATAAATAAAAAAAGGAGCACACTCACGCCGGTAGCACATGTTGTGCGCGATCCTATCTGAAATTAATTTCGGTATTTCATAGCAAACAAACAGGATATTGCGAATTTGCTCCACATCCGATTTAATGGCGGCAATTTTTGCATGAATTCCGAGGCCGGGCGTCCGCCGTTAATTAATATTCGGCAAGTGATTGCGCGTTCATGATGTTTGCCCGGGGCGCGTTTTTCCCCTCTGGTTTATTAAAATTGCACGCCGCGCGCGCGCTCCCAACCGACCCCCGGCCGACGACTGTTAATAATTGAATCGACAATTTCGAGTTTTTTTCCATTCTGTTTCAGGAATTCTTAAAATACGTGAAATATGCGCGATGATGAGGATTTGTGTGATGGAATATTTTTTGTGAGTGAAAAATATGAACTGTGCAGACAAAAATATTGAATATTACGTTATCGATAAATAATGAGTATACAATAGAAATACGCGAAATATGTTTTACAAAGAGATAATTTCTTTAAATTAGCTGATTATACTGATAGAATGGCATTGAAACGGTATTTGATATCGTGGCACGAAATATCACTTTATATCACTTATATATAGAATATTAGTAACCATTTTATGTATTCTTCTTTATGATTGCATATTTATATGCATATACATTAATAATAGATATCACATTGATTATTCCAGCACTTTGAGCTTCGTTGCATGGATGTTAAATATAATTAGTATCGCTTTGGCCAAACGTGAGAAAGCAAACGTCTCACGGTTTTATTATTGGTATATATTTAAAGTAAAATAACTCTTCTAAATATACAAGCTCTACACAGAGCGATTCTGGAGGACAACAATTAAATGTTATAGTATCGAATTCTAAGCTGAAAACACGAAACAATGTTTTTCTACAAAGGAATTGTTTAGGAGATATCTATGATACAGTAGAAGATAAATTATAAACTGAAACCGGTTATGAAAAATATCTTTTTAAGGTAAAACATTCTAATCATAAGAAACAAACTAAAACAAAAATTATAGCAAATATTCCAAAATATATTATAGTACGCTAATAAAAACACAATTAGGTGTAAGGGTGTATCTATAATATATAATATTTATCTTGTTCATGTGTATATTTCTCTTCTTCGTTTCCTGTCCTATATCCTGTGTGCATATGTGTCCAAACCACATAAGCTGTACTATAATTGTCTAGTTTATTGGTTCTATTTGTATGTTATGTCTGTAAGTTTCGTTTTTTATTTTGTCCATTCTTGTCATGTTTTCAATTCTTCTTAAAAATCTCCATGGCATTTATGATTGGTTAGTGTCTTTCAGTCATGTTCCGTTTGGCGACTTATACAACATATAAAATAGCATTTAAAATTAAATAGAATATAAACTAGTCCTAGAATGCAAATAAAAATCAAATATATCAGTTCTTGTTGTGATAAAGACTAATGTAGGATGTTTACAAACGGATATCTAGAATATTTATGTAGTTTACAGCGCTGTCAGTTGCATTCAGGAATTCGTCAAAGCTTCCATAGAAATATCAGAGGGGATAATCTTCCCAAGGGCTTATGGTATACCCACATTTCTGAGGTTCGGTTTCAGGTATGTCAGCTACGTATAGGCTAAATAGCAGGGGGCTAATACGGATTCCTATTACAATCCATTAATGAGTTTAATTTGTTTGCTTTTTGAGTTACCCATGATGACTCTGAATGTTCTATTTACTAGCATATGGTTGGTGACGTTTGCTATTTTTAGGCATGGTATTGCCCCAAGTAGTTAATAATTTAGTCCTTGTCTCCAAACTATGTCATATGACAGCTCTATAGAAGCAGGTGCCGGGCGGCCCACGACCTCCTGTGGGCAACAACCGGCAAAGGGCCAGTCCCCGAACTGGAATAGGATGGAGGAGTCGTTATGGCTGGTGGTCTTAGAAGAAAGAGCATCGATCTGGACGGCGAAGAGTATGACGACGAAGCTGGTGGCTAGGGCCGAGGAGTTTCTGGCAGCGTAGAAGAGGACACGACCCTGGTAAACGTGTACGTGTCGTCATGTGGCGATCAGGAGATAATGGACCGATGCTTGGCGGGACTGCGAGTCCAGGACACCACCAAGGAACTGCACATTATTATAGGAGGCGACTTTAACGCTAAGCGCGCAGCATGGAGCAGTCCGATTGAGAAGGATTATTAATTAATGATGTCGCTCGCGTGAGACGCAGTGTCGCTACAGTTTCCCTATATTGGCGAAGATACTCAGAAAATAATGAGGAACGACGACGTTAGCACCCCAGTTGCACCACTGATCGTAAAGATCGTACTCTTCGGCTTGTGGCTCTTTGGAATCGTTTTTCATCAACAAGGGAAATTGATATGATAGATGGTGAGGATTAATTGTCAATCATCAAATCTCTTTCCGACCGACATATCGAAGCATTCGATCTCTTGAGCTTAGATTTGTTTACACCATCGTACTTCACGGCGGCAATCGTGTAACGAGAGGTTATATGCAATGGAATCAAGTCATCTTTAGTACGAATCTCGATTTTGTTTATGGGTTCAAGATGGTCGCAGATTGGTTAGAAGACGTTCTGGAATTTACAGTGTTCTCTACAATGACATACTGCTCTCACTCAAGGTGTAATGATGTGGGGGGCTATCTGCCATGAATGTAGATCTCCTCTAATAGTTATTCAGGGAATGCATTAAATGTTTAAATCGATATATTAACAATTTGCTTCGACCTGCCATATCTGCAAGAAATAGAAAATGCATTATTTCAGAAAGATAATGCGCAGCCGCATACCGTAAGGGTTACTATAGAGTTTCTAAATACTGCCAATGTTCATCTGCTTCCATGGCCTTCTCGTTCGTCAGACTAAACACCAATCGAACATGTGTGGGATATGTTGGGATGGAGGATAAATGATTTATAGCCGCTCCCAAACAATGTAGATGCCCTCTAACAACGGATTTTAGATCATGGTATAGTATACCTCAGGCGAGCATAGGTTTTCGCTCATTACAAGTACGTCTAATTGGTTAGATAAATGTGTAAGAAACAGAAGAGGGTCGATGCAACTATATTGACATTTTTGGTGAGGGTCTTTTGGAGATATTCGTATTTACTTCTGCTTATAGCTTCTATATTTATGTGGCAGATATGGAGTCCTAATATTCTAGTCCGTTATGCCTTAGAAGGTTCATTTATTCTGTTAATGTTTATAGCCATTTCACAATTTATACTTTATTTATCTATTGTGTTTCTGGGCAGGAGATCTCGGATTGTCTACCTGCATTCTGTGCTAGTTCATTTAGCGTTACCCAGGATATACGTGTAGCATTCTCCTACAGATACGAACTCCCGCCAGTCATATTCCATGATTCGCTGCTACACAGTATTCTCGATTATTAATTTTCTTACTTTATCTGTTTTTATTGTTGGTATGTCTTTCCTTCCAAAGAACGTCTTTTTTGTCATATTCAAGATTTTCCCTGTTTTTACAATCTTTCGTTTACATCCTTATGTATTTTTCCGTTTCTTTCTATTATCGCTCATAGACACTTAAAGCTTTATGTTTGTTCTATTCTTCCGTTTAATGTTATTTTATAGGTTTTGTTTTCCGTAGATATTTTCATACTCTTGGTTTATTCTATGTTTATATTCATATTATTTAATTATTTTTTGTATATTATGCTGTAGGTCTTTCACTGATTCTACAAATATCGCCATGTCGTCTGCGAACACCATTTATAATACCTATATTTATTCCATATTCCAGTATCCCACGTTTTCGTCTTCATATCTTTGTTAGCTTTTTCATTACACTATCTAGTACTGTTGAAAATAGAAGCGGACTCATGACACATCCTTGGCTAACCCCTACTCTTGTTGTGATCTTTCCGGACTCCTAGTGAGGAGTCACGAAATTTCAAAACAATTAATGAATTGTTCTTGTTATATTTTAAGTGTCTTTGTAAGTGGCTTTTGTTATTATTTCTATTGTTCCTCAATATATTCCTCTCTTTTCTAGTTTCTTCCATATGTTTCCCTTCTCACTCTGACAAAGGCCTTTTCTAAGTCTATGAAGCATCTATAGATATCCCGGTTCTTATTTATTAATTTTTCACTTTGCATTATCGAGAATATCAGGACCTGGACACTTCTTCCTCTCCACACTGGATATCGTGTATGCTCTCCTCGACCTTGTCTCTTATTCTCCTCTTCATGATTTTCACTAGTATTTTTCCTGGTAAGCGTGATTCCTCTATAGTTATAGCAGTGTCTCTTGTCTCGCATTTTGTGCATGGGTATTATAATTCCTGTGTACAATTCTTGTGCTATTTTCATTATTACAGTCAGTTCTTCTTTCCACAATTGTATCGTATTCTGTTATTACGTTTACTTCTTTGTCCTTTATATTCGCCATATTATGCTCTTTCTTCCTTCTCATTTCTTGTAGTGTCACGTAAAATAGTTTTTGCGCCTCCCTGTTGTTTTCTGCCATATTATTTCCAAATTGTGTTCATGTCGGCTTCCTTGATCTCGTTCTCAGATTCATTTCTTTTTCTTACTATGTTTTTAGTCCTCTTCTTCCTTAGTGATTATATATCTATCCCATTTGTCTTTTTTGGTCTATATTTTGAATATGAAGTGAATTCGTAATATATTGTTGTACCTCACTGGTAATATTTTTAACCGAAACACCTACCAATAAAATTATTAATTAGGGGTAGTAAAAAGTAAGTAAAAAAAAGGTTTTGGTAGATGAATTCTGAATATGGTACAATAAGTATCGATTATTTAATAATGGAGTTCCTAAATCATAAATAAAATGAGTTTGTTTTGTTTCTATCATTTGTAAAGTGCAACTTTGCAAATATTAAAATAATTACAAATCTTAATTACATGATACAATTTATTACAGTCTTCATTTACAAGGCTGTGGTCATTTTTAGCACTATTATTCCCTGAAAAACAAAGCAAACTAATATGTATAATGAATTATCTCAAAGTTGCTATATTTTCACAAATCAATATAGCATTCAACCCTCGAATAATCTGTGATGCAATAGGCCAACAGGCCACTTTTTCTATTGACTTTTCAATTTTATTGACTGCACAGGTAGAAAAAAATCTATTGAACAACGAAAGGTTCGGCACGAGCCAGTACGCCCAGGATATTTTTTTTTGTATGTGTTCGTATACGCGCGCCACTTGTTACCTATCACTCGGATCAAATCGCACCCCATTGAACCCAATACCATTAATCCTATTGAACATATTGGTTTCAATGGGACCTGTCACTTTACATTACCCACCGGGAAACGGTAAACCTCTACCCAAACAGAAACTTCTCTGCCTATACAAACCCCCATATTTATTATATTAAAATCAATCATAATAACACCACCGCAATTTATATATGGGACGGTTACACTTGCACGGTTAAGGTGGGTTTATGGTGATATAATAAGACAGGATATATCACTTATTATACTTTTGCATTGAACCATTTATGCACAAAATAAGCATAAACTCGGAGTTTTCGCAAAGGGCTGAATAGTCTAATAAACATTGTACCTCCCTTCTTAAAAATGAGCACATTAATTATTTTGTTATAATAAAAAATATAGTGGAAAATGAACTTGTAAAATTAATTCTTTTTTGTTATTTCATTCACAGCATAAATCCACTTTTATTTTTTTATTTATTGTTGATTTCAAATGTATTATAAAATAAGATATATGAAATTAGGATAAATCCACCTTTACTTACACATAAAATTAAATAATTCTACAACAGACACACACACACACACCACACACACACACACATATATATATATAGTTTTTATAAAATGCATTAGTATTATTAATAAAAAATAACAGTCGTAACAGATGTAGTAGTAATTTTACTACAAGTACATTTCATGGCGTAAATACATCCATCAACCAGGAACCCCCGACTATTACGCGGACATTATGTATTTAATCGTGCATGTGGGGCTAAAATATTCAGAATTAATAGCACATCCTTGAATGCGTAATGGCCGTAGTCAGCAACACGCGTCGCGCGTTACTTACGAACGTAATCCGAAAAAATAACCGACGCCATTTAATAAAGCACCCGAAACAAATGCGGAATCATTCGCGCGGGAATTGAACAATGCGCGGGGGCAATTAAAATAATTTGATAAAAAAGAACGAGCCAGGGACGTTGCATTAACGCAGTGGGGTGGCCCCCCTTAATGCAGACGTCGCGGAGCTAATTCGATGGAGCGTCTCGTTTGTTTTTTGCGTGTGGGGGATTTTTTTCTTCGACTCCCGGCGATAAATAAGGACACGGACAAGGTACGAATGGAGTGAAGAATTAAACGTTGCGCGATTAAATTAATTTATGGTGGCCGAGTGCGTTATACGATTGTTATTTAGTGCTTTTATCGTTTGGAACGTAAATCATGCGTGGGGCGCACGCGAATGCGCATATATTACAATAATAATGATAATCGGCCTGGTGTAGTGAAGCATTTGGAGCTTTGGATGAAAAAAAAAACTAGAGAACAATAAAATTTTAACGAGGTCGGTTGCTTGACTGAATTGCAGGAAATGCATGGTGACTCTTACCGTTTGTTTGTAGGGGCTGGTACTTGCAGCAGGACTGAAACAATACAGAAACATGATTATGAGTTGTTGGAAATAATGAATAATTATGTAATACCACACAGTTGAACGTTATTAATGAAAATTGCCCTAAATCACACTACTAATAAATTCATGGCATCATGTCTAGACTTTTGTAAAGCGTGAATTACATTGTATTAAATTCGTCAATAAACTTGAACAGGTTTATTGTTTCAATCATTCATGTGCCATGTTCAGGTTGCACTATGACCAATCATACCTTGAATAAAGTTATGCGCAGTACGTGATTGGTTATAGTAAATACTGCACATGAATACTTACGAATGTTCATGTTTCTTGGCGAATCTAGTACAATATAATTCACGCTATACGGCGTTATATTGAGTTTTAGGACTAGAATACAAAATGATATACAATATAATCATATTAATAAAAACACTTCGATCTTGGATCCGAAAGAGAATATTTATTGGTAAGATATTTGATCGAAGTGACCAGTACTTATGAAACTCTATTTTAAATATATATATATATATATATATATATATATATATATATATATATATATAAACGCAGCTTGTTTTGTGTTTTAAATCTTCTTAATTATAGTTCTTTTTCTCTAAAAACTATCTACCGTAAGGTATATTAATTATAGTACCGTGATAATGATAGATATGATGAAATATGATTTCATCTAACAAGTGTTTATTAACTTATATAAATTGTATGCCATACCTACACATAGATTTTTTCTAAAAGCTCAATCAATTAGGAAGGTAGTATTGGTATAGTCATGAAATCCATCCATACAATAATGTGTTCAAGAATTCCAGGTTGTTGCGCAAGTTAAATTGGTCAACATTTCAATTTATTTCACTAAGGATTAAAGGTTCTTGAGCAAATAATGTATAATGCTGATCCGTAGAAACATTAACGTAATATTAAGTGTAATTTTAAAAACAACATTTTATTTTATAAGAATTAAAGATTACCAACCAAATTATGAACTAATAATTTATTTCTTTATAATCGATAATATTTGAGCACCTGAATTAATTCCCCGAAGACTATATCCAACAACTTTTTGAGATAATGAGCAGTTGGGAATTTCTAATTGAAAATGCACGCAGTCCATAAATACGAAATCTAAGTCTTAGTATCTAGTCAAAATTGTCAAAAATGCACACATTGTTGTTGACCTGCTACATAAAAAAAAGTTTATTGGATTTAGCTCGAATTTTTAAATGTATAGTTCTTTTATCGCATGTATCAACAACTAAATCCCAACATCAAAACGTTAAATCAGTTAAGTTGAATCTCCCAATTTTAATAAAGCCGATCATTAGAAATTTCAGATGACGTTGTAATACCATTGTGCATCCAGCAGGATTACATGTGATAACACCCCAGGCATTTTGAAAGCCGCTTTTTATTAAAACCTGCAGCAAATGAAGCGTTTTCCCCTTAAAAAAGAGAAATGACAATTCATATCCCCCCGCTGATAACACGGGCGCATTCGCCGGGCGGCGCGCGAAAGACGCGCATCTCTCGTTATCCCCTATTGTCCGTGCTGCGTCCTCAAGGACAAAAACACTTTTGTCGCGTCCACGCCCGATTGAGTCACGGCGTCCCCCTATTGTACGTTATTAAATTATTTATCGACAACGAACGTCGGCCGATCGTGAAAAATGTAAGATGGCGCAAAAAAGGGCGTTGGTCCTTCCCTCCCACCCACGTTCTTAAAAAGCTCGCGCCCCTCTCGTTACCATGGTGATTCTTTTCCCGGCGTCCCGACGCTGCAGGTGACGCTTTCATGGACGCGGGAGAGAGCCCATGGCTGTCACGCGGACGTCACAATATAGCCCCCCTGTTCAGTCTTCAATAAGGAAATTACGGGCGCTCCCCCACGCGCGTCTCACGTCACGTGACTCGTTCGCCACCCCGCGCTCCCCAGACTTTTTCCATTTTAATCATTGTTATTATCGGCAAGGCACCCCATCCGCGCCCCCACCCACCGGCATTTTCTTATCAGAAAGCAGATTTAATGGGATTACAGCTTTTTTTAATTTGAGACTTTTTAATGTCAATTACGGTGCCATCTTTCATGTCGCTAATTAAAATCCAATGCAATTTCTTTCAATGGAGACGCTTCATCTTTATTAAAATATCTCAATTTACTTATAATTCCCAACACTTAATTATCAAAATATAATATCTAAATGTTTGGGGCTTTGAAGAATACGGTTGTGAAACATATTATTCATGTATTATAATTAATATTCGTATTATTAGCATCATAACCGATATTTTACTATCAAGAATATTTATAAGTATATAGTTTTTTATAATCATATTTCATTATTCTTATCGTGCATACAACATCTTCAGCATTCAAAAATCTATTAATATTCAATTTATATATTCAACCTAATAATTACATTTTTGATAATATGCATGAAAGAAAGCATAATAGAGATGAGTCTGCAAGGATGATAAAACTCAATGTGTGGCTTGTTACAGGGCCACATCAGATGCGTGTGGTAGATTTGTAGTAAATCATAAAATACCGTAGATATGTAATAATATGTCTAGTTTTTTTATACCATAATGTATCTATTATATGCACTGTCAACAAACATTTAGGGTAATTGTAGATAGTTTTCTTTTTAAATGTACTTGGAGTAATATGTAATAAATAAATAAATAAATAAATAATTATTCTATGTGTGTATACAGGGCAGTGCTGTTGCAGTAGACAAATCGTATGAGTATGTGGTGGGAGTCGTGTGTGAGGGTTGTGAAGTTTGAGGAAAGATTGCAGGATTTGGGCGAGGAAAGACTGGTACGGGAGGTATGGATGAGGTGTAAGTGTAGAACAGAGAGTAGATGGAGGAAGGATAGAGAAAGGATGTATGAAAGAGTGGGTATGTCTGAGCTGTGGGTAGAGGAGAAGCTGAGAGAAAGGGGTAGCCTAGAAACTGAGATAAGGGAGAGATTGAGGGATATTGAGTGGCAAGAAAGGCAAGTGAGAATGGCTGAGAGCTCATACAACCCTGGCTACGTAGAGTGGCAAGTGCAGGGGAAACTCCCGAGGTATTTAGCCAGGGGAGAGTGGAGCAGAGAGGACAAAGTATGCATGGCAAGAGCGAGGTGTGGTTCAGAAGAGCGAGGAAGAAAAGTGTGGATGGGGCTGGGGTACACCGCGTGTGCGCTGTGTAGGAAGGGGAGTGACACGTGGTGGCACCTTAGTAAAGAATGTGAGGGAGTGAAAGAAGAGTGGGTTGGAGAGTGCAGAAAGCTGAACGAATGGTTAGGAGAGGATGGGAAAGGCGTGAAAATCTGCAGGAGGCTGACATGGGATAGGAAATTGGCGAAAGCAGAGGGGGTTTATTTTAATGGATAGAAAAATGTATTTTATGTTAATTTGTATTCTTTTTTTGTGTCTTTTTTGATTTCTTTCTGTGAAAGTACGGTTTGGGTATGTGTGTAAAAGGGAAGGGTTGGGCTGATATGCCAAATAAAGGTCTTTTTTTTGTATACAGGGTGATCTACTAGCTCGATACAGCTTAATATATGAGCCTGAGAGAATGAAAGTGGTGCAAGTCACATTTGAATTGTTTTGAAAAGGAAAAGATTTTGCATTTGGTATGTATGTAAATCGAAGTGCGCAGTTACAGATATGAAGTTAATTTATTCATAAATAAAAATGCGTGCATCGAGATACATAAATACCTAACGCAAAATCTCATTTTCTAAACAAATCAAATATGACTTAAACCACTGTCATTCTCACAGGCTCATTTATTAAATATAAAACATATAGGAAGACAATTATTTGCGATTTTTCATAAAATCTTATTCTTTACCCAGCTTAGTGGCCGAGTGGTTAGAGGCCTTGTCCGTCTCATATTGAGCATTGCGGAGCCTGGGGTTCGAACTCCGGCTCCCCAATGCTCAATTTTCGCGAATCACCATTGATAGTTTTCAGAGGTTTTGTGCGAAGTTAAGGTAAATACCGAGTGATTAAACTCCTCTTCTCCCTTAGGTGGAAAAACCTCACGGCTGATAGCCCTATAAATATAGATGATTTTTTTATTATTATTCACCTAGTTCAGTTGCCTAGTGGTTAGAGGATCCGTCCATCTTGTACTAAACATTGGGATGCGTTAAAACTCCGCTTGATAGAAGTTCACAAACGTCAATCCAAAACTAATTAAAAATACAAAACAAAATAACATACGACTTTAATTTGTAATTACGTTGGACATTAATGGATTGATAATTCGTTACCCTACTCTGATGCCGGCATACTTAACTAAATATTTAATTGTTAACGACGCTATCAATTCAATTTGTTTAAAACTTCAGTAGTACCGTTGATTGTTAATACGCTTCTAGAGCTATAGGGTATAATTTAAAATAAATAAAACTCTTCGTTTAATCAAAGAAATTTGTTAGGAAGTCGCACAATTTTCTATATGGTAATTGCAAATTACCTGGCCCCCAAAATTCGTTTAGGGAGAAACGTTCCAGATGCGAGGGGTCTCGAGCGTAATTCCTATTAAAATTACAAATAAATACAATTTCATGAGGCGCTTATACAGCTGGAAATTCGTCCGGCCCCACGTCTCGCGCGAGAAAATCTTATTCGTCCGATGCTATTAAATGGAAATTCAATTTTCGAAAATGCACATTTCGAAATAAATTCAATTCACATGAAGGCAAACACTTTGGCGAATAAATATTATTAGAAGGGTTTGTAAGTCGAGTAAAAACCATCCAGACAGGGTAGTTGACTGGATTTGAAAGGGTAGAATGATATATCCTTAGATCAACCTATAACATACCGTAGTTATCTACCATATCTACCCTAATAATCTGTAAAGTAAACATTTTCGTTTTTGTAGGAACCGAGTTTTCCAACATATCCGATCAACGAATTGTAATTATATAAAATAGACACGTCTCCATGTTAACGAATTAGTATTAAGCAACCAATATATCAATTAATATCAATTATCCAAGTTAATAAGAAAAAATAAAATATCAAAAACAAATAACAAGTAATTTAATTGCCTACCTCGCCAACTTAAATCTCAAATATTAAAATGCTATGTATATTAAAGGTATAATAACATTGAGAACACTAATAAAATCATGTGACAACAATTTGTTGGAAAACTCCACCGACAAGTAAGAAATATATTCCTACACATAATAATTAATAAAATACATTATTGTGTGGATTGGTTGCTATTATATAGGGTGGAAATTAAGTAGCGAATAAATTCGGTAACTCCGTTAATGTGTATGATAGAGAAAAAATCCAAACGAAATACATTACTACGCATACATTTTTTTTTGATTTAATCTGTTTTTAACCATACAAACTTTTGAATAGAGTACATAAATGGATAGTGGATAGTACGAGTATTTATACGTAATACAATAATTTCCACTGTGTATAATTTCCACCCTGTATATCTAGGATAAGACCTAAACTGACATATGGGAGCGAGACGTGGAAACTAACGAAGAGGGACAAAAGTAGAATACAGGCAATGGACATGCAATATCTCAGAGGAGTAAGAGGAGTAAATCAGTCCTAGTATACTTTGAATATGTGTAGTATGTTTTTTATTTTGTGTGTCATTACCCGAAGGAATGGCTAAAATCTACTTCCCTAAATCCCCAAAAAACAATATCCCAAAGTCCCAAGTCTTATGAGTCGTTCTTATCAGACTTTCCTTCGCGTAATTCATGCCCGCATAAGACAAAAATACGAAATTGATCTGGACAACACACAATTCGGCTTCAGAAATGCTTTTGGAATATATGAGGCATTATTTTTACTGCAACGTCCTTTTGAAAAAATGCCCGGGCCAAAGAAGAGATGTATTTGCATACTTCATCTACTGCGAGAAAGCTATTGATAACGTCAAGCATAATAGATTGATCGAGCTACTCCACGAGATTAGTTTGGTTAGCAAATACATACCATTATTTACAAGTCTGTATTGGGGACAGCAGGCGGAGGATAGAATAGGAGGTTCTACAGCGGAAATGGAAATACAAAGAGGAGTCCTCCAATACTGTATTCTTTCTCCCCTCCTATTCAATATCTACGCCGATAGAATTTTCAAGATAGCTCTGGACAAACTGGAATTAAACAAAAACGGCGTAAGAATGAACACGATTAAGTACGCGGATGACACCGTCATCTTGGCGGATAATATCGAGGAACTACAGTTGCTGCTTGATAAAATTAGTACCATCGGAAACCTAGCCTAGCTTAATAATCGACATAGCCAAAACCAAACTCATGGTGTTTGGCCATCAGCACCATCATGATGCATCTCTCCAACTTGGAAACATACAAATTGAGAAGGTAGATAAATTTAAATATCTGGGAAGCATCATAACAACTGATCTGGACCCTTACACGGAAGTTAAATGTGGAATTAAGGCTGCCCATGGCGCATTTAATAAAATGAAACCGTTCTTCTACGATGATAACCTCAACCTCAAATTGCGACCAAGAATGGTTAAAGGTTTGTTTGATCCATTTTCTATATGGCGTAGAAGCATGGCCAATAAAAGTACGTACAATGAATCACCTTGAGGCCTTTAGATATGTTCATAGAAAATAATTCGAATGTCGTGAGTGGAGAGAGCATCGAACGTTAATGTCCTAGCAAATACAGATCGCGAATTACTGGCCCATATAAAATGCAGGAAGATCAGCTACCTCGGATATGTCTTGAGAGGAAGTAAATATTACCTACCCGCCTAATATTGAAAGGAAAAATCGAGTGAAGCCGTGGCATCAGCAGAAAATATTTGTTCTGGCTGAGAAATATTAGAGAATTGACCATGAGATCTAAAATGCGGAGCAACTTAGACTTAGACTTGCGGAAGATATAAGTGATCGCCAACGTCGGGGAGACCGGGTACGGCACATGAAACAAAAAGATGGGTCTATTAGATTTATTGCTAATATACCGAGATTTTATGAGGAGTTCTTGGTTTTCGGGATATTTTCACTAGCACTGCACTCTTTTCTTCGCGATTCTTTCATAGTTTACAGGGTAAAATAGAACTGAAACCAATCTAGGACATCAAAAAGATAGGAATGTGCAAATTATTAAATAGGAAACAAATTAGTTGATGGATGCAATTCTTCCATTCATGAACATAAGAAGAAGAGCATACATGCAAAGAAGCAATGACTTGAATTTTAACCTAAATATGATTCATTGAAGATGAACAAGAGAGTAAATGAACTCAGGGGCATCAAGAAAAGACAATCCTTCATACTTACAAACCCACATCAAATGTTATAGATATTAGCATGGCGCTAAAAAGGAGGAATAATGCATAACTGACAGTCAACAGAGATATTGGAATAATGAGATGAATAAGCTATTGGAGAAGATAAACACAGAGGATGTAAGAAGTGCACCAAAAGTAATGAAAGAGAATTAATATCATAATAATCGGGGTGGCTGAGAGCCAGGAAATCCGTGAACAGGTAAACATATTGCTGCAAGACAAATTTAAGCAGACGCCAAAATGTATTACAATCAAGCGTATATGAAAGGAACGGGCTTGATAGATAGGTCCGGTGCTCGTTAAATTAGAGGACTGGGATATTAACAGAACAAATATCGAAAATAGAGATTAAGGATGTATGACGGTGGATATGACAGAAGAAGAACGTCTTATGTAGATGTACCTGAGAGATGTTGCCAAAAGAAGAAATAAAAGGTCATAGTAATCGTTCGATATAGAAAAATTAAGAGAGGAGATAATTGATTAATTTATGAAGAGGTTGCACGAGCAGGAAAAATATTACTGGGTAGTAAGAACTCACAAACAAAAACACTAAGGAAAAACAATACAGGAAAATACAGAAACACCTAAAACGGTTTGCGATGCAGGAAATGACACGAAGATCCGATGCAAAGCAAGGAGCTAACGAAGCATTCCACGTAATTGGTTTCATTGAAACAGTGATAGTAAAATAATCAATGGAAAGAGATAGAAGAGCGATTATCAAATAACCTCCAATTGAGATGCCAGGGAGCTATACGATAAATAGACGAAACAATCAATCCAAAAGGAAAAATAATATCTAGTGGGTGAATGACAGCGAAAGGGAACTACTTATCGGGTGGTATGGATGAGGTGTAGGAGTAGGACATTGAGTGAATGGAAAAGGATAGAGGAAGGTTGTATGAAAAAGTGGGTATGTCTGAGGTTTCGATAGAGGAGAGATTGAGGGATATTGAGTGGTAAGAAAAACAGACGAGAATGGCCCGTGGCAAGCGTGGGGGAACACCCGAGATACTTAGCCAGGGGAGAGTGCAGCAGGGAGGACAAAGTGTGCATGGCAAGAGCAAGGTGTGGGTCAGAAGATAGAGGAAGAAAAGTGTGGGTGGGGTTGCGGTACATCACGTATGCATTGTGTAGTAAGGGGAGCGACACGTGGTGGCACCTTAGCAAAGAATGTGAGGGAGTGAAACCAGAGTGGGTTGGAAATTACAAAAAGGTGTATGAATGGTTAGGAGAGGACGGCGTGAACATCTGAACCTGAAATTGATAAGATAACCACTTGAACTATGTTAGTATGAAAGCTGAATTGATTGGAGGGAGAATGAAAATAATTAGGGGAGGATAGTTTAAGAATAATTTAAATACACAGCTATGCAATTGGGAGATTGCTGTGTAAGGGCAGTATTATTTTATGGAGTCATGGGGCTGGTGTGAACGAGAAGTAATAGATAACAACAGATGGTTTCTGCGCCTGAAGAGATGGGAAGGATCAGGAAAAATTAAAGCGGAAGAGGTGGCTGCAATACGGAAAATAAGTTATGAGATAAGGGCTAATGATGCAGAGAAAGAATGGTTACGAAAGAAATATTTAGGAGAGCTACAAGGCAGAGCGAGCAGAGGAATGAAAGAATGATAGACTAAAGAAATACTTGAAATGTACGAGAAGGGAGGATTATCTTTAGTAGAAAGAATGAGTGATGAATTGGAACATGTAGAATGGCAGGAGAGGCAAACTAAAACAAACAGTACATAGAATCCCCGTTACAAAACAGTTCAGACCAGGTTACTCTCGCAGTATATTAATAGAAAACGTGGTCGAAATAAACATCTTATTTGCTATGTTTAAATGCGAGGAGATAAGAAACTAGTGTGGAAGAGTTATAATTACGTTTTGTGTGGAATGAGTATACATTATTCCTTGGAAAGAGTTGGAGAAAATGGCAAGAATGTAGAGGGATGGATGAATGACGAAAAGGCAGAGGCCTTCAGATCTGTTAATGGCTAAAGGAGAAGAGAAGAATAATTCTACGGAGCTTTTAATTTGGTTTTATTAGTTGAATTTAGTTTTATTTGGTTTTGATTAGTTTAGAGAATTTTTAAATTTTGTTACTTTAGGGTATGCAATACTATTTTAGTCCAAAATAATATGTATTTGCTTGTATTGTATAATATAATATAATATTGTATGTTCTTTTAGTAATAGGTTTTATATAAAATTATATACTGATATTTTTAAATTCACCACCCTGAAACATTTTTTCGAAAAATTGACACCGGTAAAATGTAATTTCTATCAAGACATCCATTTCATTTCATTCCTAACCAGATTCTATAAATAATGAATGATGTACAAAATATCAAACATCGAGATACTTTTATTAAACCGTAAAATCTCAGTTTGTAGACATCAATGTTCCCCCTACAGATACTAATCAGAGAGTTTACGTGAGTTAATAGCCTATGGTTATACAAAATTAGATTTGAAAATATTAGTTGTTCTGAAAACTTGGATAAAAACAAAAATCAACGACTGACGACCAATAATTTATTCATATGAATGGCAAAGAAATAATATTTAAAATGTTGGTCATGAAATGTTATGCTATGAGTCATGAATATTTTCGTATAGTGTTTCAGTTTTATATGTTTTCTCCGCATTGCCAAGTTAAAAGGCTGGTGAATGTGATTATTTGTTTTATAGTCGTTCTTCTTGTATATAGGCGTTAGAGATGTGTAAAGTTATTAGCGTATCTTAACTCAGTTATGACTTGTTGCTTTTTCTATTATATATTTATAACGGGTTTCGTTAGTATATTAGTCATTTTATGTTAGTAGTCTTTCATAGGAATACATATAGATTTGTATATTTTTGCAGCGGTGTGATAACTTTTACTTTAATTAAAGTAATTAACTACACAATTGTTATTAAAATTAGTTAAAATTATAAATGCGAATGAAATTTAGGATTTAAATTAAATGTAATTGAGTATGTTTAAGAGCCTATTAATTATAAGGATAATTCTTCTGTCGATGTTCTTACATTATGTCGGGCAAAAAAATCCTTAATTACTGCTGCGAACGTAAAAAATGCATTCCGGGCGAGCGGAGCGAAAACGGAAGGTTTCGCTGGAGATTACGGTGCTTATGAAAATAATGGTGTAATTAAAGTCTCGGGAATTGAATGCTTAATTTTCATTCGACTGAAATATTCAGGAGTAATCATAAAATTTCATTGTGGCGGATTTTTAGAATTAATTGTCTACTATAGACCAAGAATAAAAACGTATATTTGGAACAGTAGATGAATATTCAAATGATCCTACGTTGGATATATTTAAGGTTGGGTTGATATGTGCTGTGGTGATTGTTTGTATTGTGACGATGCTTATCTGCACACTATGCCCTCTATAAGCGCTATGCTATTTGCTATACTCATATTAGAAGCAGAAATTCCATATTTACTTACAAAATTACAAATACAAATATCTTCCTTAGATGTTATATTCAGCTATTTAGTAAGAATACAAAGCTGTACAATATTCTGCATCAGCAATATACAGTCTACAAAACGAGTATTCTGAAGTTATTTAGTTGATGGTTAATGTATTCATCGTTGAGAAGAATTTCAACAGCAAAGCATACCTACTAATGTGGCGGAATTACTTCAACAAAAGCCCGAGAACTCGCATCATGTTGACCAAACACTAAAATGATATTTCATATTCAGCGCACGTCAGCTAATGATCCACTGATGTGGTAAACTGTAAGACTGTGAGTCTGATCGAAATATTCAATTCATTAACTGAGGCTGTAAAGTGTTTATATGAAGGAAATAGTATATACATCAAACAGACATTTAAAATTAACCTTAAAAACACATCATGGCGACGAATTAAACAAGAAGAAGTAATAACATACATATTAAGAAGAACCTAATCCAGTACAGCAAAATACAACATCCTCCACACCAGGATTTTCAGATTCACCAACGATTGGTTAAAGTACTGTGAAGGCGAATCATTTTAATTTGTTAAATGTAATTGAGAATGTAATTGAGAATTATATTGATTAAGTTAAAAAAATAGGAAGCAAACTATTAAATGGATTCAAAACAACCCAAGGCCTTCTCTAATGTTGCTTCACACTAACTATGGAAGAGGAAGTTTGTGGGATGCGCATACAAAGACAATTAACTGTACTAACTAAGCTTCGCAGACGACCAGGTTTTAATTACGCAGGATTAAGACGACCTAATGTTTATGTAACGTAAATTAGAAGAAAAATGCACAGAATATGGGCTTGGGATCAACTTCGCAAGACGAAAAAGTGGAAAACCTAGTACTAGACGAGAATACAGAAATCAAACGAACAGACAATTTTAAATATTTGGGATATACAATCTCAAAAACGGATGAGGAAATCAAAAACAGGCTAGAGCAGACTAGAACCGCTATAAAACAGCTAACCCCAGTACTATGGAACAACCAGATCACTAGGAAAAATTAAAACTGGGTGATAAATAAAAAATACAAAGGGAAAATACGGATGGATTTCTGGAGGCGAAGCTGTGGCGTTACATGAAAGAATATAATCATAAATAAAGAAATAAAAAAAAGAAGGTGTAGAGGCTGAAACACTAAATTACACCGAGAAGAAGCGGCTAATAGGTATGGACATATTAAAAGAATAGACCGCAATAGATGGATAGCTCAGGTTACTAAATTGAGTCCGTTAGGAAGGTGCAAAAGGGCAGACCTGGAAGTTCCTTTTAGGAACGAAGACGGGAGGACTACAGGACGCGGTTTGGAGGAATCATGACAACTGTTGAGAGAAGGAAGACAACGCCAGTTATAAATTACGAATGTCCTGCTGAAATATAAGTTCATGGAACAAACAAGATCAAGAAGTAATAATAGAAATGAACCATATCAAGATTGACATATGTGGATTGTCTGAAACAAAGCGAATAGGCAAGGATACGTCAAATTATTATCATTATATTCTGGTATACACTGGTAAAGATAAAGAAGCCTGCGCCCACTGAGG
Organism: Lordithon lunulatus; assembly: GCA_963942505.1. Classification (NCBI taxonomy): domain Eukaryota; kingdom Metazoa; phylum Arthropoda; class Insecta; order Coleoptera; family Staphylinidae; genus Lordithon; species Lordithon lunulatus. The sequence continues at coordinate 48,837,628 of OZ012666.1, forward strand.
AGTTTGTATTCTAATACATCAAACGTTCGAAAACAATATCAACTACATCAACGATAGAATACTCAGAGTAACAATATACGTGGGTAATGAACGAATGCAAGTGATATCTGTATACGCACCAGATGAGCGTATGAATTTCTACGAAGAACTCCAAACTGAACTGGATAGTCTGCATAGGTAGGAAACAACATTCGTAATGGGAGAGCTTTATTCTGGAATCAGAAATAAAATGGTAAACGGCTTCAGACACAAATTTAACGAAGAAGAAATAACAAAATTAAACACTTACTTTCAACATAAGGCACAATACACGTATACATGTTCTTAACATAACACTCGAGACCAACAATCAGCAATAGACTATCTTATAATAAATAAAGCCAGTAATCTGACCTATATTCTTGATACCTCACCTCGGTCAACGTAGGATCAGAGTATGGTATTAGAAAAAGTAAGCATAACAACCATAATAGCGAACAAAAAGAAGACACAATATAATGAACAGCTCAACATCGAATCGCTTTTGGAGGTGAGCACATCACTCTTGTGACACAACTAGTAGCAATGATACAAGAAAAAAATATTTACTAATTGGACGGAATAGATGAAAGTTGGAACAAAATATACACAAATGTCAAGAATGTAGCAGGGGAAGCTTTAGGAATGCGTAAGGTGAATGTAATCAGCGCCAGAAATAGGAAACCTTGGTTCAAAGACGAAGTTAAAGTCCTTGCTAAAGCTTTCCGAAAGTATCGAAGCATAAAGACCCTAGAAAAATACACTGCATACACCAGCAAAAGAAATCGAGCGAACGCAGAAATAAGATCAATAAAGAAATAATACTGAGAGCAATTCACCAACGACATGGAATTCCATATGTAAGGGGCACAGATATGGAAGCTACTGAAAGCGAAGAAGGAACCGATTAATTCTTAATACAACATCAAACCACTGACTCAAGAGGAATGGTACACATACTTTACAAACCTATATAAGGATGAAGAAACAGTAAATATATCTAACCTTACGATATCAGAAGACGAAGACAGGGTGACTACCGAGCATCAAGTAGAGCAGGCTATAAAGAAACTAAAGAACCGCAGGGCTCCGCGACCAGATAACAATGAGCTAATCAAGAGCGGTGGTACACGAATCGTATCAAAAAAATAATCCTGGCAGAAGAGCACTACAATACCAACCTTCAAAAAGGGCGAGAAGCATGATTCCTCCAATTACCAAGGCATCACACTACTCTACTCTACACAACACTGAACCTAGAAACTAGCATAATAACAAGCACTCGCAATGAGATGAGCAATGAGGTTCCATTGCAATAGATCCACCCTATATGTCAGTATTTATGGGCTTCGTGGACTTGACCAAAGCGTTTGACCGAGTGAGGCTAGGCGATGCTATACAAATATTAAAAGACAAGAAACCTAATAAACAACACCACTATTAAAAAAGTCCTCCAGTTACCAAACGAAGACGAATTTGCCAATAAAATATCGAATTCTTGCTAAATTAACTCACCTCTACCACCACTTAATGGATTGCCCTCGTATTAAATAAAACCCTGTATAAAACCTGCATAAGACCCATTCTAACCTATGGAGCTGAGACCAGTGAATTTTGTTATTTCTTCTTCGTTAAATTTGTGTCTAAAGCCGCTTACCATTTGATTTCCCATTCCAGAATAAAGCTCTCCTCCCATTACGAATGTTGTTTCCTACCTATGCAGACTATACAGTTCAGTTTGGAGTTCTTCGTAGAAATTCATACCCTCCTCATCTGGTGCGTATACAGATATCACTTGCATTCCTTCATATTGTTACTCTGAGTATTCTATCGTTGATGGAGTTGAAGTTGCCAGTGTGTACCAGAATATAATTATAATAATTTGACGTGTCCTTGCCTATTCGTTTTGTTTCAGACAATCCACATATGTCAATCTTGTGATGGTTCATTTCTATTATCACTTCTTGATCGTGTTGGTTCCATGAACTTATATTTCAGCAGGACATGCGTAATATATAACTGGCGTTGTCTTCCTTCTCTCAACAGTTGTCATGATTCCTCCAAACCTCGTCCTGCAGTCCTCCCGTCTACTTCGTTCCTAAAAGGATCTTCCAGGTCTAGCCTGTTTTTTGATTTCCTCTTCCGTTTTTGAGATTGTATATCCCAAATATTTAAAAATTTGAGAAATTATTAATATCTTTCTATTAATTCAATTATGTTAATTACTCAACCAAGTTTGAAACTCTCAAGCATTTGTAATTTGTAAACGAGAAATACAGGTTTACAACTACCTAATTTAATAAGAGCCAATATATATGTATATATATATATATATAATGGCATGATTCATTGATTCATTTAAATGTTAAATTATAACAATCATGTGAAAATAATAGGACCTATTAACTTACAACTCTATTAAGTGTATCAATAAAATATATCTTAAGCGTGAATTATATTGTATAGATTCGTTAAAAAACTTGAACAAGTTTCTAGTTTCAATTATTCATCTGCTATGTTCATCTCGTACAATGACTGTATGTATTGTAAATATGTTTGTATTTATATATTTAATATATTTGTTAGTGTATTTGCTTTCAGGAATCTAATAAAAAAAAAACGTTCTACGTTTGGCACCAAATTAAATTAGAATTATTAATTTAGAAGATTATTTCAGAAGGCATATATGTACTGAAACTAACGTTCTTAAAAATCATATTATATTCAGCTTGCATGACAGTGGGGTGCCCATGTGACACTTATGTCTCCAAAATATTTATAACGGCTTGAAAAATTAAATGGTGTATACACGCCGCAATCAAACGTGCATCCGCATTTGTATTCCCAATTTAACTTCGGCCGTAATAGTAAAGGGTTGTAATGGGTTTTGGTCGTATCGATCGGTCGGTCACGTGGAGCCGGGCGCGGGTTTAGCGACCCGTGCCGGCTTTTGCCGCCCGAAATCCCGCCGCCGCCGCTACAGAGTTTATAACCGAAAACCACGCAAAACAAGTGATATATTTAAATTGCGAACTAATATGACAAATATAATCGAGCACCGCTGGGCACGAATCGATGAACAGGGTAACGGTCGGGGGTGCACACCCTCACCCCATGAACGGAAACGTGGGTCCGATTGGCTCCTACGCTACGAAATTCACGAAACAAACCCGTGGGGTGAGTCGAAAAAAAAGCGTGCGTGCAAATAACGTGCCCGCGTCGAGGGGGTGGGATTATCATAATGGAAAAAATGGGGAAAACTCGATAGGTGGGTGCAGTTGGCTGGGGGCAAGCACGGATTCCATGTTGATCTCCTGTATTCAAAATCGAATTAACAGAGCACTGCGCATAAATTACATCCACCTGCAATATTGCAGATACAATTTCCTGTGGGCTTCACTTATCCGCGATTAATTGCAACCAGTCGGCCGAATCAATTCTCGCACCCATCCGCCATTTTTCAATTCCACCGCCGCCGACGTCGCCCTTTGAGGGTTCCTTATTTACACAGCCCGCACTCCTCTATAATGATCTTGTACCGAAAGTTACTTCCAACTTTTTTAATCAGCCCCGAAGTTTAATTATCGCAACGCTGCGAGCCTCTCTCGTTCTCCCCCTGCCACGCAGAAACCCCTTCCGCTAGCATTTCTCCACCGTCGTTTCCCTCCCTGCGCCTCACAGAGATTGTCTTACATTAAGGCTTTAATTACACAGTTTTAAGGTTTTGTAATCTAATTAAAACTCCGGTGCCTCTATATTAAATAATCTAACGACAGGGCCCACACATTTCCTCGCGTTCCGGCGAAATTTATATGGCCGTAAAATTACACCGTGCCGCCGCGACTCAATTATAACACTAATTAAAAAGAAAATAATACAGCCTGGCAGTGCTGGGCTGGATGTTTTCGACTAGTTTAACAATGAATGACGGCAGGGAATTACAATCATGTTACCTGCTAAATATGAGAGAAGAGTTGCTAGAAACATAAAATGTACAACACATTTGTTATCATTATTAATAAATCAAATAAAGGCACGGGGCACTGATGAACTATATGCGGAACTACTACTACCGTAATTCATTTGAATGTATTCTATAACTTCACCCTTAATAATATGAGGGCTATTCTTATAACAAATAACTTTATAGCAATAATGTTTTATAAGTAAAGTATAAAGCGCATTTGAAATTGAGATATACGTTTGTTTTATGAATTGTTGTTTTATAGAACAGTAATCCAGCTCAGTGGTGGCCAGTGGTTAGAGGCGCAGTCTCGTACTGAGCACTGTGGAGCGAGTCTCGAACCCCGTTATGGGCGAAATGTTGACAATCACCTTTCACAGTCTTTCAGAGGTTTTTTGTGAAGTTAAGGTAATTACCGGGTAATTACATTCCTCTGAGCTTCTTCGGCAGAAAGGATTTTAAGAATAACGTATATATTGAGAAATATAACAAATATATTTACGTTTTGAATTACCCTTGATAAGAAATCGCAATTCGTATAATCGGATTAAAAGAATTCTAGGCAGAAGAAAGAAGCTGGAGCAGAATCCAAGAGAAACTACCAAACAACTATGTTGCAATACCAACCGGCGGGAAGAATGGAAATATAATGGAAGGGAGAAAGAAGGTTTACTAACAGGTGTCAATATTAAGTTGGAGGAAGATATCCACGGAAAAATAGTCCTAGGATCCTCGGGCGTACACAAATGATTGGTAGGACACAGAATGGAGACAACTAAAAGAAAAAGCAAGAAAGACATTAAGAAACTACAGAGATGGTAGAGGACTTATAGAGGAATACAAACACGCAAAGAAATACCTCAAAAGTAAACTAGCAGAGAAAAAAAAACAATAATTGAGAAATGACGACCAAGAAAAAATGAAACCAATAAAAACGGAATCGGAAGTCAACGAACAAAGAAGCAGAAAAACAATGATAAAATACCGATGAAATAATGAAGAAGCGACTTTATAAAACCGTTAGAGGGAAGCGAAGAAGAACCAGGGAAGGACAACGGCGGACCAAGTGCCAACAGAGGAGAATGAAATATCAAAAGTATAATTCAATAGACAATTTCAAAAATTAAAGTAGAGAAAGACAGTAGGTAAAGACAATATTCAAAATGAAGCAAGGATCTGAGAGACTCAGGAATCGCCTACGAGAAGGAATATATAATGTCTGGAATGGAAGGGTTACCCTCTGGAGTGGAGAGAAGGCATAGTGTACCCCATATTTAAGTTTACGATTTTTTATTTTCCTTAAGTCCGAATTCGATGATCGGCAGAAGTAATTTATGGGAATGTCCAAAAAAACAGGAATGAATGATCTGACTGACAGGCTTATATATATATATTTATTTATTCGACAATAATTTTAATTATTTAGCGTATTGACGTACATAGAATGAAACGATAATATTATCTACATATTTCGAAATCATTATTATATTCTATATATTATTCTTCCAGTCCGTTGATTTGATAGACATAAAGCCGGTATTAAATTATGCATTTCTGAATAAAATAATCATGAATATTATAATAATGCGTTAAAAAAAGTTTCTTCGATTAATTACTTGCTTCCATTGTTTTAAATTGATTATTTTTATTTAATGTACAAAGCATATGGTAATGCTATTATAAATAAGCACAATAAATACGGTAAATTAGACGTAAACGATCCAGCCCAGCATTCCACTGTAAACGTTAATGAATGTGATTCTTTATATTCTGCAGCCCCTTCAAAATCGCACTCGAAAAATAAATAAACAGCGGCTAATTAGTGAATCGAAATTGCGCAAGTCGTTATGCCTCTTTAATGGTGATTGCAGCTATTTCGGGCATTCTTAATCGCCGTTATCCGAATTAGAATCTGGGTAGTAGTTCGGACTGAAACGATTGGATTGCTTTAGGACCAGCGAAATTACGCGCCCTCTAACCCTCATTATCTCGCCGGTTGCGCACCCGCCGTCTTAACTTGCGCTAATCAACACCTCGATAAAGCGATTATTATTGCAACTTAATTATTGTTTTAATTGAATTGGTTGATATCGCTTAATTTGAATTTAATGATGATGTTTAGGTTCGGAAATCCATATTCTCTTTCAAATAAAATGTTTAGTAGGATTGGATCAATGAATTTAAAGGGACATGTTTTTACAGTATATCTGTAACATTATAAATATGTTTTCTAACAGTAGTGAGTAACTATTAATTATAGTGTTAATATTGTTGATTAATTTATTGTAAAAATAAACACATATTTTATATAACATATCTATAAAAACTAATTTTTACAGTAATGTATAATATTGTACCCATATTGAAGCTGTAACAATATGCTGCGTTACTGTGATGCCACATCTTCCTAATACTGCTAATGCTATGTTACGTTACTACGGTAAAATAGTTGTTGAATTTTTGTATCAATATGCCTGAAATTCTAAATTCTACTTACATAAAGAATTAATCATAATTAATAATTAACCATGCTGAAATGTTTTTGAACCATTCTCGGAATTACATCCAATTTTAACGGGAATGTTATCTCGTATAGTTTTCGTCCTATAATTAAGTTGTTTTATGCATATGTATGAAATGTCGACCAAAAGTCATATATTGAGTACCTGAAATCGATCTCTAGGGGTACGGCAAGAATGTTTTCAGGTACGCATTCAATGCTTGACTTTCGGCTTTTTCGGTACCCTCGTTTAGGAAGAACATCTGATAATCAACGATCAGGTATGCTAACAGTATTATGATAAGTTAAAATATTGGATTGTTAGAGCGTCTACTTTATGATTATTAATTTTAAAGGATACAGCTAGTTTCGGCTAAGCTCTAACCATTTTCAAGCAACTCCGATGACTGATTTATTAAAACTAAATATGGGTTTGCTGAAATAAAATAAGAAATAAGGAATAATCAATAGCGAAGGTATTTTATGTTAGAGGGATATGTTCCATTATATTATTTATTTTATAAATGTATTTATTTATTTATTTTTTCCATACATACACAACACAATCATAATTATATAACATGTAAAATTAAAATGAATTGCATATCTACAAAAAAGATGAATGATGATTTCTTCTTTCGGTCCTCGCCGCGAGGTTTGTGCTTGTAGAATTTATAAAATAGAGCTAAATATTGTGTGCATACTTATATTGTATGCAAAACGGACCAAAATAACCTTATTTTCTACTTTCCTAGGAAACCAGGGTTTTATACAAAATATTGCAACAATAGCAAGTTGAGTTGTCAAAACCATAAAATATTATTATATATCAATATTATTGTTTTATACAAACAAAATGAGTATGTTCTTATTTATTTAGTACTTATATCATATATGTTTAAAACTCATAATAAAATGATGTTTCCCTCTACACCGTATAATTTTAACTCTCATTTCCCCCTAATTAAAATGCTGCAGTGGCGAAGTATACAATTAGGGCATCTTTTACAAGTCATAAAGTACGTTTAACATACCTCCGTTTGTTTTCCCATTCCGTCTTGATTATTATTTTCGTTACGGGTGCGTTATTACATCCGACGGTAAAAATATTATTATGTGTACTTTTGCATAGAATAATTTTTTAATTGCATATGCGATATAACTGCAAGGACTGAATTTTTTTTGAACGCCCTTGCAACGCTCGATATCCTCCGCATCTGCAAAAGCCACTTACCCTAGCAAATATTATTTTTTGCGCGGAGGCGATTAACATCTCCCCGCTACATAAATCTTTATATCAATTTCTTCGGCATAAAAGGACACACTCGGTTGTTTTTTTTGTTCCGCCGTTTAATTGACATTTGAAAAAGGTGAAGGTATACGGCGGGGTGGTGCTTGCATAGATAATTCCGGCATGAGAATGGTTTCGCTGCGACCCTCTTCTAAATTGAAACAGAACAGAAAAAAACTAAATATAAAGAACAGAGTCGGCGGTGGTTGAGTATTGGGGTAGCGTACTAATTTGAATACTAAGGAGGATACTGTTCGCTCGGGAATGCGAGTGTTGTAGAAATAAATTACGCATAGTTAGGGGTTTTTGTTTACGACCAGGTTTGCTCCCGCGTTTACTTTCGACGTTTTCTGAATTCTCACATGTGCGTTATAACTCTAGTTAATTTTACTAGGAATTTCATTTTGTTTCAACAACGCATTCAATTGCAGGGTCCAATGAATGTAAATTTACAGCGAATTGCAATTTATCGGATTATATTTAGCGAATTGAATTTTAAATTGTTTTGAATAACATCAAAGAGCACGCAGAATATATGAAATGTAATATTCATTTTATGTACAGAGAGACTCGCATATACACTAATAACAGCATTGATTTATGGTTTGTAATGCATAAAAATCTATGAATTTATAAAATTTGTTTTAACGGCTAACTAAATTCTGCATGTGCAATGATTTGAATAATATATGATATATAATGTAAATAAATTCTGTTTGGCTAAACGAACGGCAATTTAACTTGTAAAAATGATTTTCTTAGCGCATTTGTTTTCAATTCATAATATTATAATCTTAGAGATATACGGTTTATATTGCCTACAGGAAATGGAAAATGCTGTGCGTTCAGAAGGGTAAAAGATATTAAAAATTTCAAGGGAGGATTTTTTTCTCCGCTTTTTCCGGGAGAGGGTTATTCGCCCCCGGGTTGTCAACATCAGGCACAGCGCGGGTGATATAGCGCGAGGGGGCGGAATGATACGACCTGACAAGACATTTTTACCCCTTTTATATAATGCCTGGTTATCGGGTTCCTGCCGCTACCGCCGCCGCCCCTCGCCGTTCTCCCGAGTGTTCTCTCGACTGAAAAAGTCGATAACTGCTTAGAAACAGGCACTGAATCCCTCCAAAGCTTACATTTTCCACCCGTACATTTCTAAAATGAGTCGCGCTTTGCTGCATTCCGATTTACAGGCGCGTATCTATTTAATTAATAATCGCGCGGTGATTAAATGAGGCCTTTCAAGCCGAATATAAAATCCGCGACGGTGGCGGCGGCGCAGCGCAGCCGAGCGCGGTTAACGAGCGCCACTCGCAATCCCATTCCGACCCGTGCATTATAATAAAAATCGCCGGTTATTTTAATTGCCCGATCGTTGCAGGCACTTAATGCGCTCGAAAGGTACACATAAATGCGGGCCGGTAGCTGTGCGCCGCAATTCCGCCGGGGGTTTTATTGTTGCGACCGCTGCCGACGACTAAAATTTTATTTTAATGAACTTGTAAATTAAATTACTTTGTATTTACAGCCTCCTAAATTCGTAGTTAAAATTTATTGCGGCCACAATCATATGTCATTACGCAGGACTTGGACGCGATTAAATAAATCGTATCGACTAAATTGGATTTTGATTAAATTGGTTTTGGTAAACCGTTTCGGTTTATTCGCCAGATATGGGGATTTCAAATTACTTGCTTTCTTAGGTATGGCGATCGTAAAATTGTGCTTGTGTAAGATGTTGTGATTTCCTTTACATATTTGAAATTGATAGAATATATCTTAATTGCCGTTTTTATGACGGCTGACTAAAAGACATAAATGGAAATTATTCTTTATACAGGCAAAATACCGGGTACTACCCTTCCTTGCAAATATGCACTTAAAACAAACACTAAACTATTCAAAATATTTACACACATAACATACTACATATTCGTAACTTTTACAAATGGTGGTGTGGTTTTAATTCAAATAGGTACTAGTATTGTTTATAGGGAAAATTAATGATGTATTGTAATAGAAATATTATTCCATAGAAATTGAAATTATGAATTATCATTCTGTAAAGCTCTGGTTTCTTAAGAAGGCGGTACCTTAGAGCGCTGCATGTGACATTATTTACAGATAAACTGCAAATGTATAAATAAATATTTCTCCATAATTTATTTCAATTCTCCGATTTTTAACATTACATCCAGGTTTCTAGGAACCATATTTATTTATATAAAACTGTTGTTGGGCCGTGTAAAAGACGTGCACTGGAAGGTTAACGGCAGCGTACTATTAGCAAAATAGGGCTTATTGTTACAATTAATTGTGTATAGGCTCGGCATTGTGGGGTTTTTGGGAAGTTGGATTTTACAAATCTGGTGTCGAAATTTTGGAAATGGTTATTAAATGTACGAGAATGATATTAAATATCAGTATATTCCAAGTATTCATCGCACAAAACAGCTCGCGATGAACAAACTGCAACAATCATGCGCTCATTAAAACATTTTCAGATCAGGTCGCATCTCTTTAATTTGGTATTTCGGATTAGGATTGCTTTTATTATTTTTAATTAGTTAGTGGATACCTATGTTTTTTTCGTTCTTATTTATTTCTTGTATATCTATATAATAAATACTTGTATTTGTGGTAATTTTTATAGGGTTCGGTTTACTTTCATTTTATTTGATCATACATATTTTTTTATATATATTTTCATCAGGACGGACATCAGGTCATACTTGGCACTCGATATAAATGTGATCGAAAAGCTATGGCTGGGTATGAAAAAAGCATTGCAAAATGCCCCCCAGTGAACTATTCGAACACTCAATGCTAGAATACAAGACATTTGGAATTCTTTCACAATGTAAATTATTAATAGATAGCCAACGAGGTTTAATGCAGTTATAAAGTCCAAATGTGACGTTAGAATATAATATATTAAAAGTTCTATAACATATATAGTATGAAGTAGAATAATTCGTTTTATCCGTTATTTCCTGTTAAACTAAGGTGACCAGCTTTCTAAGTTAGAAATTCGGGGCTCTATATACATATATATTTATATTTTTTTAAATAATTATTCTTCCATTTTTTAATAGTGAAATATAATATATTTTTTAATAAATAAACCGTAAATCCAAATGCAGCATTCATTTATTAAACAAAATAATAAATTCTAAATTATTTTTTCTTATATTTCTCTAAAGCACGAATATTTCTTAAAATATCTTTTTATTTTTAATCATCTTATAAAAGTCCCGGAAATTTTCAACAACATTTATTTTGGTGATTAAGATACCCCTCTAAGTGACCACATTAAGCTGTGTCTTATCACTAGTCCAAAAACTGTTCATAATGCTAAATACTTGCTCAGTTGCAGCATTCGTGCCAGGGAGACTACAGTATTTAAATACATATATGCATTTAAGCTTTTATGTTCTCGCACTACTGTTTTTCAGAAAAATTGGGTATAAATGCTATAAATTCGTGACCAAATGCGACTGGTGAAAAATCGGAACAAGGACTGAAAATTCGAGACTGTCCCGGGAAATTCGGGACGTATGGTTAGTTAAACATCTATGTTGATCTACTTGTGCATGTATCCATTTATGTGTGTTAGCGATAATATTATTCATATCTTCGCGATTCCTAGCTGCATGAACAAGACTTTCGATGGCCCTTAATTCCATCCATTGCTTTAGGTTTCTGAGCCATAACATCGTTTTTCTTCTAACTCCTCAATTTCTGTTTTCATATCACGCATGCAAGATATGATGTCTTCCTTCTTTTTATTGCAGTCAAAAGTTCACAACTTCTGTCTACCCGTCGCAGAACTTCCTCATTGGTTATTCTTCCAGTACAGGAGATCCTGAGCATTCAGCGGTAGAACCACATCTCAAGGCAATCTATTCTGTTCATTGATTATACGTTCATCTTTTCACACCGTAGAGGAGCACTGATCATATGGAGCATCTTAAAAACCTTATTCTAAGATTCAGATCACATTTTTGAATGTCATGAATGCATTGCACGCATTTTCAACTCTGCAATATCTTCTATAGATCATTGTATTGTCACTCTGTCTTGATTTGCATTTGATAAACTAAGAAGCTGTTGCACCCTTGTCCCCAATTGCGCTTTCGTATTTTCCATATATCCTTTAGTGAATTATTTTGTGGAACAGCTTTAAAGTATTTCTCATAAGGTTAATGAGTCTGTTGTCATTTGAACGTTGATGAGAGCCACTGAGTGGGATACTGACCGGTATCATATACTTGATTGACGATTTTGTTTGCAATACGCCAATGCTGTACTTTCCATGAGTTTCAGTATTTCCGATGTAACTTTATTTTGCTGCTGCGTTATATTCTTTGCCGCTTTATTTTTTTTTCAGTTTTGCCTTTATCGATTGGCGGACCCATCAAGTCTTGTGTCTGTGGTGTTGTCTGGTCTTTGGTATGCAAAGAGATTCCTAATACACCATTGTCGCACTTTCCCTTCTTTTCCTCAGTAACTAGGGCAACATTGCACTTCTGATCACTAGCATGGAAAAGTAGATTTTCCGGACAACTACAACTTATTATGGGATATCCGCACCTAGGTATGTACATGCCTTCGTAAGGGATGATCCGAATCTTTTGTTAATTAGTATGAAATCTATTTGATTTGGGACTATATTATGCGGTTGGTCTGTTGGGGCTCTCCACGTGTATAGTCGCCGAGCTAGTAGTCTAAACCAGGTATTGCTGATCTTCTTATTGGTAGAACTGTAAGAGCCGATCTGTTTTTACATTTCTTATTCCTAGTCGAAAGGGCCTACCAGGTCCCCGAACCTTTCTTTTCCCGGTTTTGCATTAAAGTCTAGCCAAACTCACGAAAAGGCAGGATGTAAATATAATCCTCCCAAGATTATATTTAAATCCTGCCTTTTCGTGAGTTTGACTAGACTTTAATGCAAAACCGGGAAAAGAAAGGTTCGGGGACCTGGTAGGCCCTTTCGACTAGGAATAAGAAATGTAAAATCAGATCGGCTCTTACAGTTCTACCAATAAGAAGATCAGCAATACCTGGTTTAGACTACTAGCTCGGCGACTATACACGTGGAGAGCCCCAACAGACCAACCGCATAATATAGTCCCAAATCAAATAGATTTCATACTAATTAACAAAAGATTTGGATCATCCCTTATGAAGGCATGTACATACCTAGGTGCGGATATCCCATAATAAGTTGTAGTTGTCCGGAAAATCTACTTTTCCATGCTAGTGTTCAGAAGTGCAATGTTGCCCTAGTTACTGAGGAAAAGAAGGGAAAGTGCGACAATGGTGTATTAGGAATCTCTTTGCATACCAAAGACCAGACAACACCACAGACACAAGACTTGATGGGTCCGCCAATCGATAAAGGCAAAACTGAAATATAACGCAGCAGCAAAATAAAGTTACATCGGAAATACTGAAACTCATGGAAAGTACAGCATTGCCGTATTGCAAACAAAATCGTCAATCAAGTATATGATACCGGTCAGTATCCCACTCAGTGGCTCTCATCAACGTTCAAATGACAACAGACTCATTAACCTTATGAGAAATACTTTAAAGCTGTTCCACCAAATAATTCACTAAAGGATATATGGAAAATGCGAAAGCGCAATTAGGGACACCAAATTTAGATTCTGACAGGGGTGCAACAGCTTCTTTGTTAGGATATCAAATGCAAATCAAGATAGAGTGACAATACAATGATCTATAGAAGATATTGCAGAGTTGAAAATGCGTGCAATGCATTCATGACATTCAAAAATGTGATCTGAATCTTAGAATAAGGTTTATAAGATGCTCCATATGATCAGTGCTCCTCTACGGTGTGAAAAGATGAACGTATAATCAATGAACAGAATAGATTGCCTTGAGATGTGGTTCTGCCGCCGAATGCTCAGGATCTCCTGTACTGGAAGAATAACCAATGAGGAAGTTCTGCGACGGGTAGACAGAAGTTGTGAACTTTTGACTGCAATAAAAAGAAGGAAGACATGCGTGATATGAAAACAGAAATTGAGGAGTTAGAAGAAAAACGATGTTATGGCTGAGAAACCTAAAGCAATGGATGGAATTAAGGGCCATCGAAAGTCTTGTCCATGCAGCTAGGAATCGCGAAGATATGAATAATATTATCGCTAACACACATAAATGGATACATGCACAAGTAGATCAACATAGATGTTTAACTAACCATACGTCACGAATTTCCCGGGACAGTCTCGAATTTTCAGTCCTTGTTCCGATTTTTCACCAGTCGCATGTTGGTCACGAATTTATAGCATTTATATCCGCACCTAGGTATGTACATGCCTTCGTAAGGGATGATCCAAATCTTTTGTTAATTAGTATGAAATCTATTTGATTTGGGACTATATTATGCGGTTGGTCTGTTGGGGCTCTCCACGTGTATATAGTCGCCGAGCTAGTAGTCTAAACCAGGTATTGCTGATCTTCTTATTGGTAGAACTGTAAGAGCCGATCTGATTTTACATTTCTTATTCCTAGTCGAAAGGGCCTACCAGGTCCCCGAACCTTTCTTTTCCCGGTTTTGCATTAAAGTCTAGTCAAACTCACGAAAAGGCAGGATTTAAATATAATCTTGGGAGGATTATATTTACATCCTGCCTTTTCGTGAGTTTGACTGGACATAATAATAATTATGTTCCACCTCTTCATCTGCTAATGCTGCGGTTGGGATGTACGCCTGTATAATGTTGATATTTTTAGACTTGGCAGTGATTTCTTTACTGCTACTTTGTCAGTGTAAGGAATAAAACTGGTGACGTATTTTTCTAGATGGTTAGATATAAAAATCCAACCCCTTTCCTGTGGTTCCTATCTAGGTTGCCGGAGTAGTAAAGGATGCCGTACTTAATCGTACATTTCCTAAGTTAGGCCGCTATGTTTCTACTATACCTAGTATATTTATATTCAGCTTTCCTGACTGATTTGGATTTGCTAGCTTTTCTTCTTCGTATAAGCTTCGCACGTTCCATGTACCTAGTTCGATTTTTTTTAGATAGTACTTATGGCTTCATTCAAAACCTTTTTCCCTGAAGATTTGATTCGGGAACATTTTGTGTTGAATGTAGTCATCATATCGTTCTCTTGGAAAAATAATGAATGGTGGTCTCACGTTGGCTTGCTTCATGAGATATGTATAAATGCGCTCACCTATTGTTTTCCTTCCCAGCTAGCTCTGGTGTTCTGTGCTAGCTGTCGGTTCGTCTTAACTTAGCATCAGCGTCGCCACGTGATGACGTGTCTACATCTTGGTCCGAAGCAAAACTACTCAGTACCCTACTGCTCAAAGGTGAGCTCTAGCAGATTCACTACAGTTATTAGTTATCTTAATATGTATGTGTATCATTAGAAGCGTGTATAGTAATGTGATGATCGATTTATACAAGACTTGAAATTAATTAGAATTTTGTAAACATAAAATAAATTAAAATTGTGTTCAATGTTCGGTAATCTGCAATTGATAAATAAGCGATATTCTCGACACAGGAATTTTCACTATAGCAGCACTTGTCGTCCATCTTTATTTTATTTACATATCTTATTGGGTTTTAACATCTACAAGTTGTAAGATATTTAAGTTATCATGATTTGATATTTGTGAACAATCATATGCTTACAAAATAAAACATAATCATACTTTTAAATAACATTAGTTTGTTCATTTATCGCAATTGTCAGTTGTGGTTCCCATGATTCTTTGATAACCCGTAAGGAGATATTTTAATGCTTATTAAATGTGTGTCATAAGAAAATCAGACAAAGGGCCGTTTATAATGTACAGCCTAATATATTTATTTACATGTACACGAAATATCATCTCAAACAAAATAAATAAATTTGAAAAAGGTAATTGATCTAGCTCCATCTAAACATAAAGTCTCTTGTTTTCTTCTGGCCAAAAGTTCAGTCATCCATTCCAGTCCTCTTTCATCTTCATGCATCCTCATGCATTTGATCTCATCCCTCTCTTTCTACTCACCACATTCGCCTAATAAATGCTTATAGTATTTTTCCATATAATCTACACATTCTCCTTTCTTCACTCATCCAAAGTTTGAATTGAACCATGCCAGAATTATCATTACACAGTGGTTTTCTGGAAATAGGTATTTTGTGAGGTCTTCGATATTAAGATTTGTTGATGCTCTTCTCTCTTGCTTACAATTGATATTGACCTTGTGTCTCCCTGTCTTTTATTGCTAGTAGTATTGGATGTATATTAGAATTGTTTCATTGCAAGGAATAATCTGAAAAATAGCCTGGAGTAGTTAGATGTCTTGAAATTGAACTAACACGATATTGATATACTTACAAGTAATATGCAAAAGGGAAATAAGTTCGCAGAACATGTTGAAAGTACATTTAAACCAAACCCAAGAGAACTATCAGAGCGGGAAATGCATGCACATCAGATAAACTTCTCCAAAAGAAGTAGCAATACAGATAATAATAATAACATCACTACCAAAAAAGTTCCTGGCTTAATAACTGGAGAAGTTCTGAAACAACTGGCAAAGAAAGCCATAATAAAACTCACGTATCTCATAATCAATTAATTTTTTCAGAGTGGCGGTCGTGGCGCTGTGATCTAAGACGGTCTGAAGCCACTGCGTCCACGCCGTCACCGGTTCGAGTCCGGTATTAATAGACTCTTTTCCGTTCGGAATTTGGGTCTATGGGTGGTGTGTCTTTCCATAGTCAGTGTGTGTTAATGTATAGATGGAGTAATGAGCATAAATGATATAAATTATAATACATAGTTGATGACTGAGATAATCATTAGAATAAGGTAAAAAAAAACTTTCAGAATGAAGTATCTAATTAGTATGTGAAAAGTGGCCGAAATCATGATGTACCTAACCTGTAAAATCCGCCCAAGAAGGTTAATCTTACAGACCTTTTTCACTATCTCCTGTAATTTCGAAACTGTTAAGCCCTGGTTTCCTAGGAAAGCGGCCGATTAAAAACAGCCGCTTTTGACGTCATTTTTACGTCACAAAAATAATTCTACGTGTATATAAACGAATATAGTTTCCTATAAAGTGTAATACCTCAACGTACTGCAAAAAACCCAATGAATTACGATGAAAAATTGTGAGTTCTTTTATTACTTATACTTAAAACGACCTTTGTGATTTGTGAATGACGTCAAAAGCGGCCGCTTTAAAGCGATCGTTCTCCCAGGAAACCAGGGCTTTAGTAGAAAGTTAAATATTAGTAGTGATTAAAACAAATCACGGAGGAGAAAAACTTAATTCCAAACGAGCTGTTGGCTTCAGAGAGAGCCACCCCACTATAAACCAAGTTCATATAATATTGATGTTATTGAATCATTAGAAAACAAGAATGTCTGTTCTTCAAACTCCCTGGATGTAGAACAGGCTTTCGACCAAATTTAGCATGATGGACTAGATATAAGTTGCTCCTTCCACAAAATTATTCTCGCCATTATAATCATACATTTCCGACAGATTTGAAGTTAAATAAGATGAAGCACATACTGAACCAAGCACATGTGGACGAAAAGATGGAGGAACAAACTAACCGAAACGAAATCTCTACTTATCAATTTTAAAAATAAAAATCAGGATAACATTTACCATAAATAACACGCAGATTCCAGTTGCAATCTTAAATATTTGGGTTTCACCCTTGATGCAAGATTTCATTGGAAAATCTATGTAAAAAAGAAAGGAGAAAGTACAAGAGACTCGTTACTTGTTAGACACTCCAGTCTATATTTAAAACAAATTACTGCTGTAACCATTAAAGCAGTTTGGAAGTAATTCAACTCTGGAGTTGCATCTGCAAGAGTATCAGAGAACAAAAGATTGAATCGGTGAACATAATGAATGTAATCAAGTATGTTCATTAAATATCAAACTTTGATCTTTAGAGTTTTCATCTTTTTTCACAATGTTTGATGCGAACAGTAAAATTGTTGTTAATTATTCATAGATTGGTATTAAATGCGACAGATACTGCCAGAGCTATTGCTATAAACCAAGCGGGCGATCGCAGTGTTACGTGGCTTGGTGTTCCAAGATGTTCTGTACAACGGGCTGTGAATCAGTTTCAGGAAACTGGAGGCTATAACAGAAGAGTTGTATTAGGTAGACGAAGGTGTACAACGCCCTACGACCACAATTTTCTAATTTTGAATGTTTTTCTGTGCCTAAACATACAAGACACTACTGCAGTTAGTGCGCGCAATCAATGGCAAACGGTACGGGGAATTATTATTAATGAATGAACGACAAGAAGGCTGGAGAAAAATGAGTTAAAATCAAGAAAACCTAGTAGAACTACATTGATCAGGGTTCACTGAGCGCATCGACCGATTTTTCTACTGCCAATAATTTCTAAGGATGTCGAAATGATACATTTTGAACAACTATTAGAACTTCTTGAATACCATAATCTTTTATTAATGCTGCAATTTGGTTTCAGACGTGGAAAAAAATACGACTAATGCTACTCTGGAGTTTGCGGAGGAATGTTTGCAGTGTTTTGAAGACAAGGAACTTATGAATGCTACATTTTTGGACCTATCGAAGGCCTTTCACTGTGTCTCTCACTCACATGTTTAATATGCACCCAGAAAGTTTTCGGAAGATTTTATGTTATCTCACCAATGGGAAGCAAGCATTATATCTACATAAACCCTATCTTCTCACTGTGGCAGTGGGAGTGCCACTCGGCTCTATCATTGGTCCATTACTATTTCTCATAAACATAAATGATGTTGAAACATCACTAAGCAAAGAACAATCGGTAATGTTTGCTGATGATATCACCATCACCATCTGAGGGAGTTGGGCGAGCTGTCACGGGCGGAGGCTTCGAACTGGTTCAGCAGTAAATTACTAAAATTTAATACTGCGAAGTCAGTCAAACTTATTTTTAGTCTACTTGAAATTGTAACCTAAGCCACATACAAACCGCCAAGAATATCGAGAGCTATTTGACAAAATAAGACAGCTCGAATTTAAACCACGAACACAAATCATCCAAGACGAGAACGGCAGACAGTCGACGCTGGTGGAATCACGGAGGTATGGACAAATTATTGCTGCAAGCTCTGTAGCAGAGTAGACCTTGAATTGGGACAGAACAATAGTATACAGAGCGGAACATCCTCAAAACGGAACTATACGTAGCGGTAAATAGGAACAAAACGGAATGCGGAAAAATATGGAAACACCTGAAAAATGGCCCGGCGAGTGGTGCCTGCGGCATTTATACCAATATACAAGAAATACGTCCCAACAACTATCGCACCATCGACCTTATCCCACATGCAAGCAATGCAAGCAAAATTAATCAAACACGAACGCCCCAAATTACTGCAACACATAGTAAAAGAACAATTGATATTGAATTCTCGCGCCTTTTCAATGATTTGCCGTACGTTTAAGATTTACACTCTCATACCTTTTTCTAGTACAAAACTTTGTACTAGAAAAAGGTAGTAGTACGGCAAATCATTGAAAAGGCGCAAGAATTCAATATCAAAATATATCTCGTCGATTATTCGTAAAGCCTTCGACTCCGTTAAATGGGAATCGGTGTGGAAAATACTAAAAGAAATGAGCAACTCTTACCACCTCATTACGCATCTGTATGAAAATAACTCAGCGAAAGTAAAAGTCAACCAAATGGAAGCAACCAAATTTACCACCATAGGCGGACGTGAGACTGGACTGCATTATGTCGCCAATTCTGTTCAATATATACAGCGAACATATAGTCTCAGTGGGACACAGGCGAATGAGTAAGTTAAGATATGCAGACGATACCCTAATAATAGCGTCGAGCGAAGAATAACTGTTGAATCGATTGACACATACCAGTAAATAATACGGGCTAGAGCTAAACAGAGAAAAAACCAAGGTCATGATAGTGGACCGCGCAGAATTATTATAAACTAATTCCACAGACACACGTTTGCTGGCCTAGAAGTAGTAACTAACTTTAACTACTTGGGGTCTTTTATAACGAATAAAGGTGGCTTCGAACAAGAAATAAAGCAACGTATAGTCATGGCACGGGGCGCAACATCAAAGCTCGACATAATATAGCAAAACACAACCATAACTCGCACTATCAAATTTAGACTGATAGAGGCCCTAATGTTCCCCACTGCCGCAGATACAGAGGAGAACCTTGGAAGCCCCATAGTACCAGAGTACCCATCCTAGAGCAAGTAAATATCACAGACCTACTCTCTATCCCGATGGTTAGAGCAGGGATCACAGCCTACACGAAGAATCCCAAATTGTAGAAGATTGGAGGGAATGGTCAGACGATATTTATATGATCATATCATGATGTCACCAAACTCTTACGCAAGTTGATGGTTCGAGGACATCTTCAGATTTACAGCCTCAAAGTTCTGTCCTTGACTTTTCCTCGTCATTCTTCTCTTCCTCTATTAGTGATAGGTTATACTCCATTTGTGGTGCTCATTTCTGAACTACTTCCTCTTCGTTATTCTCTACTTCCTTCACTAGTTCCTCTTATTATTGTTTCCACCTTTCTTTCTAGGATTTTTCTTTTATTTGCTATTAATTCACTGATATCTTGAAAGATTACGATCTTATTCTTGCGCTGAGAATAAGATTGATATAATAACCGTATTTGGTACAATTCTGTAATTGTATATCGACCTTCGGGGTTTCTAGTTTATCTTGGCATTATATATGTTTATTGTTGAGCTCTTCTTCAGATAATAGTTAGCCACCAATGGCGGGTTAAATTCGGACACAAAGTAGTACAAAAGTAGTATCTGTGATTAGCAGGTAGTTGGAGAAGTTTTATGGATACTAGATAGAGACACTACTGAATATGTGAGAGATTAAAAAGAAACTTATAATCAGTACATGGTATTGTCACATCAATTAACTAATAAACCCTCTCTAGAGAGTGAAAGTACAATTTTGTATATAACCACTCGAGATATTGTGTGAATTCATCCTCACTAGCTGAGCTGCATATACATATTTTAAGTAAAAATCGTTATATTTATTCTTGAGGAATTAGCACAAAGTAGATACTTTTTACATGTTAATATTATTATTGAATTACAAATTAAATGTACAACTATACTGAGATAACTGAAACTGATAAACCATAAATTAAGAAATCGTAAAATTCACATACTATCTATTAAAATAAACTATCGGAAAAGTAAAAGTTGCGGGTATAAGGACCTACGGTATCCTATATATATATATATGACATTTCTCAGAACTAGCTAGGTACACAATATTTTCTGTTGTCATATGAATTCATACCCTCTAACATTATAAATGGTATACAAAATCACTCTGAAGTTTGTGCATTGTACTCGTGTTATTAGTTCCCTTTAAAACGGCCATTATGTTATTACAACACACTTAAAAACGCCGGTTACTCAAACGGATAACGAGTGCGATATTCGCATGCATAATGCAAAAGTATGAAATATACCACGCTGCAGAGCCCTGCGGAAAGTTACGATCCCTAATTGCACGTTTTTCTCTAACGTGTGCGCTAATACCGGTATTTACAACATCGCGAACCGGCAACTATCCGCATCCGTTTTCAATAATTCAGGACGATTTGAGGAAGAATTCAACGCAAAGATGTTTACGGTTAATTGCGGAGAAAATGTGTATTAATATTCAACAATTTTCCAGACACTTGATATATTCAACGTCGAGTGACTGCGCGTGTTTGGTTGCAGAAGACGCCTCCGCCTTCCACCTGACCTCCAGCAGCAGGAAATGAAGCAACAGAAACTGCTTGCAGCTTTGAAACTTAATATTAGTGCTTATTTTATCTTAGTACTAATGTTAAGTATTGGGGATTCCAACCAATGATAACAAAAATAAGTTTAAAAAATAACAAACTAAATAACAACTGATGTCAATTTAATGACTAATATAACAATTTATTATAGCTATT
This sequence comes from Lordithon lunulatus, assembly GCA_963942505.1. Taxonomy (NCBI): domain Eukaryota; kingdom Metazoa; phylum Arthropoda; class Insecta; order Coleoptera; family Staphylinidae; genus Lordithon; species Lordithon lunulatus. The sequence goes on from OZ012666.1 coordinate 48,859,411, forward strand.
TTATGCGAGTCCCTTTATCAGTATCGTAGAAGTAGGAGTTCCTGTATTTGTAACTCTAGTAAGTGGCTATCGACTTTTGGGTCCTTCTACTGCTTCTACCGTTTATTATTATATGTATAAATGTGAGAAAATTATCCCCAATTGTGTGTCGTTAATTGAATCTCAACGAAAAATAGTATCGACTACCATGTATATGGTGTTTTATATATAAAGGTTTAATATTGCCTATGCATAATAGTTTTTGAAAAATTAAAAAATACATTTGAAAACTTCTTCGTCATGAGTATTTATTGACCCTCACGACAATACTTTCATATCAGTTTTATGAAAGTTATATCTAAAACAGTTATTATATTATTTTGAACCACGACTCGGTAAGTATAATTTCTGTGAAACCCAACAAGGAATTATATCGATATTAGTTTAAATATTAATATTACATAATTAATATTGCTATTTAATATGTGGGGGTTTCAAATATAACGTGTTAGCGTCAAAATGATAAACGAAAGTGTCCTAAACACGAGAGATAAAAAAAGGAATAGGACACTAAATTTACTATATTTTTTCAGGAAACACTGTGCTATGTTCAGATTATATATTTTTACCACTTTATTTATTGTTAAACCCAACATTATTGTTTTACATTAAAAAAGTGGAAATATATTATTTTGGAAGGTTATTACAATCAAAATCCTTATTTCTTCATAGGGGAGATGTCTAATATTACCACGTTTTTAACCACTTTTATTGTTAAAAAAACATTATTGTTTTTAATAATAATTTAATGGTAAAAAAACATAGTTGTTTTGCTCATCTCCCTTATGGAGAAATAATCACTAAATGAGGATTTTCATTTTATAAAATAACTGTTATTTATTCTTATATAGTATTATTTCTTATTTGATTCCTTAAGGTGGGGTTTGCACCGATATAGTAAGTAATAAATAAAATAAAAATACGACTGAAGAAATTAGGTAAAATAAAGATTTTTACGCTTTTAAACATGAAACTTCACTATAGAAGTTTTGTTACAATAAACTATATTTGGAAAATAACCCTCTAGAATTGATTCCTTACTTTATATTTTATTTTAGCATAAACCACATTTTCATTATGTCAACATAAACCTACCTTTGCACATCCAGTTTTTTTTTTTTAAATTTTGAAAGCCTATATTACTATTTTGTACAGTTCTTTTGTGCTAGACATTGGGAGAACAATGAATAAAAGGGAACTGTATTTTCCTGCTTTATGAATTTTCCAAATACCAGCAATAATTGTTACTTTAATATTGACAAAGGCAACTTGAATTGTTCCCAAAACTATAGTCGTAGCTAAATATTTTGTGTTATACAAACAAAATGATTACAAGCCTCCAGCATAAACAATACTAGTAATAGTCTTCCATTACACGAAATTTACTTTTAGCGATTTTTGTTGCTAAACTTGTTTATTATTTCTATCTATCTTTCCAGGGTATGATGAATCATTATGTGTTAGATTATAAAATACTCATTCATTAAAAGGAACGTAATTAATATTCAGCATGTACGGATATCCTGGCTTATATAAATCTCCACCCGACAATGCCAATTTTTCTTGTTTTGTTTTTAACCCATTCAGTCATTGGTAGCGGTGGGCATGCAAATAAAGCCCCTCCATTATAGAAGCACTTACTTCATTACAACTCCTAATTGAATAAGATGTTAATTAGTAGAAAAATATCCTATTACAAACGCGATTCTCGCGGACGTGATGTGAATTTTAAATAACCCTCTCCTCATTATATGTAATTTTAGCGGGCGTTGTAGTTCCTATATAATCATGTATTGTTGCGTATACTTTGTTGCTTACAAGAAAATGAAGACCATACGTTGCGTAATAAATTAACATGTCCTTTTAAGCCAGACTGGGCGCTACCGGCCAATTTTTCAATTATAGCCGGAGTTATTTATTACGTGTTTTCGCACAACAAATTCACCACGGACAGGCTCTTGTTATTCGCCAGCACCTGTGCGTCTTGTGTACTCGGTGTAATGGAATTGTTTAGCCGTATTTGCCTACAGTTATTAATTTCTGCATAATACATACCACTCACCTGCACATCAACATCCATATAAGCGTGGAACAAAAGAGTAGAAAAAAATAAAACCTGGAGGCTCGGAAATGCAAAAAACATCACAACCTTTCCACGTCGGCAATTATCGGGAAGCGAAAAAGGGCATTTTATTTAATATAAATATATATTCATTTGCGTCGAAAAAATGTTCCCGCGATCATTATCAAGTATGGTAATGATTACCGCGGGACGCTGTTTATTATGTAATAAAATTGCAAAAACGTGTAGGAAACGCGTTTCAATGACAATTTGAATATTGTGAAGTCGCTGCGAGATGCAATATCGTATTTTGTCGACGCTTAATTAACGGAGTAAAAACGAGGCGGTATTCGGGATACTACATTAATTGTAATTATCGTATTTAATTAATGCGCGGTACCGTAAATATTCGTATTTTCCATTTATAGTATTATTTTAATTCAGATTGCGTATCTTAATATAAAGAATGATGTGTTATTAGTGTATATAATACTTTTATCTTATAATCTTACCCAGGCGCATGCACAGCATATGGTGTTAATGTGTCTTCTAATTCTTTAATTTTTCTACTGAAATGATAGGAATCGTGTTTGGATCATTGAAGATCGCGATAAAAGAACGCGATTTTAATATTAGTAGTACACAATACTTTATTAATAATTATGTAATATGTAAAAACTATTAATGGCTGTACAAATAATTTAAAATATACTGAAAAATATGTTACTTTTACGAATTATCTGAATACCGCAATGGTGCCTTCAGCGATTTCTAACGAAAAAATAATTGTATAAATATCGGTTTTAGTATCAGAATAAAATCCAGAATTCTCGCTATTAAAATTTACTCTACAACATTGCAAGAACCAGATAGATTATAGCTCAAATCGACTCAAAAAATCGGATCTATCATAAAAAGAAACGATATTTCCGAAACTTGTTAACAGTGTATTTATGCGAAAATGTGGCATATACAAACTGTAAGATTTGTGTCTATTTTTGTTTTTTCTATGTAAATATTGTTATGTATGGCTATGCATAAAATTGCTAGAATGGCTTTATGTATCGTTATGAGATTTGGAAATGGACTTTAATATGATGGCACGAACCAAAATACGAAAATAACATTTTTTGTGTGACTCGCATTGGACCGTACATTTTGATTATGCATAACTATAAATATTTTAGAGCAAAATTCTAAAATACTTTTTAAATAGCGAATAACCAATAAGGGTGTTTTTATTGAAAATATTATTGAGGTTCAACTGGCCTTGATACCTCCAAAACAATATTTTTATTTATTTATACAATTAAATTAAATATGCAGGGTTGAGATATATTATTAACCATAGTTAACCGGTTTCGCCGTATATAACATTAACAGTTTAGATTTTAAATAGAAATATATGAAATATAATTTACATATTAGGATTCTAAGTAGATTTCTGCATCAAAATTAAAAAAATTAAATAAATAAATAAATAAAATTAAAATTAATTTTTGTGTATATTTCCGTCTGCACATGCCATTAAAAATAGAATTCATAATTTCAGGAAAGTCAAACATAACAATAAAATAAAACATTATCTTTCTTTAATATCATATTGTTTATTAACAGTTTCTCAAGTCTAGATCATTGTCAAACTATTTGGTCAAAATCACTATTAACAAACAGCGTAATAAAACAATAAAGTTTTAATCAATTAAAAGGAAGTGTGCGGTAATAATGAATAATGAATAGTCAAAGTCTTCAATTACTTATTAAATAAATAAAATCATACACTTTACCTGGATTGAATATGTATTTTATAAACATAGCGATAAGAAAGCCAAAGCAGAACTTAAGGCTCAAGATCATTAATAAACTAAATTAATGCAAATTTTGTACAAAATGTAAACAACACGTGTATCTAAAAAAGTGCAAAATCGATTTTGTTAATTGAACTTTAAGACTAGGTAGCCACATGAATAATTTGGCTGAATTGATCTGTCCTAAAATGAGGGTCATCATTCCGTATTTCCTAAAATTGATGTTACCTTGAAATTTCAGTTTAAATTTGTTTCCATTTTTGTATTTTATTTAAAAAAAATAATCTTCCAGCAAACAAAAGAAAACAAAAGTCATTGAATCTGTGAACAAAAGCGAATGCAGAAACATGCTCGTCTAATATGTTCATTTAACAGGACAACGCTAAACCGCATTTCGCTAATATTCTTTCCGCTGTTGATTAATCATCACCTAGATGTTCAGCGTCTGTCAATGCCATGCGGTTGCGTCACCGACCAACTTACCGATGGCTCTGCCAGGCAATGTATCCGTACCTGATGATAGTACCGCCTAACTATTTACACGTCTAAGTACATGGGCAAAATTTGACTGGTAGGGCCATCGGTATGTCGGTTATTTAGACGCCGTAGTAACATCGTAGTGTGAGATGACAAGTGTTCTAACTTCCAAAAAGAATTTTCAGGTTTTAATTTTTGTTTTGATGATTCTTATGTATATTATAGCTGTTTTCGTTTATCACTATGTGCTGCTGCGGGCTTATTTTCTCTTGTTCTATGTTGTCGGTGCGCACCATTCTACCTCTCCCTTACAACCGGTGTACTACCGCAAAATTTGGAGCGATACAGCACGCCACGGGGTGTTTAACCGAAAACACCTTTTAACGCCCCTTTAATGGTTTTTATGAGTTTATAAACCAACATTATACTCAATGGTAAAACTACTGCAATCTTCAAAATGCATTTATCTCAAAAACTGTTTCTGGAAGTTACGCCACTTGTCATCTCACAGTGTGACATGTTCTGTGTTAGGCCCAATTCACACATAGAAGGCGAAGAGACGAAGGCGCGGTGCCGGCGCGGCGAGAGGCACGACGCTTTCACGCCCCCTCCAATAAATATGTGGTGCAATGCCCATTTAGGTGACGAGGCGCGGGTATTTGTATCATACCTCTAGCCACGCCGACACCGCGTCTTCGCCTCTTCGCCTGAGACACAATGCCTGCGAGGCGAGAGACACAACTCTTCCACGCCGCTTCTATGTAAACATATGGTGCAATATCCACCCCTTCACTGCATATAGACATCAAAATCGCCTGTGCGACGTCCAGCCTGCTCCTCGCCTGCACCTCGCCTACACCGCGCCTCTGCCCGGATGTGTGAATTGGGCCTAACTGTCCCGCACGTAGAAAAAATGTAATTAATTAATTATTAATTTTTTCATAAAATGGAGATTTATCAATTGTTTTTTGCTTGTAAATGTTCTTATGTAATGTGTCAAAAAAGAACGGATTTAACAAATCAAAAAATAATCCGGGATTGAAGAAGATGAACTTTGATTGATATACTAGATTAAATATCCGTCGTGGGACGGGGTATGATGAATTAATTATTTCGCCAACTCCTCTCACCCAAGTGTAACTATTTCTATACTTTTAGTCTCAAAGAATTTCAGTTTAAATTGCTGTTCCCGCTGAGGAATTGAACCTCATCCTCCAGGGGCTCAGATGCCATACATCTCTACATTATATACTTTGTGAGCATATTTTTGTTCAAGTTATTTAAGCATTGCCGCTTGTGTTCTTGCTTTAAAACATTTTTCTTTAATAAATCCCGAAGTTGTTGGGGTGATGGATTAGTCGTAGAGTAGATACAATTTAAAGTGGCGGTATGCGCAGAACGCGAAAATGAGAATTGCTGTTCATCCTAAACACATAGCCACAACACAGCCTTCCGCGGTCCGGCGGTTTCAGCTGCTCTTTGCAAGAGTACGCGTGAATGTGATGTTTTTAGGTTCACTTTCTTATTTACATCTGAGTCTTTGCGCATAAAGTTGAACCTTGGACCCGCCAGATCAATTTATATCTACTCTAGCAGATGGACGAACTATTCGATATGCTGCTCGTGCTGTTTGAAAACCGGAGACAACTATACATTGAGAACTTCAGAGGTACTGCGAGACACAGAAGTGCACCCAGCGACCTAGTTCAAGTCGCCCAAGGTTCACATCTGCAAGAAACGATAGTTTTCTAAGAATTCAGTGTCTTCGAGATTGTCACCAAACAGCGGTTGAACTAACTCAGAGGCTCAGAACGAGAAATGCCACAGCTATATGCGCAGACAGGTAGAAGATGATTGGTTGGGACTGGTTTGAAGGCCTAATCGAGTACTAACACTACAGCACAAGCAACGCAAATAAAATATTGCTAGGATGCAAGAGCGTGATTGGAGACGAGTTATCATCTCGGACGAATCACACTTTTCTAATTAAACTAACGATAAGATCACCGGATCAATGACATATAGTATGCAGACGACAAGGAAAGAGACATTCTTCATCCACCGTTGTAGAACATGCAATTTTTGAGGAGGGTCTCTTACAGTTTCGGCGGGGAGTTGAAATTTATCAAGAATAATCTTTAAATGCTAACAATTATATTAGGGACATTCTTGGAGACTATATTGTTCATTTTGCGACATTTATATGGCCACAGCTCTTGTTAATGCAGGATTAAGCAAGACCCCATATCGATAGGTACGTCATGCGGTATATACATGCGGGGTAGAATTTTGGAATGGCCCGCGATCAGTCCTGACCTGAATCCAATAAGCATATTTAGGATGAATTGGAAAGTGGTAGTCCGGTGCGTTCAACGCATACAATAATTAAGAGTGGCACTTATCGAAGAATATCTATATTTATAGAAAACTAATAATTTTTGCTGAATTGCTTTTATGGCCACAAGTAAGACATTGTATCGAGAAAAGCAGTTTTAATAAAAAATAAAAAATCACGCTATACATATAAAACAACAGTAAACGAAAATCGCAACACGAGAATATTTTAAATTAACCAATGTTTTCCGGTATCATTAATGAGTGTTACCTCTCTGAACATCGAGGTATACCTTGAATTAAATTTCTAATCACATGTTTAACTCTATCCTATAGATAAAACATTGGTTAATGTAAAATATTCTCGTGTTGCGATTTTCGTTTACTGTTGTTTTATATATAAAGCGTGATTTTTTATTTTTTATTAAAACTGTTTTTCTCGATACAATGTCGTACTTGTGGCCATAAAAGCAATTCAGCAAAAAATATTAGTTTTCTAAAAATTAAAGTGGTGATATTTCCAATCTAGTTGTGTAATGTAGTGCGCCATTTTTTTTGTAACTCAGTGAATATTCGATATTGGATTGGTGTGATGGATGGATATAAACTAAATATTGATGACATTTTTACTCTAAAACAAATGGTGGGAAAATTGAATTTCACATGTAAACGTATTTCTATAAAATAAAATATGGGATTATTCCCAACAAAAATGGAATGCATATTTTTATGAATTTGTTTAATATTTTAGCAACTTATTGAATATGCTTTTGTATTTTATTTTTTACTATATGGTTGTACCCATCAAAATAAAATCTGATCTTAAAAAAAGAAAAATAATAGAGCTTGCGCACATTAACACGTATGAAAGTAATACAAGATTTTTTTAAGGATTTATATTTTAACTTTGGAATATTCCATTACTTTTATAATCTTTCCGCGATTGTATGAAACTCTGTATAAGTTTATAATTTTTAATTCTGAATAATATATTTCTCTCTAAACTATTTACGATTTTAATACACGTTACCTGAATTGTATGTAATTTTTTGAAAAATGGACTTCCACTGACTGATTTCCACACAAAAAAACTAATCAAGACGGAGTTTCGTGAGATATTAGCCACATGCAAAATTTGATTTGAAAATAAGCAGTCGTTTTTCCGATGACGTGGAGGAAATATTTGTCACGAATGTACGACGGGCAGGCAGAGATTTACCAGAGATGGTTTTAAAATAACCACACAAAGGAACCATATTACAATGCTTTGTAGGTAATTTTTCCAAAAAAAATGACTGCGTTCTTTCGATAAAGTAGAAAAGAAGATTCAATACTGCCGTACCAATTTTAACAATTACAAATTATAACAACTCTGGTTGTATAAAATTTCAAATTACCTATTGTAAAAATAGATATTTCTTGAAATAAAAATGGTAAACAGTTTTGGTCAGGAATTAAGTAGTAAAAGAACAGTCTTAAACGTCATAGTTTCTAGTAAAGCTGACAGTATGTAATTGTTGTCACCTCAGTAATCATCAATAATCACCAGCATGTACTACACAAAAAAGTAACTGGCGATTTTGGATCTTCCACATATACATACAAGTTTTCTGCAGCTGCATCATCCGCTTAATGTAAAATTCGATACCAGTTATTGTGTATTGTTTTAACAGTAAATCCAATACCATATTCTATAAAACAGTAAAAAACAAAATAATAGTAGTCTCCTTTTTATTTAAGCAATTTAGTGCGCGTTTTTTATTCAAAAGAGGACTCAAAATGTTATATAAGTAACCTTATATAAATTTATATTTAACATTTCTAATATTTTATGTAATCACCATATTTTATTATCTCGTTTATTATCTATAAACTGTAGAATGTAAAATAATGAATAAAAATCTCATGACAATTATTTTTTATATCGGAAATCGCATTAAGTTAACATGACCTGGTGGAGTTCAACCAAAAGTTAATCTAGACGGAGCTGCATGAGATAATACCAACATGCAAAACTTAGTTAAAATTTCCAGAAATTATTCTCGAAAACGTGGAGGAATTATGTATCAAAGTCAACGGACGACAGACGATAGACGAGACGATGGACAGACTTTTTCCAGAGATGGTCTTAAAATGATCAAGGGGCCCAATAAGCATATGCGCAAAAATTACAATGTTTTATCCATACTTGTATGAGAAAGTATAGATTGTACCGACAGAAAAGACATTTTATATGCCGCGACTATTCAAAAAGATATTCCCTACCACCTAAAATAAATAATTCGGAATTAAAAATTAGGAATGTATATCGCGTAACAATTATAAAACCATAGAAAAATGTGAAAGTTAAAATATTGTATTTCTTTACCCAGCTCAGTGGCCTAGTGGTTAAAGGCGCCGTGAGTTTAAAACCCGTAGGGGCCAATTTTCGCGAATCACCTTTCATAATATTTCAGAGGATTTCAGTTGAAGTTACTGTAAATATCGGGTGATTAGACTCCTCTGGCTGCTACTTGTACAGGCGGAAAAGACACACGACTGATAGCCCTAAAATAATAGAAGTTTTTTGTATTTCTTAAAACAAAAACTATTACTCATTAATCATTACAACATGTGTAATAAAATAATATGCACTGGCCTCATCAGATTCTTTTTCAATATTACATAATCGCAGTTGAACATGGACTTTCCCGTGATATATCCTCAAAAAACTAATCAAGACTAATTCAAGACTAAGTGATATGAAATAATAAACAACATTTCGTTGTAAAACATACAGCAGATTTTCCGAAAAAGTGGCACCAAAATTTATCACACAAAATAATATGGGTAATTTGTTAAATTGTTGAAATTAGAAAAATAATTTTTTGCACGATTATAATAAATATCCGTATCATATGATAAAGTAAAGTAATGTTAATAAACTAATTTCTTCATTGATTCAATCACCTAAATGGCAAAAAGTAATTAACATATTTAGGATTACGGTCGGGAGCACTACCTTCATTAAAACAGCATTCATATTAAAGAATATCGTCAATATTGAAGTTTTAACGAACTACTATATTCAAAATCAAGACATCACTGATGTGTGTATGTATTTTAGGTGCGAAAAAATAATAATGTTAAAACAAAGACATTTTAATTAATTATATTGATGTAGTGCGAATGTGCAGTATTATAATTTTATTTATCTAATCATCAAAATCAAAATAAATGTAATTCTAACGAAATTGCAGACAAGTATATTATTCTAAATGTGTAAAAAAAAAGATAAACTACATAAAATGCATATACTGCGAGGGAAATTTAGTTTTTGGAGACTAAGTCAGCAGAAATTGGTTGGTATAATAGCCCGCCCTCTAATTGTATCGTATCTAATAAGGGAGTCGTCTTGACATTTGAAATATTGTATTACTTGTTTTAATATAGCGTCTATGATTTTGGGTTTGTTTAAATATTATTTATGATAACTTTTTGTGTAGTTATATATTTTAATGCTACAGCGTGTTGGGAATTTCTCGCCTGTGCTTGTATTTATTTTCGTTGTCGTGAGGTCTTGTGCTTCTTTCCTTATGCAGTGAATCAGCAATAACAAATTTCAGTGGTTTTTCTCATTCTTATATAATCGTGTACAATATGTATGGATACATAATTTTATATCGAAAGAAATATATGCAAAATCAGGTGTTCCCCAGAGATCCCACTGGGGCCTAATTTTGTTCTTGCTATTAGTAACGACATTTCAAAATACATAAAATATTGTAATTATTTATTGTTTGCGGACAGTATTAAATTGTTCAGCGTATTTGAAGACGTGAATTAATTAAGATATAATAGTCTAAAATCTATGGTTTTATGAATTGATCTAACAATAACCAACTTTTTCTTTACTTAAATAAATGTTCTATCATATCGTTTTACAGAAGTAAACAACAAGTAATGACCATGAACTTCAACGTATTGGGTCTATAAAAGATCTAAGGGTGATTTTAGACACGAAACTAAATTTCAAAGAACATCTTAGCCAGTTATGTAAAAAATATCGCAGATTGCTGCGTTATATCTGGCGGACATCAACACCTCCCGGATTTACAGCTTTAATATTGTAGTGTGCTTTGATCCGTTCAAATTTAGACTATGCATGCTTATTTAAAACTCGAAATTAAGCGAATTCAACAGAAGTTAAAATCTAAATTTAAATCTGGAAGACATATCACAGGAGAATACGATACCATATTGAATGAAATGAACTTAAGCACATTACACGAACATAGACTTATCAACGACGTATCCCTCTTACACAAAATTATAAATAATTCTAAAGACTGTATTAGCCTATTGGGGTTCATACATTTTAACATACCGGCTAGTAATATCTCCACCCACAATAGACACTATTTAAATTACAGAGGTATCTCAGTACTATAGCCGAAAATAACAGTGTCATTTACAGATTAATGTATAACGCCAACAAATTATGCATGCTGCCGTGGTTCTAATTATTTAATTCAAATTTCACTAGTTTTAAGAGAGAACTTAATCTTAATTTACATGCAAACTACCTATATTCTACTAACTATTAATTGGATCATGTATATTTCTCACTCACTCACTATAGACGTTTTCGGTTATCGTTCGGGGGCTGTTCCGCGCTGTTCTAAGCTAGCTATGAGCAGCCCAGAGTACCTTGTGATATTTACTTCTATGTATAATGAAGTATTCTGTAACTAAAGTAATAGTAATATCGTTAGTAGTAAATTTGGTTTATTTCTTTAATTACTAAATTGCACTTAACTGTTATACAGCACATAAATAATATAACATAAATTATTTGCTTTAAGAAATACATAGCTCATAATTTGACCTAATAAATAATATTAAATTATACACGAAATAATGAATATATGAACAATGAAATTAAAATTCATTCTGTGAAATAAAAATATGTAAGTATTCCTCATTTGTTAGTCTAAATATTCTGCTTTTTGTTAGAGGTAGTTTCAAAAACATTAAAACATTGGTATACAATAAACTTAATATAATTAAATATAGAGATTAAAAGATTTCGTATATTTTAATTTTCGAATTGCAATGGGCATGTATAGTTCCAATATAAATTTGCAATCTGCATATTATTTGTTCATATTTTTCATACTAAATATATAATTATTTATTTATTCGTAGATTTAGATGAGATTTCGTATATTTTCATTTTTTAATTGCGACGGGATTACATAATTCTAGTATAAAATTGCTATCTGCATAATCTATATAAAGATATTTTTTCATACTAAATATTGTTCATTGTAGTTATATTTGTATATAGTTTAAATGACAAAAAATGATTGCCGTTACGCTATCTCATATAATAAATATTAACATCTATCGTTATCAATAATAATTGCGTTCAAATTTACTACACTATAAACTGCTATTCATTGTATCTTTTAAATCATAAGTAAAATTCTACATTATAATTTTATTTCTATGGTTAGACCGCATTCTGTACACCCCTATTAACTCTAGCCATGAACCATCTGCAAGTCTGCAGGTTCGGTGGTGGACTGCACTGTGTGAATATAGCGCCGGTTGTTCTGAAAGCTCGGCGGCGCTTTGTCGCTCTGCCCGTCGCATATAGATGGCGCTCCAGTACATTTATTATAATAAAATTTCTACAGAGCTTATTTAATTAAAAGCTTTTATGAGAGGTATCAGTTGTTTGCCAACAAACGTTCGAGAGGGAGCTGTCGAGAATAATAACACGAGACGAGGTCTAGGAATAATAGGGTTTATTTAATAATTACATATACACCGTCAGACAATCAAAGCTTTTATAAAATAACAAATATATGTTAGGAATTTATTATTAATAAACGAGATAAATCGATATTTATTACTTTTATTATTAAAATAATTGGTGTGTATTCATGACAAGGGTTATTATTGAATGCTAAAAGCAATTGCAGTAAATTCCGCTTTATTAGGATCAATCGGGATACATTTTATCTGAATTAAGCGACTGTAATTGATTTGATATCACGTACTATGCTGCCGTTTTAGTACAATTGTACTGAATTAAATTAAGTATAAATTAACTAAATTAAGTGCTACCTTTTATACAAATCAAATTCAATACAAAATAAAAAAGGAAGAAAATTAAAAACAGTGCATTTTCGCGAAATACAATACTTTAAGCAGTTTTCGTGTATCGTTATGAAGCTGTTCTAGTATGAGAAAGAACAGCCGGGCACAGCTCCCGAACAATAAACTAGAGCGGCGGTGGTTTCCTTTGATTAAAAGAAGTCGACTTTTTATTATCTGCAGCTATTTTTTGGAATTGAATAGATTGCTATTTATTTAAACTATATTACATCTTTATATGTGCAGTATATATTTATATATACACACATACATACAAATATGCACTTATGTCTAAAAAACATGGTGTTCTTCCCTCTGTCTTCATTTCGGGATTTGTAGGCTTTGTTCCATCCCAGGCTATCGCTATCGAGGGATGTATGTTGTTTATCGCTTCCATTTATACTATTTAGTAAACTTTAATTTTTAGCTTAAAAGGGATGTATTGAAGTATCTTTATGTGTACGTTTAAGACGTTGTATTGTTTAATTATTTATGTGGTTAGAGTTTTTGTCTATTTTGTTTTTGTAAACTTCTCGTTATTATTGTAATCCTTAATTTCATTTAGTTGTTTTTAATTCTGTGTATTATAAGTAAGTTGTTTAATGCTATCATTGTTTGTATGTTTAATACTTGTACAGGTCCTCAGGTTCTCTTGTCCAGATTGTACAGTTTTTCAGAACTTTATTGTGATGTAATTTTTCAAATTTTGAGTTTTTCTTCACTAATTTGTTAATGTGGTTATTCCATTTAAGATTATCAGTCTGGCATAGTCAATCACTTTGATTTGTTTCAATATTGTTCCATTCCTTCAAATTTGGATTTCTGTTGTGTTGTTCTGTGTCGTTTTTTTTATTTTTGAAGATAATGTATTCTAGTTTCGTTTTATTTATTTTCAGTAAGTTATTGTAGTACCTTTCTTCTAATAATTTCCCATCTGTATTGATATTTTCTTGTATTTCTTCGTAGCTTTCCGCTGTATATACTATACAAGTATCATCTGCATATACGTACAGTTTTCCTGTAATGTTTAGTTAAAATATATCGTTTGTGCATACCATGTATATTTTTGGATGCAGATTTCCTTCTTGTGGTATTCCATATTATGCTTGGAGTGGTTTTTCTTTCCAAGTTGTTTATTTTTGATGTTTGTGATCTGTATATTAGTGTTGGTGATCATCCTCTTAGTCTAATTACCGATAGTTTTTCCAGAAGTTTATCTTTTGATGTATCATAGCTCGCTTTTTTTATATCTATATAGATAGCTATCACCAGTTTGTAACCAGTTGGGTCTTGATGTAATTTGTCGGGACATTTATGGCCGATATCGTTCCTTATTGTTTTTGGAAAGGCGTATTACGATTGCTGTATTATTTTGTTTTTGTTCAAGTTTAAGTTTTTTTCTCTAAGATTTTGTTTAATGATAATAGGAATGAGATTGGTCTGTAATTTGCCGGGTTGTTTTTGTTACCGTTTTTGTGTATTTGAATTTTCGTAATTTTGTTACCGCGCTTGAGAATGAAAGACAAGGGTTATTAAATGCTAATAATATTAAAAGCAAATGCAGCAGATTCCGTGATCAAGACATCTTGTCTGAATTAATCGGTTGTACCGCACATCCGAAGTTATGATTGCAGTAATTTATTTTATAAGATAACATTGTACACATTGTAAATGTACTAGATATTAACAATATTTGTTAATACCTATCGAAATATTTTTACAATGCTTCTATGATAATAATTAAATTTAATCATTGTACTGTAGTAGTTGTATTTGTTACAATTCTGGTAACTGGTTATCGACTTTCGGGCCCTTCTGCCGTGTGTATATGTATGTGTATGTGAGTGAGGACTTGCTACTTGCTACGTCCCCGAGTTTTGTAAAGTGTGGTTAATTGTGTCCCAACGTATGTGGTATCGACTACCCGGGTCGGAATTCGAACACGGGCCGCCCATTTGTTCTGCGGGGGTGCTAACTACTGCACTAGCATTATCTATTTACAATACGAGAGCTTTTTTCAGGACTTTCTATAATCGACAAAACAAATATAGAAGTTTCGTAGATCAAATCCAAATATCGTTGTTGTTTAAAAAGTATTATCAAGAGAAAAATCATTTTTATTTACGTGTTTTTAAAAAAGTGAGCAATTACTTTGTGTACATCTAAGCATCTATTTTATATTCTTTATAAGCAAATACGTAGTCGTTGTGAAGTATTAAATAAACTTGAAAAATAGGCAATTAATGTGATTATATATAATTATGACTTTAATAGCAATGGTACCGGACAGCAGCAACATTAGTTATGTGTACCATGTATATTTCTGTTTCGGTATCATCAAGTATCATTTAATTATTATGAACAGAAACGAGTATATTTTTTAACCGGAAAACCGATAAAATAATATAGTTAATATAAATACTAACTAAACATTTACATCATCAACTATCATTTAAATGTTGAAACAGAACCGAGGATATTTTGTAATCGGAAAATCGAATAAAAAAATTCCATTTAATAACTACACAACGAAACTCGATTTAAATTTTGATGAATATTGCAGGGAGTGATGTTCTAAGAACTATTCATACTTCAGAGAAATATAAGGCTACTTCATCAAAATAAATAAATAAATAAATTATTTAAACCTATTACAAAGTTATTATTTTGTTTAAAAATAAATGGTGCGGTTTGATTTATTCTTTATTTATTAAAAAATATATAAATTTAAAAATAAAACAAAAGTTATTTAAAAAATTATATATAAATATATATAAATATATATATATATATATATATATATATATATCTACTTTAAGTTGATGTTATTAATAAACTAAATCGCATTATTGTATTATATTTTGTGGTTAAAAATATGTCCATTTTGATCCATAATATTTGATTGATAGTTAAAAATAGAATATGTGACAAATATTTAAGTTAGTTAAGTTTTTAAGTTCTCATAATAATGAATTATCTTCTTTATAATCTCAAACAATGCATGCATTACGTATTTGTTCGTTGCCTCTCTAAATTACTTATCATGACATATGCTGTTATTAACAGTATATACAGTTGTTGTTTAGTAGTCGTATACATTATCTCCCATTAGTGTCAGTGTTAATGAATATTATTTAGAAATTATTTATGTTATTTAATTATATCTCCATGACCGTCAGGAAGTGATTGTTTTAAAAGTATATGTTTGGTACTCATTTATTTAGAATTATGAGAACTTGCTCATCAAGAATTCTTGCATAATATTAAAGCATGTCATGTTTACATTATATTTTTCTTTTTTAAATATTATAATAAATCTTAATACATATTTGTAAAATAATCTTTATTTGTAAACTGCCTATTTGTGTATATTAGCGATACGCGATAATTAATACATTAACTGACTATCACGTCTTAACATAAGATCAGTGTATAATAAAATCGTGGTTATAAATTTTAACGTATGTTAAGTACATACTCTCCATAAATTCACCATTAGCTATTGATGACTAAATCATGAACTTACTAAAACTTTATGAGAAATTATTGTTCAGGTTTATGAGTTTATGATAGTAAAAACTTTAATTTAAAAATCCTATATATGGTATTTAATAATTCAGTAAAGGTGGGTTTATACTGACATAAAATAAGCAATTATTTATTTATTTTAGATGGCTATTTTCAATTATTACTTTATCATACGTATACGTATAAGTAAGGATAAAGTTTTGTATTTTTTAATTTAATTTTTGTACGCAAATCCTCTTTATTAGGTCCCTTGATGATGTTAAGACAATATCTGGATGGATATTTTACAACTAAATTTCACATGTGAGTATTATTTATTGTAATTTTCATGAAAAACTCCCTCTAGTTTTGGATCAAAATGACATGTTATGTAATCGCAACTACAGTCACGAATATTATATTTTAATAAAGTTATTATCTCGCCAATTGTGATTTTCATAATTTTACAACAGTATTACCTTTTAAACATAATAAAACCTAATGGCATAAACCTCATAAATAATACCATGGAACAAAACTAATTGAGCAAGTTAATATAACTCTAACATATTTTTGATCTTTACAGGTTAAAAAAATTTGGTAATAACAATAATTTTCGTTTTATAATTAAGTAGTGTTGTACATTGGCCTAATCGTAACGGGCGACTGTTTGGCTAGACATGAACGTATTTTTTCAATTACAGGGATTTTTTGCGTATATTTCGGGGAAACGAAAATAATCCGGCCCTCTAGTTACATCAGAAACAACTTATTTTATCTAAACATCTGTGGCTTTTTAAAATTTAAATTTGGTGGCAAATGTATTTTTCTTTTCTTAACAAATAAAGACAGTTTATTATTATTAAAAGTATTTTTATAAGCTTTGGCAACTCCAATAGAAACCACCGGTATTTAAAACCTTGGCTATATTGCTTATTTATAATAATAATGAGTCCATTATATAATAAAGGAGCAAGGTATTAAAACCTTTATTACACTCAAAGAACAACCATAAATAAAACATCTTATATTAATTATAACATTGAATATTTATTTTAGATGTTTGGGTGGTCGTACAATGCCATTTATTAATACGGGGCGTTGTTAATTGTGGAGGGGACAGACAGCGTGTGCGTAAAAATTAAAAAAGTTACGAGCCTCTGCTCGGTTTTTCGCGGTAGCAGTTTAATTACAAGCGCGCACCGCCGTAATTAGTAACCGCGTATCGTTAACTCTGATAAATTATGAATTTTACGGGACTAAAAATAAAAAGAGAAAAATATTACCCCGACAAGTACACAAACGGTTGCTCGATATTAGCATTAACATGCCCACGAGCAACCTGTAATTTGCATTAATAGATTCTCGCTCGAAATTACTCTCCAATTAAACATGATTAATTAACTATTAATAACATAGCTTTTTTTATTACGAAGCTACCCCCTAAAACCTTCACGTATAATTAATTAAGTAGTTCACACACGTACATAAATCTTAACAAATTCTAATTAATGCACCGTCAATTCATCCCGGGTAACACAAGCTCTCATTATGGTAATTAAATTTTACCAGGTCGGATTAATGCTATTAAGATTAAATGAAGGCTGCTGCGTAATTAGCGATGCGACTTTATGAGCCATTCGCCCGCTAACAAAACTCGAACATTGTAACAACAGAAAACAACGTGTCCAACATTGATTAATCGACTGTAATCGGTTAATTAATCACTGAACGTTTTAGTGGGTGTGCATTAATTGCGAAATCGGAGATGAATTAATGAGCGTGCTCCGGCCATTAAATAATACCTAGCGTACTGACCTTTTCCCTCCAGTTGCATCATTGGCACATCAACACCACACGGATGAAATAAATCGAGTATCATTAATTAAACACAGAACTTTAGAGACACTAAACGGGAACATCCGTTAACCACAAATAAATCTCATGGACTGACCGGTTTGGCGATGGGATGAGTCAGATTTTTTTGGCGATACGCAAATAATTTTATTACTGACAGGTATGCAGCATTGTCTGCACTTCCGAGATATTAATTATAGCAATATCATTTATTTATGTTAATTCATTGCAACTACTTGTTACTGATTTTTAGTGAATAGGGGATTATTGGTCAAATCTGACGGTAATTGAAACTTGATTATTTTTTCAGCACTATTCTATAGTGAGCGTATTTTTATCTTGGGTAAACTTTGAAATAAAATACAATTTTGCTATGTAATATGTATGGATATTATAGTAGCCAAAGAAACATTAGAAATAATTTTAACATAACACATTTCATTATGCTCAACTTTTCTTTTAACAATTATTTCGAATATTAAAAAAGTCACATACAACAGTGATTTTCCAGAGATATATTTTCAAACAATCGCCACAATATAATAAAATTGACAAGTATAAAACACTGACAATTTAATACTATTTTAAAATAATTAAAACAAATATTATTCATTAAAGAATCCTTAACTTACTACACGACTAGTAGTGTAATTTATGAATTATTTTTACCAATAAATAAATCGAAATATAGTGATCATAAAATTGTTCTTCATCATCACGAATATTGTAACAAGCCGAATAAAAGTAAAATGTGAAATATTTATAATATTATAAAAAAAATATTCCTCAAAAATGTTATTAGCAAAGAACTAGTTCCTACTCAAATATAATTTACTAGATTTAAATAAAGTTGTCCCAAACAATACATTTAATAAAATGCTAGTTATTAAATGTATTATTTGGGATAATTTATAGATTTTGATGGACTTTGGGAGAGTGTGCAAAATGAAAAAGTGGAGAAGATTCAGAAGGTAGAAAAGGAGTATCTGTTGCAGAAGATTTTGAAGCGAAGGGAAATGAATTGTAAAATAAACACAGATTGGCTGACTGGGAGAGGAGGTTTAGAGTAATGGCCGAGACTGAAAAGGAACTGGGGAGTCCAAGACAGGTGGTAGGACGTGAGGAGTTTTCTTGGAATGAGATTAAATTTACATTGGATCAGTTGAAATTGAGAAAGTTTACCTGAGAAGACAGGGAAATGAGACACTGCTACTGTGCATCTATAGGGTGTGGAGAGTGGAGTGGTGAAGGTACCAGAACAGTGACGCATCTATGTTATTGCTCCAGTACATGCGAAGGGAGTAGTCTCATAATACACAATCGCATCTTCAGAAAACTAGAAGAAGGCGACACGCAGATGGGTTTGAGGAGAGGAATGAGAACCAGGGATGTACTATTTGGAATAGGTGAACGAAGGCAAAGGTGCCTAGACATGTACAATGAATTATATATCTATTACATCCACTTCCACACTTCCAAAAAGTCTTTGACATAATCCAACACTCATAGTTGTTAGAGATACTAACAACAAAAATATCGACAGCAGAGATATAAGAATAATCCTTAACCTCTACAGGCATCTTACCGCAAAGCTCAAAGTCAGAAAAGATTTGCGCGATCAGGTTGAGATATTACGGGTCTTCAGACAAGGATAGGTACTGCCATCTCTGCTATTTAATGTGTGAAGTGAAAGTATCTTTGAAGAAGCATTGTCAGAAGAAACGAGAGATATCATCATAAATGGCGAAACGATCAACAACATACGTTACGCAGACGATACTAATATCATAACTGACAGCACAGAAGATTTCCAGCACCTAATTGAATCAGTCAATACCAACTAATAAAGATGGCCTACATATAAACATAAAGAAATACAAAGGCATGACTACCACAAAAAAACCCAAATCAAAACATACCACCTATACACATTAACAACGAAACTATAGAATGAGTACTACCTAGCAATATTACTAATGGAAAAGCCGAAACACACAAAAGAACTCCTCTGTAACCGTAATATAAAACAAGAGCTCAGAACTCAAGAGTATTGAAGTGCTAAATTTTCCCCACCTTATTATATGTATCTAGAAAACATAAAAAAACTGGAAGGATGTGAAATATGATGCTACAATTTCATGGACTGACAGTGTCAACTAACGAAACAGTAATGCACCGAATGGGGAAAAACAGCGAAGTCCCACAATAAAGAAGAGGCATCGGGATTACCTTGATCACGTTATGAGGGGAGTCAACTATTACCTCCAACGAAGGGAAAAATATTGATTGGATGAAGAAGAATATTATGGCTTCGTAACCAGGGAGGTTTGGATGAACATCCGCCGAGCTATTCAGAGCAGCAGTTAACTAGATCCGCATAAGAACGATCGTTTCCAATCTCCGATAGGAACTTTAAGTAGAAGAAGATGTCTCAGAGATGAAAAACTATAGATGGATCATGTTAATGAGTGCGAGGTACAATCTAACGATGATAATTGTGAAATACAGACTGGAAGATGACGTAGACAGAAGAGGATTGCTAACAGAAGGAAAAAGTGGGTTTAAAACGGGGAGGCGGGAGCCGATTTTCATGCTGTTGTGTAATATGCATAACAACAAATAAAGGTTGTTTCATTTTTTATAGATTTTTAACTGTTCTCCTGGGATCCACCGGCTGATTTAGTTTAGACGCTCATTTGCCTTACAAACCAGTTCTTCGACCGTCCACAGTTGTCAGTAGCGCCAAGTCATCAGCGTACCCCACTATCTGCACTCCTCTTAGTAATTAGAGCCGCAGTACCCCATCGAAGTACGTATGCTATAGGCGAAGCCCTGCGGTACCCACATATCATATTCGCCCGTTCCAGGGGCAAAGTGGAGCACCCGCTCATGTAGGCAGCTTTGTATGAGTGTCAAGAATTTCCCCAAGATACCCTCACCTAGTGATAGTTAGGGGCCAGAATGTCTAGAGTGTTCAGCGCTAGATACTGGCGTGTCCACCAGGTCGCTTCCCGTGCTCTTTTGGACGTAACAACAATCTTATCGATGGTCGACCTGTTCTGGTGCAAGAAATATGTATGGCATGAGCGAAATGCGGTTTGGTAGCGAGAGGAAGGATACACCACGTATGTACTGTGAAGTTAGGGGAGTGACACGTGTTGGCACGTAGACAACAAATGTGAGGCAGTGAAATCTAAGTGGGGGGTTATTGCACAAAGACGCCCAAGATGCCTTGCTCTGGTATTATGCCCGGGATGTGCTGGATTCCGTCTCATCTAGAACCAACCTACCAGCTAAACCCCCATCCCTTTCCCACACCCTGGACTGGAACCGCTCTCGCTTTAATTCAAGTCTGGGGTATCTTCGCATCGCTATGTATCTTGCTGTCTTTCCATCTCGTCCTGCTCCTTGGTGCGAAGGACTTCGTTGATGAGAGCCTTTGTGGTGTTCCAGTTTCCTAGGTCCTCAAGCATTTGGTCATGTTTTCGGAGGGCCAAGATACCGAATTCTATGTCTGCCACCATGGGTACTAAGAAGGGTGTGTCCAACATCATCTGTGGCATGGCCGCGGTAGTTGCAGGCCTCGTCGTAGGCCTTGCCGATCTAATGTAGGTATCTTTGGAATCACTCGTGTTCCGTTAGGGTTAGGTGGAAATCTACCTCCCCATCTTTTCCTACAACTTAAGATTTTGGTGTCACCTTCCTGGTCCATTCGGCAGTTCTGCAGTGGCCGCCTATATCTCCTGCCACTCCCGTAGAACATATCTCTGGGAGCCCTCTTATGGGCCAGGTTGCCTTCAGTGCCTGCCCTAATCATCTTATGGCTCTCCTTAGAAGGTAGTTCAATGAGGGCAACCAGTTACCACCAGTACTGCTTCCCTTGATACAGCGCGATACTCACTGACCACTCCCACCACCATCTTGCGCTGTGTTTTGGTGTAGTGTGAGTTGGTGAGCGCCAAATCTAACCGTCCTGCCCACTCGAGTGTCCTGTATAGCTTTATACTACCTTTCTCTTGTTAGTCTTGGGCCGCCAGATGTATAGCAACCTGATCAGCCCTTGTTGTTGCGAGCTGGACGTATTGCGCAAATTGAGATGTGTATCCAAAGTCGCTCCTAGGTACTTCAGGCTTTTGCCGGGGCTAATCCTCAGGCCTTCTATTGGAAATTGAACTGGGCCGATGCGTTGCCTGACTATTAATAGTAGGCCTCCGGTTTCTTCAGAGGGGCCAGAAAACAAATCCAACCATCCTGCCCACTCTGGTGTCCCGTATAGCATTATGCTACCTTTCTTTTGTTAGTCTTGGGCCGTCAGATGTATAGCAATCTGATCAGCTCTTGTTGATGCGAGCTGGACGTATTACGCAAATTGAGGTGTGTATCCAAAGTCGCCCCTAGGTACTTCAGACTTCCGCCGGGGCTTATCCTCAGGCCTTCTATTGGAAATTTAACTGGGCCGATGCGTGACTGACTATTAATAGTAGGCCTCCGGTTTCTTCAGAGGGGCCAGAAAACCTCGTTTTGCTGGATCCAAGGGCTAATTTCTGGTTCAGAATCTTATTTGGCTTGCAGACAAGTTCTTCGGCAGTTCCTGCAGTTGCCAGTAATGCCATGTCATCAGCCACCATCCCACTACCTCAACTCCGTTTGGTGGTGACAGCCGCAGCACTCCATAGTAGAGGATATTCCACAGAGCGAGACCAACGGGGGAGAGGTACTCTCTTCGCCCGTTCCAGTGTCAAGGTGAAGCACCTGCTCGTTTGGGTTAGTTTAGGCTCTGTCTGAGTCTCAAGAGGTTCTCCGAGATCCCCATCTGCTTTTATCTAGTGACAATTAGAGACTAGGATGCAGTGTTGAAAGCAGCATTTCGTATGTCTAGAGTGATAAACGCTGGTATCTGACGTATCCCCCACGTCCCTTTCCTTGCTCTGTTGAATCTACCAATAATCGATGGCTTGGATGGTTGACCTGTCCTAGCGAATGCCGTGCTGCTTATCAGCCAGGCCACCCTGGTCCTTGGTGTTTCTATATTTCCTCGTAGCATAAGGTATTCCAGTAGCTCTCCAACATGCAAAGCGGCTTGTATGAAGATATGTTGTCTGCTGACTTTCCAGACTTTGGAATGAACACTAAACTGACAAGCTTCTATCTGGGTGCTTTAACTTCTGTTTCTAGGGCATGGTCCATTATCTGGAGTGTGGCAATAGGGAATTCATTTGTTATCAGACTCGCGATTTCAGGCGTGACTCCGTCGATCTCAGGAGCTCTGTTACAGCATAGTCGTCTACTGGTTGCGGTCAGCTCCTCCTCAGAGAGGCGCCTATGCTCCTCATCCTCGTAGCACTTGGTGCTCCATATGTGCTCTGGGGAACAGGGTCCCAACTTCATTTGGTCAGGAGGTGTTGCCTTCAGCCTTCGGAGGGTAACCTACCTACTATAAGCTACAATAACCTTTTCTTTTTGATCCTGTGAGGAGGGATCTTTTAAAGAAACAAGCCTCACTATTACGTCCTGGTGTTAGAAGGTTGGGTAGTGTAGCATTCACCCTGTATTCTGCACGGGGTGCCTACCGACTAAAACCTAACCTCGCGTTCTGGGAGCATGTCCGCCTCAAGGCACTCTAAGCGACGTAGTACCGTATCTCGTCTCTTGTCTTGTCTCGTTTGTTCTTGTCTTTGTTCAGTGCAGTGTCCATTACGTACATAGGTCGTCGTTGTATTTGATCTTCATAACTGTTTTTTCCGAATATGGGCACTGCTTCCTAGCCTATGTCGGAATTCAGCATCAATATTCGCAGATGGTTTGGGGTAGCTATATAAATAATATAAATGTCTATAAATTCCATGATATCAATTGCCAATATTAATAAATGTAGGGTTAGGTAATACTGGTGATTTTTAGTAATCATCAATTTTTATTTTGTTATTTTTTTTGGGATCTGTATATTTTTTAGTGAAAAAGAATAAAAATAATAGTATAATTGTATAAATAAAAATAAAAATCCTAAATACATTTAAGATAAATCACACAATCACATTTATTTGATCAATTTATATTAATATATATATATATATATATATATATATATATATATATATATATATATATATATATATATAATTTATAATTTTTTAAGAATCATTATAATTTAGTTGTTAATGGAATGCAACCTACGAATGTTATTTATGTGCCAATCACTTCTCAAAAGTTATAGACAATTATTTCATTTTATTTTCTTATAACTTACTATCTGTTTTTTTCTTAGCAATATAGGAAACAAAATATTAGAATAAATCATGTGTGTTATCTCGATACCTTTAAGAGATTGCAGTTGAACAACACTCTGTATATATTTATATTAACGTTATTAATTTTCATAATGGCACCAAGATAAAATCTTATAAAATTTCATGTTTGTAAGCAATCTAAAAAGTTAATCATAAATAACTAATTAAAACGTGAAATTTATAAAAGGAAATAGCACTGGATGTCTTGCAAGATCAGAGATAAATTCATCTGGGCAGTAATTATAAATAATAAATGAGTTCCACAATAAATTACCCAGGAACGCATAGGGATGTGTATTGATAAAGCATATTACCAAACAGCCCATTCAGGTATGAATAGATAATCGATAATTTATATCTACGTGAAAATATCAAATAATAATTAATCACTGTGAATAGAGGACGAAGTGGAATTCACATTCACAGGCCAATAAAATATGTATATGTATTATAATGGTTTATGTGTATACGTTAAGAGGTGAATGTGTATGGGAATAAATATATTAATAATACGAGAGGTAGATATGGTGTGCACGTATGCAAATGCATCTCACTGTTATAAGTGATGCGAGGGTATGCCCGACCAAACCCTTTTAACCCCGCCGTGTTTGCATCGCATTCGTTGCGCATCGGTAACTCCGTCTGTCATCCGCAGGACCTCCTGTTAATTACAAAAAAAAACTCGACAAGAAAAATCATTTTCCTGTATAAACGTATCGTGTGGGTAACGATGTAATTACAACGCTGCGGGGGTTTATTAATTGACCTACTGTTTTTAACATCTTTATTATTTCTCCCTCCTTAATTACATTGTTGATTGATTGACTAATAACGAAGAAAAAATTGCTTTCCCGATTAACACCGTCGCGTGGCATGGTGTGAAAAAATAATACGGATGAAAGACAAAACGAACGCATTTGCATTCCATTGCAGACGGTAAATTTAAAATAAACGCCGTCGTGTACCTGAGAGGTCCTTTGTAACCAGTCCGTATGCAAATGTCAACGACGCGGACCCGCCATTCAAGCTTTTAATTCACATCTGCCTCGACAGTGAGAGAAACTCACCCTGCGCCACGGTTTCGCCGTGTAAGCGGACGAAACGTTAGAATTTAATGCTACATATAATTACATTAGGAAGTTTGCATATGCTGTGTGTATCCATTCCCCGGCACAGCGAACACCCTCGGGCATAAAACAATTCAATTTGTTTGATATATTATTTACAGTAACGTGCGATTAGTTTAATTGAGATTTATCGTGGAACTTTTACACGTATTATTGAAATTACTTTATGTTTTATGTAATGATTTTCCTATTATATAAAATTGCTAGAAAATCCAATTACTAGTATGGCTAGAATTAAATATGATAATGGAAATTGTTGTATAGGTTACAGTTTTATTTCCCTTATAATTATTTCTATTGCCTGCCATAAAATATGGCAATTATGGAATACAAAGTAGTATTCAACATTGTGTGCTAATTACGAATGTGCGCGCACATTTATTAATCGATGGATCACTTAAAACGTTAAGGAATTTGTCTACAACTAGAATGGTTTTGTTAATTCATATTTTTCATGATCTGATAACTCACAGCAAGTATACAGGGTGTTTCAAATTCTATTTTAACGATGTTTCCCTATCACAAAATGAACACAAAATTCCTTATACATATATGACTTAAAATTATTTATTACTGGGATATGCAGGAAACAAATTTTTATTTAACAATAAGACATAACTGTTCAAAATGGCCACCAGTTTGTTGTATTCAGTATTTAGCACGACGAATCCATGCTTCTCTGGTAATTTGGATGGCAATAGGACGACCGTTGATGATTGCTGCAACTTCCTGTAATAAATGCTGTATATTATATACTTTGAATTTGTTGCTTTTTGTATTTGACATGTGTTATATAATGTAATTTATTTATATATCAATATAGTATTATTATTATTATTAGGAAATTATTTAATGTGGAATTTACATATTTTAAAAAATAAGGTTTTAGTAAAATAATATTCGCGAAAAATGTGTGCCAATATTGCCTGAATTTCAGAATATATCCGTTTGTATGATAGTTAGCAATATACATATATAATTGTTAGTGGGACATATATTTTTACTCATGGTGATTTATAAAAACATATTGGTAAAATTACTCAGTTTACAATTATACAACATACAACATATGAGAATGTTTGTTATTTTTTCAGAATATAATTTTTATGAAAAAATACGGCGCCGTCCGTTCGATACAAAACAGTGATCAGCACCTTTCAGAGTTTTTCTATGAAGTTATGGTTAATATCATCCCCTGAGCTACTCCCTTTCCAGCAAATAAGCCCTCGGGCTAGAAGTTTTTGTTGTTGTTATTCTTCATAAAAGTTTCTACTTCATCCAAAACCAATTAAAACAGAAATGAAATGACATACAACTTTAATTTTTACAAATATAGTATATTAAATTTATTTAGTTTTTCAAACTATTACTTTTGTGCATTATCTTTAAATAATAATAGAAAAAAATGTAATGAATTAAGTAAATCACTCTTTTGTCTGTCCTACTCTTTCAATACAAATATTTGTCATAATCTCTAATTGCGTTCTCAAGGATTATTTAACTATCTTACACCATCTCTGATTTGTTTTTCCCAATAATAATTTAAAAATTTCGGACATGAGGGGAAACTGCTTAATTGGGACAAAATAGGAATTGTGTTCCAATAAATCGGAATCTACTATGTTGCAACGTATTTTTATAGAATCCTTACCCCGCACACGAAGGTGCAGTCATATCACCCTATTTGGTGCAAGGCGGTAATGAAAGGATGTCGTACCCTAATTGCGCGCATGGAGAAATATTTAACTATCTAATAACATGGAGTTTCGTAAATAATAGATGCGCCACCAGGAGCTATAGCGGCATGTAATTTACTGTGACTACATGTATGCGTATAGGTTCAGAGTATTCATTAATGTCATTTGCATTAAAATATTCATAGGAAAACAAAAATTCAGTGCGGAGAAATTACAAGAATTATTTCGTAATGTGCATTAAAACGGAGGCCCACCTTACTTACTGAACACATGGTTTATAGCAACCATTAATAAAAACATATAAATACAACTACTTATGGAAATTAATGTGTTTACCATATGCATTTTATTACGATGGGAAATGTATGCTGGGTGTATAAAAATCAATAGGAAATAAATTGCCTTTATTATCTGGTATAGAATTACAAAATTATACAAACCTATACCAACTTACTGTTAGAAAATAAAGTTGACCCTCGCCACTAACATTTCTATCGCTTACTTTTAAGTTTACGCACTACAATTATAACTTTATAAGTATTTTAATATATACATTTAAAAATTATGACATCTTATTACACACCCTTCAGATTCGAAACATTATAAATATACACTAAAATAATCTGTATAATATTAGTCCACACGGTAACTTATAATATTAGTCCACACGGTAACTTTACTAACTTAGTTTTTCATATAAAGTTGTCGTATTTTATATTTTATAATCGTGTTATCGGGTATAGCTTACTATTTTTACTACTTTTTTTAACTATGCCATAGAATCAACAATATGATGAATTGATCAAATTATTTATTAAAAAGCTTAGGTAATAAAAAAATTAGTGAAGAAAGTATGTAACGAACATGAACCTCGAGTATCGAGTGTGAAGCTCGGCCAATATCTACTCCAAAATTATTGACCCACATTATTAAACGAGTTTTTATTACCACTGATAATGTGTTCTGATAGATTAAGTAAGTAAAGTAAGTAAACTAATATCGTAAACGGACGAATTTTGCTCGAACTTCGATATTACGATATTCGTTATTATGTATTAAGATTGTGCCGAAGAGCCGGAAGGGTGATTTATTAATTATGACTACTAAAATTATACATTAGATCGGAAGTAATACAAACGTTAACGTGTTGTTTTTATTATGGACATATCTGTATTTCTACTTTTAGAAGTCTGTGACTGACATACGTCTCCCAATTAGGCAAAATTTCGCAGCCGCGCAATAAACGTAATCGCAAAATAATGAATACAATTTGCGGACAGTGTTTTAATGAGGCCCTCGAAGTGCCCTCCAAGCCCCTGTTAATGCCTTCGCTGCTTCTTCCCTTCACAAGGAAACATATGACGTCTAAAAATACTTTTTACGGCCATATTCTCTTTAATTGTCTTCAAACTATACCTCCTATATTTCGGTAACATGAACAATATTGCATCCTGAATTGGAACAAACATAGTGAACGCGCAATTTATATAACCTATGAAAGAATAGAGCATGGCCAATTTATTTAAAAGCTTTGATAAAATTATAAGTTTCTGACAATGAAACACTATAAACATAATTTATAGTTCTTAAAATATACAGGACAAATTAATATAATAACAATTATATGAAGCTAGTATTTCTATGTATTAATTTACTTTACAACTAATTAACAAAAATAACTGTTTATACCATCTCTAATATGTAACCTACACGTATCATAATTATTTTAATTAATGCTAAGATAAAATAAGAAATAAATAATTGCCAGAGGGACATTATATTGTTTAATGTAACACAATAAGTAATAAGAACAAAATGTTAAAAAATAAGTATACCTTGTGACAATAAACTGTACAATATAATCCTTATTTGTATTGCCTTATTTTTTATTTAATTGCGTATTTCTTGTTTTATATAAGCATAAAACTACCTTAATTTAAATGATTATGATACACATAGGCTACAGATATAATTCATCCGAGTTATTTTATAAAGAGGAACAATTATAACAATAGCCTTTTGAATTCTGATTGCTTACTACTTAGCTCGCCGGAGGCAAAATAAATTTTCCAATTACCAACGCCGGCGGCGAATTTGTAAACTTCGAGAGGGGGTGTATTGGAATCCGTCCCGGCGGATAATTGTAAATGTTAATCGAAACGAAAACTTTTCGATTCGCCTTCGTTGCAGCGGGTTTAATCTGCAGAAAGATAAGGCCCGTGGGGTCGTGGGCCCGCGCCGCATTGAATCCACCTACATTATCTAAAAAACCGTAAAGGAAAGAAGAATGGAAGTTTACCGCGAGCAGAGCTTTCGCCAGATCAATACTCACATATACTCCCCGGTGCTGCGGCGACTACCCCCGTGTGAGGGGAACAAACAAAGCGGCGTATAGGCACAGCCATTTCGCGTTCTTACGCAAAGACGTAGGAGTCACGTTCACACAGGCTGAGAGGGGCGGTTTCGGCGAGGGCAGCTATGAAAGCCACGTGGAAGCGATACAACATTTACGTAATAGTTTATTATTTAATTGAATAATAAAAGTGTTAAATTAAAACGGCAGCGCGACGTCTGGCTTGGGCAGGTTCTATCCCACGGCGTGTTTCATTTGTAATTGTAATTTAAACCGATTTAACTTTAATTCGAGTTATAAAAGCATTAATGATGCCATGAGAAAATTATTTCGCTTCCACATTGCATATAAAAGTAATTGTTGCAAATTATATTTTATGCATGTATGTTATTTTACATGCAGTTTAGAATTACTCTACAATTAATTGGCTTTCAATTTCAGATTTAACTGCTAAGTAAGCCATTTGCAATTTGAATGTGAAATCTGGTCACCTGTTATTTTACATAACATGTATATTTATTAATAGAGGTTTGCAAAAACACTGAAACAGCTTAATGACTATTAAACTATTTAATATAAAAACAAATTTAAAAAAATCTGATGCGGCTAGTGCAATGCATTAATAATTAAACGGAAATCGATTAAAAGAAATGTCTGTCATTTTTCTAATTTTCAAGCAATTGTTATGAATATATGTATACATTCCTAATTTGGAATTCAGAATTATTTGTTGTTATAATTATTCTCTATATTTTTAACAAAAAAAGAAACTTAGCTAAATTCATTGGACATTTTGTGAAAGTATGCATATATAATGTATCGTTGTCAGAGATGGAATTTTATTTCTTTATAAGACAATACTTGACATAATTAATAACAATTTTGTATACAACTTCATAAATATAGCCTCTTTTTCAAAATAGCAACTGGTAAATTTGGACATTGCCCCGACAGATTTCAACCAAATACTAAACGAAAAGAGTGGTAGTTTATTGTAGACCAACATGTGTGTTACAGACAACTAACGATGGCCAATTTAGAAAAAAAATGCAGGTTTTCAATATATATTATATATATATATATATATATATATATATATATATATAGAGTGTTCTATAATATGCGAGCAAAAATGAAACGTCCAATAGAAAAGTTAACTTTAAGCATAAAAGGTCCTATAAATATGTCACCTAAAAAAAATTCTTATCGATATAGCTACATTTATATTATTTGTTACTTTTTGGTTGAAATAGTAGCGGGAAAGTCTTTTTTACCAACTGCAATCTTACGTTTATTATGATTGCTTGAAACTTATAATCAAATTCTTTTTAATTATTTTGAGAAAAAAATTTATTATATTAAAAAAAGTGCTGTATATTCGACAGAAAAACACACTATACCGTGTCTATTTTGAATATTTAGGTAAAGTGTATTCTTTTGTTAACAAATTCTAAAATATAATAATAAAGAATTATGAATTAAAATATACCACCTACTAAACCGGGGGGAACAGAGTTAATTATAAAAGAAATAATGAATCCAGACATTCATATCAATCTCCAATCGTGTCATGTTACTAAAACTAACAAGAAACACAATAAATGTGAACCTCATCCAAGATCATGCACCAACGGTAGACAAGAGCGAGGCGAAAGTCGAACAATATTAGGGCCAAATTAAAGAAGTCATGGAATACACAAAGAATCTCGTTAATAATGGACAAATGCCAAAGTAGGCATCGACATAACTACGGGAGTTACTGGTTCCCACAGACTAGGTAAAAGTATGTTATAATTGCCGAAAAATTGACTATACACTTGGCACTCACCGCCAGGCCACCAGAGAAACATAGTGCGAAACCAGATAGACTTCATCCTGATTACCTTACTACGCAATTAATTAGGCGCCGATCTCAATATCAGTCAAGAAAATCAAACGCCAATGCCCAATAACAACGTTTGATGCCCAAATACTAGACAGCCCAACATGAAAAAATGTTTCACGTCAATAAATAACGTGCAGACAATGGTACAGAACTTACCACTAGACACACATCAATAATGGGAAGCAATGAAGACAGCAATGACACAAATAGGAAAAAGTCCAGAAGGTAACAGGCAACCAGATGACAAATGAAATAACAGACTTAATGAAAAGACGCAGAGGTTGAAAGAACAGAGACGAAGTCAAATATAAATGAATACACAAGCGCATACGCAGGAATACAAAAAACTGGTATCTTTATAGGGCTATCAGCCGTGAGGCTTTTCCGCCGGTCAAGGGAGAAGAAGCTCAGAGGAGTTTATTCACCCGGTATTTACCTTAACTTCACAGAAAACCTCTGAAAAACTGTGAAAGGTGATTCGCGAAAATTCATTCCCCGCTGGGGATCGAACTCAGGCTCCCCAATGCTCAGTACGAGACGGACGACGCCTCTAACCACTCGGCCACTGAGCTGGGTTACGCAGGAATATAACGCAAGCACAGGAGGAATGGATGGAAGAAGTTGTAAAGTAATAGAAGAACTACAACGCAATCACGACGAATTTAACGTGCACAACACTAAAGAATACACATGTACTCAGCAAAACCGAATATCTTATACTCTGAGGAACTCACATGGGAATGCAATGATTGAAACAGAAGAGATAAACCATGAGTGGAAAAGGTATATATAGAGATCAAACCCCCGGAGACTTTTCCAACGACCAAGACCGGCCCAAGCATAATGAAATATGAAGTAGAAAAGGCTATATGACAAGCTAAAAACGGAAAGCCGAGAGGCCCAGACTAATTATCGGCGGAATGGCTTAAACTTCTAGAGGATGATAACATGACAACCGTTACGCATATATTCAACGAAATCTATGACACATGACATATACCAAAAGACTGATTGAAATCTACTTTTAACCTATTCTTAAGAAAACTAACGCTAAATCCCGTAGTGCGTGTCGGTGATGACCCTAAAACTATTATTGCGCAGTGTACAAAACCGCATCAACAGGAGGTATGAGGAAATAATGTATGCAGAGCAATTCGGCTTTAGAGGTGGTCTAGGCATTAGATGCAGACTCTCCTACACTGTTGCTGGGAAGTGACAAAACCGATATGCATATGTTTCATTGATTATGAAAAGGCTTTCGATCGTACATAGAAAGATAGTCAAAACTATGAAAAATATCGGCCTAGATGATAAAGATATGAGACTGTTAGCCAACCTATATTGGAACGAATCTGCAACCGTTATTGTCAATAACGAAGAGTCTGAAGCGATCTCGATCGAAAGAGAAGTTAGAAAAGGATGTGTCTTATCTCCTGTCCTCCTCAACATCTACAACGAAAATATGTTCAGAGTGACTAGAATAAGATGTACGGGTAAGATTTAGTGCAGAATATGTCTGCAATATCAGATACGCAGATGACAGGACAATTATAGCAGGCGTCAATCGAAGGACTGCAACACATGCTCAACAGTACAATCGAAGAAAGCAACGGATGGGATCTCACGATTATCGACAAGAAAACCAAGTTAATGATAGTTAGTAAGATGGACGTTGAACTGATAGTACTGGCCCTTGATGGGAAAAGAATAGAAAGAGTACAAATACTTAGGCAATTAGATAAATCCATCAATTGACCCGGAAGAATAACATAAATTCAAGATAGAAATGGCTAGAACACTAAAACTACAAACTCTGAAATAAGCTATACAAAAGTATAAGAGAAAGGTTCACCAAATGCTATATATGGACGATTCTTCTATATCAAGGGTGGCCTTTTATGTACATAAGATCTACTTTTGTTCCTTAAAAAAGTGTGGCGATCGACTTGTATAGGCGTAGTCTAAGTGGGGAGGGGAGGTGTGAAATACATATAAGTTTATGCACTATGTTCCAGAGATGATGCATTTCAATCTACGTATAATAGATTGAAATGCAGCAATTATAAAGATTACTTCAGAATATCCATAGAGCGTCTAAAGTACTGCATGGGCACAATGACTCTAACATAACTAATAGCTGTATAAAATCGGCCATTATTCCTCACTTAATGAAAATCAGTGATACCAATTTACAAAAAAGGGGGAAAGGGGGAAACTAGAGAAAATAAAATGTAATCAAATGACGAGCTACTTGGAAACTAATGATGTATAACTAATGACCAGTTTGGATTTCGTAAAGGTCTGCCTTAGTTGGCTCCTTGATAAATGACTTTATTAAGGTTTCATTTCTTAACTTCATGAAGGCAGAACATACGTTACATGTAAGCAAATCATATCTAACGAAAAGGTCTGAAGCCGTATCTATTTCTGGCACTACATCGACCTGCATATGAAATACGATGTTTTTGATGTTCCTCAGGGATCTATTTTGAGACCACTGTTATTTATTCCATACATTCATGATTTTCCTAAATACTTATTAAATTCTAAAACTGCACTCTAGGCTAATGACACAAATCTAATTACTATTAATGATACATTACAAATTACAAAGAAATAGTTCATTTACATAAATCAGTCGATATAGATGGTTTCATTCCAAGCTATTCTTCTTCTTCTTCATTCTTCATTAACAGGCCTGCTTCTTCTTTGCTTAGGTTGGACGTAGGTTATACCCTCATCTTATGGTCGGACGCAACGAGGGTGACTTATCTCTTGCCATGTTCACCTTTCTATAATCAATAATATAATTACAACCTATTACACCTTAATAACGTGCTATTTACTCTACGCATGTTTGATCACAATTTTAAAAGTGTACATATGGATTCTGCCTTGAAATAGAAGGACCCTAGTGGTAGACACAGGATATTTTGGCTTCAATGAAGTATCGTTGCAGGACTAACAATATCTTCAAAAACTTAAATATTATGACCCTGCGGTGCCTTTACATATATGAATTCAGTAGATTCGGTTTCCGTCAGTTTCTGCCGGAATATGCGTTTCGACGAAAAAAATGGCAGAACCTTCGGCCACTGGTGAAACAGCATTCGTATTATATGGATAAAGAATAATGAGATATCTTTTCTTATAATAATTAAGAATGAACTGTATTTTTATAGTTAATGAATTTTCATTTTTAATATTGTCAATCAATTTCTTTTTAAATATGGCATGATGTATTTTAAATGGCTTTGGTTCATCCTACAGGCTATATTATAATAATAATATGATACTAATAATACGCATCGATTTCCCCTAAGAAAGAATATATACATTACAATTACATACTTATAACAAGAGGACATAAAAGAAAGGATATTATCAAATATACATCTCAATACACTATTGTTATTTATTAGCTCTGTTATATGGTTGTAGACTAATCCTGATGAAGCTTTAAAGACAAAGATCGAAAAATATTGATTTGTTGCAACTGAAATTTTCACTGCCCTTACTAGTTACCCAATAATCTAATTTACCTGATTATTTTTTCGGAAAAAAACTATCTTACTATTTAATTTATTTTTACCTTTTACTAATTGGAAACTATAGTTATGTTTTTTTTTATACTAAATGTTTTTATTGATATATTTAATGACTTTTTCACTTGTATAGTTTTAATCTGATTTGGTGAGAGACGTGAGTAAACCATATTTGTGTTATCACTAATAATCAACTTAAAGAAATTTAAGACATTTTATGTTCAAATTACATTTCTTAAATATTTTTATACTCAGAATCAGAATAAGCTTGTCTTTTTATAAACCTTTTATCGATTAAACGATAATATGATCATTAACTTAATTGTATTTATATTATCGATATAAATTGACCAAAACAAGTTAGCAAGCATCTGTTATAATAATAATCATTTGTAAAATTGCCAAAAATAAATTAAATCCAGCAGAAGACTTTCGCACGTAAAATAAATCATATGAAGAAAATGCACGTACGGGCTTGGGCGAATAATAGTAATTTTGAACGACCCCCATTACCTTAATGTCTCTATATTATTTGGGGAATTGCGCACAGCGTCAACCTCATACAGCTTCCAGAAATTGCCCGTCTTTATTGTAGATAGAATGGACACGTTACAACAGTTATACAAAATTATAGCAATGAACAATACGCTGCAATTGTAACAATTAATTTCAAGCAAACGAATACCTCGCCACTTATTTTCGGCTTTTTGATTTATTATCGATGCGCGAGATGTGATAAATAAGGCGAGCCCAAGTCAGCGAAAATTTAATAAATATATTTTCAGCGGGTGCACATGGCAGGGTGAAGCATCATTAGGCTGACATGTCGCAGAGACGCGAGCGCGCGGGGGCCGGGAGAAAAAATCGCCGTTAAAATCGCGTTTTGCCGCCTCTGCCTGCTCTCCCACCCGCAGCACCGTGACTGCCTCGCGCGCCAAGAAAGATGTCAGTCATTTATCAAGCGCGATGGGGAATCATTTTCTTCTAAGTGATATTTTCAGAGTGCTAATCAGTCTTATGTAACCACCCTCGATCAATTACGGAATCTATCAGGCCGAGTTTGCCGGCACCGCTTTTTCATTGTTAGTGTCGCCCCCGACGATGCGGCGGTGCCGGTATAAAATATGGCGCTGATTACATTTTTTTTCTGTCGGGCCGCCTCTCTCTTATTATTTCCTACATCATTATTTTGGATTGCCGAAGCCGAGGCTAACGGCAATACCATCGATCGGTTTAATCTAACGTGAATAGATTCCGACGATTACGTCGATTTAACAAATAGAGTATCTGTTTTGTACAAAATACTTAAACAAAATAAGAATTCTGGCTACAAATTGCAAGATAAATATTATGCAGCAGTAGCAACAGCATTTAGAAAAATCCATAAACATATATGTATTCATCTCGAATTGAACTAACGCGTATAACAACAAAGACATCACTCAATGGTAGAGATGTGAAAATAGGTTAAGAGATGATTGTCATATGCTGAATCTTTAATTTGTCAGCAATAATATTAGTGAATACATCATGGTTGATGTAAGCTACATAAGTAATATATAAGTAAAACTATATGCAACTGAGGTAAAAATAAAATCATTTTTAAATAACAAAACTCATTATTAGGAATACTTTTAAAGCATGTATTGGTAATAATTGTCCGACATCAAGAGAACACAATCTACTCGAGATCTGCTATTGTATGTATTGTATGCTTTAATTCACCCTTTTCTGGTAAGTAGCAGCAGTACAAGTAGAGGTGCCCAGGTTCAACATATTTAAAATATATAAAAATAACTTAATGCAACCATTTTTAACATATCATATAAGATAATAAGATAAAATAAGATATGATAAGTTATTTCGCATTAATTTATGAAATTTAATTAATTAATTAATGAAATGGCCTATTGAAATTATTTATGTATTAATTAATTACATAATATAATTTTATTCAAATGATTCTAATAATAATAAATTTAATAAATGCATAAAAAGTAAATATTTTACTAATATAAACATAACTTGATAGTAATATAAATTTGCACAGCGCATGTGTGTAATCCGTCCCCACGTGAAGGGAATAATAAATTCATTAAGCGTTGACATATTACAGGCCGTTATATTTAGAGTCTCTGGTCTATTTGCCGCATGAAATGCCAGTAATGTATATTTTCTTGGGAAGCAATTTTTTATTCCCGGGCCATTAGTGACCCCCGGCATTCCTTAATCGAGTGTGCGCTCCGCCATTTCTCCACTCATTACGAAGATGCATTTTTCTCCAATTAATTTAACACCGTATAACTCATCGATGTACATTTATATTCTACGAACGAGCCCTCATGCTTATAACTGCGTAAATATGCAACTTTATTATGCGCGCATTTCGCTGCACCGAAATGGTTGCCCTCGATAATAAATTACGCTTCGGCGGCGATGTGAATTACGACCTGGCTTGAATTTTGGAAAAACGCGAATCGAGGACTTCCTAATGGCGGCTTATAAACAAGCTAGATAAACGTAGACATTCTTCCGAGTGATAAGTAAAGTTGCGTGTCGCGAGGGCATATCTCTCTAATTTATAGACGAAGTTTAGCAATAATTAGGCCGCTTTACTACCACGGTCCCTAGCCTCGCCGTCCTGTACATAAACGGCCGTACGTGTTTGTGAAACATTAAACACTTCTTCCTTTCAGTGATTATCATTAATAAATATGAGGTGTAGTAGAATGTCGATTAGCGTTTACATTCGCCATAAATCCGGTGGGGGAATGGAGAAAATATAATTACTCGGTCTACTCCTTCAATTACGTAAAACCTATTTTAATTAGGAGTGCTACGTGTCTATTACAAACGTTCGTATTTTATGCGAGCTTCAATACTTAAGGTTTATTAACGAGATACCGTCATGCCTCATTCATTGCCCATATACACTGAGTTATAGATATGGAATATGATTCTTGCACACATAGTATTCTTGTTCAATACATATATAGCATTTTGAGAAAATGTTACACAAGCATATAATTACTCGTCATAATTTAAATACTAGTGGTTTTTTAGAACTGCTTCGAGTTTTATTGGGACAATTATAAATATTAGTGATGTCTTGTGTGCAACGAGTCTAGTTTAAATAAGTAGTGTTTGTAATTGTTGGTTATAAAATCAATCAATAACCTCTGCGGCGATGTGATCAGCTAGATTTCCAATATTTGGACATTTAAAAAAACGTTTAATGGTATCTCGTAATCTCATCACATTATGATAAATTGACATAATTAAAGAGACCGGAATTGGGACTTGAACACCGGTTTATAACATATTTCCTACTTATCACCGCCAATAACTCCTTAAGTTTAGCTGTAATTCAACACATATATTTTCAATCTTACTATCTTGATAATTATATGTAGCAATTAAAACTTCATTTAATTTTATTTATTCGTACCGTTTAAATAACATTAATCATTTTATAATTATGTTGGTAAATTATACAATTACAGAACTTTTAAATTGCATTTAATTAATATATATTATACTTTGTACCACAGTGTTGAATATAAACGCATATAAAAGCAATTATTATTGAGCATTTTGGTGAAGAAAAAGAATCTCAAGTTTTTATATTTCGCATGAGTACAAATGAGCGCCGTAACTAGACGTCCTTTTCATGTATCAAAGACAATGGAAATATCAATTTCCTTTGTGAGCAATGTATAAAAATGCTTTTGTGTAAAATGCTCATATTTGACATTGTTCGCGCCGTTGTTTGTGATGAATAAGAGAGGAGCGCCGTAACAAGTTTCATTTGGCCATGATTGAAGATGTATTATAAGAGATAGGACCGTAACAAGCGCGTCTCACCCCCGGGGAAAGCGCGCCGCCCGCGCTAATGGGCGGCGTGGGGGCCTCCGCCGCCCCGATAGCGCCACCATATCGGCGACTACGTGCTTTCTCACCCTATAACATCGACGGGCCACACATCAGCACGCAATTATTTATTTATCTGATACGCATAAACACCGCCATGGGATAACCGGGGTAGGAGATTATGCATATTGAAATTAATAACGAACGCGCAACGGCGGGTTTGGTGGGAACTTTTCCTCTTTAGCAAACAAGATACCTTCCGTATGCAAAGGACGAGATAAAAAATAAATATTAATATAAAAAACGTGTTATTCAAATATATATAAATATTTAAATGCGCTCGGGGATGGGGAACTAAAGTGGGCACAGGTAGCAAAAGGGCAAAGGGTTAAGAACCGGGGATTAATAAGAATTATTTTCGGGGGGTTACAATGGAAAGGTGTTTGCGGATAATGCGAGCACACCGAAAGGGAAACCCATCCATTCGGGACGGTCCGATAGCTACGGAGAATATAAATTGCCGTTTTGTCAAATGATAAATAAACTTTATAAATGGGTGTTGTTGACTATAATCATGTTAAGTGGTTATATACAACCCGAAAGTAAAATGCAGTTTTATTTATTGATTTCTCTCACCTCCCAGGTATCGGGACTATAAAGTATGCACTTCAAAATGCGATGACAATAAATTATTGAAGGTTACAAACTTACTGTAAAGTTAAATATATTTCTTATACACAAATAATTTAAACTTACATATTCTTAGCATATATATATTTCGATAGAAAAAGCAAATTAATTTATTTCGTAGTACTTAATCATAATAATAATTTACCATTATACGTTATATATCATTTTTAATCAACATAATTAAAGTTCTATTATTTATTATATTATAATTACTAATTATTATAATTTTAATAAGTGGAAATCAAACTACAATTTGTATAGCCAAGTACTAAAGACATTATCAAACCAGAATCATGAATTGATAATTGAAGTGCCCTCCTAACGGGAGAATAGCGGTCCCTATGACGTGAACAAAAGGTAATAAACACAACAAATATATCATTGATCAAACTTGTGAATATTCAATTCTGAGGTACAATTCCTGACGGTAGTTGTCTGAAAAATGTATTCGTTTGGATATCCAAGTTTCCTAACCGTACCTCAATACTACGTAGTTTTTAAATATATTTATATTAGACATATGTGTTGAATTCACGTTACAAATTAGTAGACGTTTGAACGTATGCTCGCAAAATTCGCACCTCAGATGTGCTTTCTACGTCACATTTTATAAAATTACAAAATAAAAACATTTTTCATCGATTTTAAAGCTGCATTTGATTCGATGTTGCTTGAGGTAAGTTCGCAATTCTAAAAATATCAGAACCATAACTCAAGTTAAAAATGCAATAACATTATTTGGCAACACAAAATGACATGTCAGCACCATTTAGTATGGACAACGAATTATATCTTCAAACACTTCAATAGGAAAAGTATTTGGAATTGGTAGCAGACGTTGGGAAGAACATTTCTTATAAAACTGTATAATGAAAGACAATTTATGAACTGCATCAAAATGTTTGAATAAATGGCTATAGACAGGATTGGACTTCGAAGTAATAATAACTGAATCAATAGAAGTTAGTTAGGACATGAACTATCACACGATAATTCAAATTCGAACAGTTCTACCTTATACATCTAATACTCAGTCATTATCATCATCAACCTTTTTTATTGGGTTGTACGCCTTCTGGTCCCTTGTCTCCAGTCGTCTTTGTTCTCCCAGTCTCTATGGTTCAGGTTTCTTGCTGATGTGTACTTTCTAATCCAGCCTATCCTCGTTGTTTTTGGCCTTCCTTTCTTTCTATTTTCTATTGGTATCCAGTTCTTAATTAGTTTTGGTAGTCGCTGCTCACTCGTCCTTTCTACATGGCTTTTCTATGTCGTGGATTATATCAGTTTCGATTTCCATTATATCTTTTATGGCCTTATTTTTTGGAACTTTGTCCAGTCTTTTCCAGCCGATCTGCGCCATAATTCCATTTCTAATACCCGCAGTTTATATTCTATTTTGCTGCTCATTTGCCATGTTTTTGCTACATATAGCATTCTCTGTAGAATAGAATTGAATAGGAGCTTTTTATTTTTCTTCGAAATTTGTTTGGCCCATAGGATTGAGTCTGCCTCTTAATGTCTTCTCTTGGAGTAACCGTTGTTCTATTTATGGTTCCGTCCGTCCACTGCTTGTTATTTTTATACTCAAGTATGGGTATTATTGGCACGAGCAATTTCGACGTCTTGATCCAGGCCCACTTGGTGTCCTTATATTTTGTCCTCTCCCTCACATAAGTACTTCGTCTTGTCCTTGATCTTCTTTTATTAGTTTCCTTCTATATATTGTACTAGGATCACCTGAGAGAAGTGTAGCGTGTACAGCGTGGTGTTTATCGTTCAATTCGACACCCATTTTATGGCATGCTCTCCTCCATTCTCTTAACGTTTTGTCTATATATATACATATATATATATATATATATATATATATATATATATATATATATATATATATATATATATGTTAAATAATATGGAGGACACACAGAATCCTTTCCGCAGCCCCTTCTGATTTCGAAGTTTTCTGATAGCTAGCATTCTATTTTTATTCTTGTTGTTTGTCCTTTGTATAGTTGCACCGCATTTATTATATTATTATATGTTTATCTGGGATTCTTCATGCACGTTCCAGAGCCTATTCAAAGGGATTGTGTCGTAGGCCTTCGAAAGGTCTACGAATAGAAGATGTCATTCCCCATTTCTTGCCACCCTTTTTTCGTGCAGCTGTGTAATTGTATATATGTGGTCTGCCTATACCCACTCCTGCAGTCATACCAAAAATTTAAATATTTGAAACTAAACTTTTCGAACACTTCTCCATTCACTCTCGCTCATGCCCACTTCGTTGGTGAAGTAAAAACAGTTTCCTTCTATTATTTTTTTATTTTTAGAATAAGTTTGATTTTTAGCAAGGTTTTGATTGAATAAGGCAATTTCTTGTAAATGAGTACTTTTTATGATGGCAGACTGTTGGTGGAAACTGGAGTAGTGTTTGGTGGCTTTATTAGTTTATTTCTAAAACTATGATCGTGTCTTGATTAATCTTTATTTAACATACTTCAAATACTATTGATGAATTTTAACGTTTCGTGTAGGTAGATGCTTGGTACTGGCAGAATTTTGAGCTTCTTGAATAGTTGGCGACAGCTGGTGTTGGGTTTTTGATTACATATTCCTGCATGAGCCGCTTCGAAACGATGAATATCTGTGTAGCCCCAAAATATTGTTTCATTAATTAGTTGAGTTGGGACTGACAGTGAGCCATATATACTACGCTAGCAACGTAGCCAAGAAAACAAATTTATTAAATGCCCTACATCTTATTACAATATCGTTGAACTAA
This sequence comes from Lordithon lunulatus, assembly GCA_963942505.1. Lineage (NCBI taxonomy): Eukaryota > Metazoa > Arthropoda > Insecta > Coleoptera > Staphylinidae > Lordithon > Lordithon lunulatus. The sequence goes on from OZ012666.1 coordinate 48,901,875, forward strand.
GTATCCAAAACAACAATTCAAATTATTTCAAACACGTTGGTTGTTCAAAAGACCAATCGCCTGACATGACGACAAGCGAGCGGTTAAGGCAATGTAACTGTTTCAGAGGGCTTAACAAAATAAGGCGTTTGAGAAAGTATTTTAAGTGACAATGCAACACTTTCATTTAATGAAAATGAAGAGCATGGGAAACAAGAAAAATTGCAACAAAAAAACAACGAAATGAGAAAAGAGCAGGATGTTTTACCGAGTAATTTGCAGTACAAGCGCGAACATCAAATGCAAATAACGCTGGATGATTTTTTAAAATTTTCAGAATTAAAAATTAGAATCGTATATAAATAATGGAAAATTAAAGAGGTAAAAACTTTCTCGTTCTAAACAAAACTTTAATTATTATGATAGATATAATAAACTAATGTTTAATATGCATAATTTTTCGTTGATAAAATATGTATTTCTCTGAAGGCTATGGTGATTCCTAATTTAGGATTAAAATACCATTAAGAGCTATAAAAATAATGAAAAAAATCCAAAATATAGAGTGATACCATTCACATATATTTCTGAAAGTTATAAATAATTAACGAAGATGCTTGTCCATCTTACAATTTATATAATTTATTAAAGATCGACAATTAGGATCAACTATTGATTTAAATTCTCACTCTACTTTTACACCCTTACTTTCATAAATAAGTTACCACTACGTATCGCTCATCGCTCAACATTGTGTGTCTTCTTTCACTAACTAATCTAATTAACATCTGCATCAACAAGCATTTTGCATAATCACTCAAAGCGGCAAAAGATATTTCCATTTCTAAATATCTCATGTATGTTATGAACAAATAATAAATAATAATCGCAAACATCATTTAAATAAACCTAATACGTAAATAAATTTATAATTCCACTAAAACTAGGGTTGTCATCCGTCCAGATTTTCCCGGATTTGTCGTAGTTTTTCAGTTGTCCTGGATTTTAAACATTGGGTCCAATTTTATAAAAGTTTGTAATCATTTATGTCTTCCTACATTTGGGTCCGCATTTTTCTTTGTGATTTATTCTTAACGACATTCGATTGGATGGATTTGTTTACTTTAAATGAAAATACTTCATGGATTATGTTGAAAATAGCCTTTTATTTTTACAAGGAACTACATGAAACTGATAGATGCATGGATATTACTAAAAAGGAAAGATGTTCTGAAGGTAATAGGAAATATTAAAAAGACTGATAATACTGAAACAAGTTGATCTCAGAATTTAATTTACAATTTTACATTTTGGGTCTATGATTATTTTGAAAAATCTCAAAATAATCATAAACCCAAAATGTAAAATTGTAAATTGTAATTTTTATTTTCAAAATACAAAGTTTACTTATATTTATTTCAACCTATAGATTAGTAAAAATTAAACTACTTTTTGTTTATATTTGATAACATATAATCGTTGACATAACGTTGAAAAAAACGTCCGGGTTTTAAGCTGAAATTTAACCATGTCCACTTTTGTTCAAAATATTCATATGTATATTACAAATAATACTAAATACAATCTAAAAGGAATGCACTGATATAATTTTGTTTCCAAAATTCAACAAACACTTGAGAAAATAAATCGTTTTACAAATCAAACCTGTCGGAACCGCTCTCCTGCAAACGTATTCCCCAAGTTATATATGGCGTTCCTCCGAGGTACAGAAATAAGATATTGTATGAATAAATTGGCAACAAATAATTGTAATCGCGTTTGTTGATTGCTGATTGCCTTTTAAATTCCGACAGTGTTTCCAGAGGGGAGGCACTACTTCTATGGAAAAACTATGTATTGTTTCTATAAATACTGCTACTTATATCTTCAATAACTATTTATAGATTGGATAGTTTATGAAACGTTAGCGCACGTATGTATTTTATATAGTATTAAAATACTATATAAAATGCATACGTATAATAAACATAATTAAATATGTTGGCATTGTGAATTATAATTAAGAGTAAGAAACATATTCATATGAGAGGTTAGGTCATATTAAATATAAATTACCTTCTGCAAACACATTTTTCAGATGTGGATTAAAAGCACTAATGTCATATTATACTCGTCACAATTAAAACTCACTGAATCACTTAAAACAGTTTTTACAATATTCAAGATTTCGAACATGACCGTGTTTATCTCTACGCGTTTTTCGGGCGACACTAGCCGGCCCATGAATCATGCATCGTCTCTCGGTCGAACCCGTTACCCGCGGAATAGTGCTGTCCTTTTTTATTTAATTATTAAATATTGATTTATGGCATATTTGGCAAGCCGAATGTTCTGAAATCGAGAGATATAAGTATAAAATGATTTTAGCTACATGGAGCATTAATAAAATTATGGTAAAATGCCTTAGATTACTAGTAAGTTTTTTTGGACCTTAATCACATGACAGGCTCTTCGATGCGCATGTGACTAAGTAGTCTTTCAGATGTGACTGCGTAGGCGATTGTTGCAACGAAATATGTATTTAACATAGTTATTACAATCAAAATTAGTGCGTAATTCAGTATTGTGAGTTTGTGTGTGTGTTGCGTTGGTGAGGTGCTGAAGAAACACAGCGGAGATGTCACAATTCTAAGGTTAGTTGACTATTATTATTTCATTTGGGCGTTTTATGACTAACATACTTAAGAATAGAGAAGTATGATACTGTTACATATTTTGACAGATGAATATAACGCTTTAAGGTGACCAATTACCCATGTATACGCGGCTATAAATCAAACACCATTCGCATATTAAGTGAATTTCAGTAAAATAAAAATTAGTTTTGATTCTTAATCTACTCCTTTGTGAATTTATTCTATTCATATGCTTCAGAAAGCCTACGTATTCACGTATTTAGAATCCAAATGAATTTATTTCCAATTATATTATTTTGATGTTTGGCATATTTGGTTTACCGAATGTTCAGAAATCGGGCGATAATCGGGACATCAATCATTGTAGACATGATGCAAATCATTCTTCATATAGATGTGATATATTCGAAAAGTAAAAATCGTAAAATTTCATATAGAAATAAAATGTTTGTTTACAAATTACGCTCGTATATGACGGTGCTCCTGAAAGAAACGAATAGGATAAGCATGCGGTAGGAGTCGTGTGAGCGGGTAGTGGAGGTCGAAGAAAGACCACACTAGTTGGAAACAGCCACTGGTGAGGGATATGTGGATGAGGTAGGTGTAAGACAGAAAGCGGATGGAGAAAATAAGAGAGGGAGGATGTATGAAATAGTAGGTATGTCTGAGGTATATCGTGTATATCCTGTTTCGTCGCATATTCGAAATATGAGTATTTAGAAATTATTCAATAGAGTTTGGATATATGACCGTCCCATTTAAGATAGCTTTGTATTATGATGTCTAAAAATTTAACATGGTCCGTTTCAATTACTCCATCACGTGCCTATGTTAATACTTGTCACCCTGAATTTTATGTTAGTTTTGCCCCCAAAATGCTATTAAATGATGCATACGCTAGTTATGCATTTCAAGCCATGTATGCGGAATCTCTAGAATAAATTAACAAATGCATTGTGATAAATGGAGGAAGAATCAATAACTTTCTATACGCCGATGTCACCGTACTATTGGCCGATAATACACCAGGTTTGTTGCTACAAAATATCAATAATGGAAACAACAATACAGGTCTACTATTGCATATGAAGATGACCAAATGTATGATAGTTTCCAAGCAGCAAAACCTAGATGGATAGTAAATGATTGAACATTTTGCTATTGAACGCATCCAACATTTCAAATACCTGTAATGCTAGCTAAACGAACGACGAGGCAGTCACCAGGATATTAAGAGCTGCGTGGAAATGACAAAGAAAGCCCTCACGAAAATAAGTAAGCTACTGATGAACTGAATCCTCACCTTAGAACATGGATAGGAAATGGAGGAGTGGGCCCTCTCTAAAGCAACGAAATTTAGGCATTCGTATCATGCCCACGCTCCTGAGTTCATGGATAGAAAAGGTGTCAAACATAATAATTCTTGAACGAATAGTCAAAATCGCCGACTTACTGCCACTGCAAATATCCCGTAAGCTTAAATACTTCGGCCATATAATGGGCAGCAACAAACATTACAATTAATTTTAAAGAAAAAATAGAGAGATATGCAGCCGCGAACGTAAAAACATCTTGGTTGAAAAACCTAAGAGACTGGTACAGGAAAGGTACCAGATCATTATCCAGTGCAGTAGCATCCAAGGTACAAATGATGATAGTCAACCTTCGCTAGAAGAGGCACCGAAAGAAGAAGAAGTAATTTATGCAACATCTATCAGTGTAAGCTACACTTAACTCGCCTATATAACCTAGTCCAAGAGTAACAAATGTACACTTATAGGAGACGATATAAGTGTAATTTGTTACACTGATGATTAAATTACACATACATTACCTTCTGTTTTTCAATTCAATTGCAATGAGTGGCTCCTGTCAACATATTAATTATAAGTTTACTCATGTACCATTACAGTCGTTATACATTAACACTCACTGAATAATATGTTTTAATTTTTTCGAATATAACCGAGTAGTATTTTTTGCAGCCAGGCCGTGTGCACAAACCGGCTCGTCACTCGAACTCGCAATATGCAGTATATTCCTGCTATTTTCTATTTAATTGTATTATGTTGATTTTGGATAAACTTGGCAATCAGTCATTGAAACAAAGTTAATAAAATTCGACAATTTATCCAAAACTTCTTGGGAAATGATAAATACTAAGTAGAAACATTACCAAAATACACCAACCCATGATCTTGCCAGTGAATTTAATGTACATTTTAATAATATAACAGCTCTGATCGTAAAAGATACGAATATCATAAACATTCACTATATTAGTAACATTTCATCAAATGTCAATTTAATGGTATATGAGTAATTGTAGTAAGAACAACACGATACAATTTAACTTAAAATATTAATAAGTTGAAATCAAACTGCATTTTGTATACCCAAGACATTTTCAAACCTAAATCCACAATAGATGATGGCAGGCCATCTTAGGGGCAAGACGTCAAGTGCGCCATTGGACGTGAACTAAAGGTAGTAAACAGAAAAAGTTATCATTGATCAAACCTAAATTGTGAATTTAAAATTCTGAGATACAACTCCCGACGGCAGATGTCTAATAAATGTGCTCGCTCGAGTTTTCTCAACCTATTTTACAAATGGATACACCTAATGAAACGACCACATACAGTAAAGTTGAGAAATAGAACAATTAGATGTTATGTAATGTCGATGGCATTGGTAGTGTTCCGCAGGGAAGTTTCATGTTTTCATAATATTCATATATATATATTCATAATATTCATATAGGTAGGAATTGTGATATCTTATCAGATGTTGATGACATATACCTACTTCTACGAGGTAACTCTGTTGCAAGTGTATGCTTGAATAGGGATAAAGCAACGAAATATAGAGTGCGTAAGAAATAACTATCTTGTTTTAAATAGTACCAAGCCGAATTGTGTACTTTTTAAAAGACGTAAGATACAATACACATACCTGAACATATTTTTTTCTATGACAATAAATATAGATACAGTGCAAAATAGGCGTTTTCAAAACGAGTTATCGAGATACACATACACATTAGGGTCAGGGCATAAGTGGTGAACGTCAATTTCCTTCAACCACGCAAAATCTAGTAGGTTTTCCTCAATCACTATTGGTCTCCGTAAATAAATTACCGAACTGAAGCGAATGCAACAAACCGCAACAAACCCTGTGTTAGTTAGCTAGATACAGTATAAAATAAACGTTTTTAAAACGAGTTAGCGAGATACAAATATACAAATTAGTGTCAGGGCATTGGTGGTACCCATCTAAATGAATGGTGACCACTAAAAATAATCTGTATCTCAAAAAAGCTCCAGTTTACGAATTAGTAACAGGAGCAATAATCAAACAGCTACTGGATAAAGCAGTGATTTACTTCACATGTATTTTTAATTCTATACTAAGAACGAATGATACCAAAACCAGAAAAAAATGCCGAGGAAGCTGCATCGTACCCTTCTATAAGCTTGTAGGAAATTATATCCAAACTCCTTGAGAAATTGTTAACAAACCGACTGAAACCGATACTAGACGAAGAAAACATCACCCCTGAACACCCTTTTGACTTTGGAAACATGCCACAATTAAACAAGTCTACCGTGTGTTTGAAATCATGAGGAATAGTTTTTAATATAAACAGTTCTGTTCGACAACCTTTTTGGATATATCGATATGGTTATTATGCAGTAAGTTCAATGGCAGAAAAAGCTTCCCCATGTTTGGAAGATTATAAATGTAACATTCAAACTACGCAAAGGAACCTGTCCACCAGCCCGAGGATTCTAAATATATGGGAATGCACCTCGACAGGAGGCTTACATGGAATAAACACATTTTCACAAAACGCAAACTAAATCTAAACTAACAATGCAGAATAAATTGTTGTGCATAAAATTATATTGAAAGCTATATGGACGTAATGGTATTCAGCTGTGGGCACCACGGGCTCTTAAAACATTAAATTCAAATTTAAAACTTTACGAAATATTACTAAAGCTGCTTGGTATGTGACAAATAATTTAATACATCAAGACCATTTTTTTTTAACAAGGATCAATTAAAATCCTTGTTAAAGAATAAATGGAGTTCGCAATACATCAGAAGTATAGAAGGGCATTGAAACTTGCTAGCCATGAGTGTGTTGGACAACAGTAACACCACCTATCACCTAAAGCGGTACCACATACTGGGCATAGCATACATAAGCTAGTCAATATAGTTATGTGATAATAATAATTAAATATTAAGAATTTATTTGAATCCTTACTGTAGACTCTAACGCTCAGCTATTATTAATACATTAAACATTAATTAAATGCCCGCAAACTGATCGCTAATTATACCATTTGTTGTAATACAAAAAATTATTTCTTTACATCTGGTAAATCAAATTTGGCATGGTAATGTAGTTTTTAGAACAAGCAAAACGTTTTACAATGATCGATAACGAAAAATTAAAACTAACAATGATTTCCCTTCCGGGCAGTAATTCGGAGACACACTGTATATATTATTATATATTTTCTAATGCTTAAAATAAATCTGATAGATGCTATTAGGAAACATGTATCCTAACTAAAGACATCCAGTTATGTTTGCCCTCCCTTCTTACATCTGTGCAACAATACTCCTTACGTAATTCTCGCGCCACTCTTCCCAATGTAAACGTCTGTAAGTGGCAGCCGTAATGAAATATTCGAGGGTGTATTATTAGCGAGGAATATGTCAATTAATGGCTCATCAGCGGCATTAGAAGTGTTTGCACTGAGACCCGGCTGTAAGTCAACATTCGGCGCGGCGTGGTCGTCCTCTTTCAGCGCGCCGCTATCTCCCGTAAAACCGTCTTCCTTTTTTTGCCTCTCTCATCCCTTGCAGCGTATTGATTATCCTTCAGGAGGGGCGCAGTTTGTTTGCATCGGAACGACACACGACACTGTCGTTCGCTTCTTTATTATAATATATTTTTTTGAGCCCCGAGTCCCGGCGCGCACTATTTATTATAAGGGATTTTCAACAAGGACGAGTTTTTTTTACGCTTGCACGGTGGAGACAGAAGACATCTTTTAAATCCATTTAGAGCGGCTGGGATAATATGAAAGGTTTCATTATAAAATACTTACCGAGATTATTATAACATTATAATGATAAAATACATGTTTCATTATTAAACAATTTAATGTTTAAAATAACGAATATCTTTATTAGATTCATCTGAGTACTAAATTACAAATTATCTTTTTACTTACATGAATGCAACTAATAAAGGGCACTATTAACCGTTATTTAGTTTCGCAGTCTGTGCACTTTGCATATAGTACCAATCGCCAACATATACCCATATAGTTACATAAAATTAAATATTATAATAATAACATGATTTTTTGATATTGCACCCTTTCTATAAAAGTGACACAAGGTTCAATTTAAGTTTCACAGCGTCAACAGTTAGAAAAAAACAGGATTTATGACTTGTCGAACGGGTGCGATATATAAAATACCTTGAATATTGATTATTACAACGCCAAGAATAATCTCTTCAGTAAAATAACTTAAAATAAGATTTTAAAATTTAAAACATATTGTGCTCATCGTATTCCTAAGTATGTCCCGTTTATAGGATCATTAAAACACTAATTAAATTCGTTGAATCGTTAAAATATACAATTAACACTCGTCATTTCCATTTCCAAGGAAACTATATACAGTGAGAGCCAGAACCGTAAAAAATGTTGATACTGCTACACAATTATCTAACTAAATAAAATTTCGCCACAGTTGGTAAACCAATAAATATGTATAATAATATTATACACATTTATAGGTAAAGAATAAGAATACGCTATGATACAAGTATTGATGATGTATAACAGCCGCGTTTTGGATAGTTGTCTTTATTATTTATTAATATGTATACTCTAAGATTTATGATATAATTCTTCGGAATAATAACACTGTATAATAACAAATATTTAATGTGCGTATATGTAATATGGGTGGCGTTTAATTAATATGACTTTATACAGATTGTAATTGTTCGGTTAAGTAGGTGTAATTACCTGACTATCTCTTAATTCGTTTTGCATAATTTTGGAAGGTGATTAATATTTTTCATAAGATTATCCATAAACTGATAATTCTATTATATAATTTGTTGTATTAGCCAAGTAATTATATTTCAATATGGTAAACCATTCAAGTTAATCATCTCATTATAAAAGGCAAATTTTGAAAAAGCAGTTACTTACCTGGGGTGCAAACGCAGGCAAATAGTAGTCCGAAAACCACGGACACTAAAGCTATCTATCAAAAGACGATACTATCGACAAAATATTTAAACAATATATTATTAAATCTGAGGTCACATATTTGATATTTGATAGTTAAACGGGCCATACTATATGGTCTGGATGGCGAAACTCTTACATATTTCGACATATTTTCTTGAAATACACACGTAACAACGAGCTGGGGCTCTCACATATTTCTCCTTTTCCACTAACCAGTATTGATATTATTATTTTTTGTATCGATAGTCCGATGGTGTCGCGAATATCGATCATTCCATTGTGTTTATTCCATAGTGAATATCATTAGTCAAATAAATGCTCTGGATTTGGTGACAATGAGTTAAAATTATGTCCATAAATGTAAATATAAAAAATAGTATTATATATACACATTTAATCGAGACAAATCGAAAATAAGGTGTATATTACGAATAATATAAACCGGAAAAATATAATCTTATTTTATTGCTATATTTCTAAAGCAGATTAAACTTGTAACGATATAATGTACTCCCCAATTAATTTCCCGTTCCCCGTCGTGTTCTTTTCCTGTTCCACCAAGGACACATCAGTAGGAAATATAAATATTTGATATATTATTGACTCTGCAATCATTATGTATTAATGCCGGCCCTATATTTCCCTCCCTTAAAAACCTAATATTAGGAAACCCATCTATCATTTCCGCTGCATAATACATGGCAAACACGAAAACAGTATAATTTAGACCGAATATATTAAGGTCGTAAAATGTAACGTTGTTGGTTATTTTTTACGATGTATTAAGAAGGTTCCTCAATTTGTCAGACCATTGATGTCAGCACTCCAATCGATTTTCCCGATGAGAAGTGAAGTTGCCATAACGTCAGTTCGATTCGTGAATTTTGTATTTGAGTCAGTCAAGTTCATTTCGCCCCCATGTGTGTGTTGGGGTGGCGGCCCCCATACATGTCCACTTAAATTATAACGCATGCGCTGCAATGACAAAGAAAAACAAAGCCATTAAGTGATCGGCCATGAAAACTTGCATGAGTTGTTGTGTTGGTGGGGGTTTCCCATCGATATTGACGGAGTGATTAGGGGAACGTAATTGATACGTATCGAAGGAAACGTGAAGTATCGTGCGGAAATCGAACGGGAGCTATGGCGTTAAACTCCGCGATGCCTTTAATAATGCACGGCTCCCTTTTCCCGCTTAAACGTAATTATAAGGAATTATCTAAACATGCCTTATAAATTACCTCGGCGACTGGCAGGGCCGCTATAAAGTTATCTTCGCCACGGCGAAGACGGAGCCATAAACAAACATCCGTGTTTACGTGAAACTTTATATTGCGCACACGTAATATTAATTTTTTATTGTTTGCCATAAAGTTTGCATGCCGGTAATAAAATTATGAAAAGTTATGGGGGAGCGGTCCGGCAATTTCATGCATTATTGGATCATCACTATTACTAGATGCGTTCTGTTACGCGAAAATAAAACGACCGCTCCATCATATCTGGAATATTGAATGTTGTAATCCCAGCGATTTGAATTTCAAAGCGGCCCCGGGTGTGGATTTTACGAATATCATAGGAACACAGTGCAGTCCATTAAACGTACCTCCACTTACGTTTTGAATATATATCTGCGTAATAACGAACTAGTTTAAGTAAATATTGGTTTAATAATTCTTGGAAATCATACTTATACGAGTTGATATACTTCTGATTATTAATTTTTATTTCCAATTTTCAATTATCCAATGTTATTTTATTACTTTTACATACGAAGTATGGATGAAGCATTGTAATCGAGCGCCAATCTAAAAATATCTATTTTTGCGCAAATCCTTTTTATTAGGTTTCCTAATTATTTTACGGTCTTCTCTGGGAAATGTAAGTCCGTCGTCTGTGGTCTGTCTATCTCTCGAAACTCTGTCTTGATTAGATTTTAGTGTTGTTTTAAACAACTACTTTCCTAAGCCTAAGCTCTAGGGATGTTTAAGTTTTCCATCGTCGTTGTATACATACAATAACGGTATTCGTTTTATAACGAGTGTCATTGTAATACAATACAATATACTATTTCAGCTATATAATATGAGATTTTTGCTAAAAACGCAGCTTTGAATAGATATTTTTACATCCTGTGTACAAAGAGTAGCTGGTATTGAAGTATTGAACATGAAGTAAAAATTGTCAGCATTAATTATAATACAAATTATTGTTATTTTTCAAGACCAACCAAACGTTTCAAGCGGCTTGAACTCACATTGATCATCGGAATATCATTTGATCGCAGTATTATTTGGCAGCTATAATCTGACACCTATGATATTTGAGCTACCAAACCATCTTCTTCTTTACGAAAGTCGTCTATCATCGTGGCAATTTTTATTTTTGATAGTACCGCTCTGAATAATTCAATTGAGCTACTGTTTAACTACTGCCCTAGATTATTCAACCATGAAATGCTTATTCTACCTATACTTCGTTTTCTTAGTATCTTCCCTTGTATGATAGTTTGTAACAGTGTATATTTCTCTCCTCTTGTCATGTGGTTCAGGTATTGTAGTTTTCTGATTTTGATTGTATCTACGATTTCTCCTTTTCCAACATACTTAATACTTTCTTGTTTGTTGTTTTGCTTATATTTTTATACCATTATTATCTTTTTATTAAATTAGCCTCTTAGCTGTCCATAGACATTATTTGCGATGTTTTGAGCCAGTGTATCTGAGATAGCATTTAGTTATCTTCAATTTGCTAAAAATCCTCTCGCATGCTGATGCGTGTTAAGAATTGGGCAAGCGGAGGGTGATGAAAAGTTGGCCCTTGTCATACGCGGACGATGTTGTAATGTTGGCCATGTGAGTACAAGAAATGGCAAGAGGTTAGATCGATTCTTTGGAAGGCGAGGGCTGGAAGTATTTCAGGAAGAAAAGTGAAAGAAAGTTTGACGTGGGGAGAAGAAAAGGTGGTGAAGGTGCAGTACCTGAGCTTTATGTTAGCTGAAAATGGGAAATTAACAGAGCACATCTGGTATGTCATGCATAAAACCCTAGTGGAAGTGGAGCGAATGAAGGTGTCGTGGCAGAAGGAGTTAAGAGATTGTTTTAGTTTCAAACTGCTTATATGGGACTCGTGAGTGAGATCCATTTGCTGTATGGTACTGAGGTATGGGGTGTCACGGAAGTGAAACAGGCTAAAAGAGTGCAAGTGCCTGAAGTGATTGCTAGGCCTGGAAAGATCAATCCTAAGATATATAGTACTACAGGAAACTAATAGAATGAGTGTAGGATGTATGGCTGCGGCAAGAGTGATGAGGTATGACGGAGTGGTAGCGAAAATGGGTCATGAAAGGCTGGTAAAATTGGTAAGGAATGTATGTAAAAGTGGTGAATGGATGTATGGATTTAAATGTTTGTATGAAAGGACTGGTTTGTCATTAGCTGCAGTGCAGAAATGACAGAAGGAATAGGTTAGGTCCTAAATTATTGCAAAGAAGATCCTGAAGGACAGCGAATGGTAAATATGGCAGGGAGACATAGAGAAAAGCAGATATAACTGGAGGTGTAAGGTACATAGTCGTCCGCCCTTGTACTTGACACAGCCTATGGCGATAGAGGAGCGAATGTTAATTGCATGGTTTAGGTGTGGGAGCGTAGAAAGCGGAGGTAAATACTGGATGGATGAAGATTATAGGAATGTAGGTTGTGTGGAGAATGCTTGGAATTAATTGTTTGTAAGAAAGCACTGGTTTGTCATTGTCAAGTGCAGGAATGGTAGAAGGAAGAGGTTAACTCCGAAATTATTGAAAAGAAGACTCTACAGGACAGCGAGTGGCAAATACGGCAATGGGAGCAGAGAAAAGCTATAACGGTAGATATAAGGATGTACAGGTACACCGCAGTCTGCCGTTGTACATGACAGCCCATGGCGATAGAGAGCGAATTTTAATTGCAAGGTTTAGGTGTAGGAGCGTGGAAAGGCGAGCTAAATACTGGATGGATGAGGATTATAGGAAATATAAGGAGTATTGATTTGGCGTGTGAGTATGAATGTTAGTGAGGAGGTGAGCAAGACAGGAAGGAATGCAGTGAAGGAGAATGGAAGTAGCCTGGAAGCAATAGGGTAGATAAAATTTAGTTAGGAAGCCAGCTCAGCTGTGGAAAATATATAAGCTGATATGATCTGGTGATTTGTAGACAAATTATGGTAAAATTTAAAATATATTGTTTTTAAATTTTAATCATGGAATTGAAGTACTTGTTTGTTTATTGTATTGTAGGGTAATTTTATTAATTTAAGTTAATTGTAGTACATGCACCTCGTAAAGAATTGTTAGAATGCCAATAAAGGTCAATATTTCCATAGTTGGCTCGACTAAATTTTTGCACTATTTCTCCACCTTACCATACTTTTTGGTGTGACCTTCCAACATTTATATTGTTTTTGACAATATTATGTTATGTTTCTGTATTTCCTTGTTAACTCTGTTTCATTTAAGATATATGCCCAAGCAACCAAATACGAAATAAGTCGGAAATGTACAAATGACAAAATCTGATGCCTCAATCCGATTTTGTCTCTAGTGTGTAGTTTTCTTCTTGGTTCAACTCACTGAGAGCTTTCATACGTTTTTTAAAGAAATGTACTGTCTCGGACTTCGAGTATCACTGGTTCCTTTTAAATTCATGCCTGTGTGATTCTTCATGACTTGTTGTCAAGTTTTGTTGATGAAACAAATTAGTGTACAATTTTACTCCAAATACGTTCACTGTTTCAGGAGATGTGGCATGTAGTCTCACCAGATTCAAGGATTGGACTGTGCAATGGACTTATGTTGCTAATGGGTTCATTTCCAAGAACCTAACTTGAACTCCTTTATAAACACCACCCATTATCATATGTTTTAGATCAGCAAATTCATATTTCTAAGCCATCTTCCTCCAACTATTATATTGTTACTAAAAATATTGTATCTGTCAAGTACTCTTCAGATTTTCCAATAACTCTTATAAAATCAAATGAACTTTATTAGTCAAATTGGCCATTTTAATTCTTAAAAACATATGGGATTGCGTGCCTTATTTGTTCTGTGTGATTTATCAGGTGTGCAATCAAACAATGCTGCATAGTACTTGCGTGATATATACTATTTAGTATCTTTTTTAGAACATGATCTCCCATCATTTCAATTATTTCATTCTATGTGATCTTTGACAAGTAAGATACGTGACTTTTCACTCCATGTTATATTGTATTTAGACAACAAAATAATCAATTACACAAAATATCCTTGATCTTTATAAAACATGAACGAGTGAAATCACTGTGTCTCCTTTGATACACATAATAGTAGTCTGTTTCTTGTAAGATATAATATCACATCTATCAGATCACGTAATATATCAATACCACATCTCTCATTCCTCCACTGAACAATATATCCTTTGTGTTTCGGTGAATTTTCGTGTTGGTTTATCTTCTCAAACATTTTCTTCCAATTTTTAAAGCTTGTGGTTTATGATGTGATTCCAGGTTTGAAAGAGCTGAACACACGGAACACATGGAAAACAAAATAGTGATTTTTTTTTAAATATGGCAACCATGACCTTTTTACTTTGATCGTTATTTGACACCACCCTATCCCAAAAGGAAGGTGTAAGATGTCGTTTATCTCCCTCAGTTAACTTGAAATCAAGGGCCGGAGGAAATTTTTCTGTTAGCTTGACTGATTCAATACATAAAAAGTTGGCCAAGTGCCTGGCTCAGAGGAATCATTTTTTGTTTTCTCGCTTTCTGTATAGTCTTCATTTTTGTACTGTTCTTCTTTGTTGATATGAAGATTTTCATCAGAATTGTTTGTGTATAGTTTGATGATTCTTAATAAAAACTGTATTAGAAGAATATCATGAATCATACGAATGGACTGTTTTTTCTCACCAAGAAAATTTTCATCAACATAATTGTTTATTACATTTGATGAACGTAGTTCCTGAGAATCACCTGAAGTAGGTTTATTTGTCTTCAGCCAATTATCCATGCACACTACACCGTGATTGATTTTTTTTGCTTTATATTCTGCTATTTTCCCATATCTGCTTGTTTTTCGACAATGAAACATTCTCCGCAAATCACATCAACGCAGTTAGCGCTCGTATGTTGAAATAAGCTTGTTAATATTCTACGTAAAGCGAGAATTTGAGTTTATTTTCTGTAATTAATAGTTTAATAGAAGCCTTTGTTATGATAAAGGAAGCTGACATATACTGTTTAGTTGAAGTCCGTGCATATTTTAGACATATTAAAAGCAAACAACGCCTCTTATGATCCCATTGTTTCTGAAACAAAAATGGGGTTCGCTAAGATCTTGCTCAATATTCCAAAAGTTTCTCTGATGTACAATATTCAGGAATATCTTCAGTGTGTGACTCATTAGGCCTATCGTCTGGTGGTCATGTTGACTTGAGCCATTCTATAGGGATCATTCTGGGTATTATATATTCTCTTGTAAAGGTCTACCATTAAACCTATTTGCTCTTCTTCAATTAATTTAATAATTTCTGTTTGGATTTCGTCGGGGTCTGAATCTTGATATTTTTTACCGACCTATGCCCGTTCACAATTTCAAGCTACAGGAACTCTGCGCTACACTGTTTTCTACGAATCAAGTTTTTTACTTTAATTAACATTAATTTGCTTGAATCTTAACACAGTGCAGTTCAAATCGCTTGACATCGCGAACGAGCATAATTTGGTTAAACAATTATTCACATATATTTATTTACAGAAAATGCTTTTTACCTGTATTGAATTTTATTATCAAAAATCTACTCACGCAAAAGCTTCTGTTCTATACTAATTCTTTTTAATTAATTTGCCAATTGTTTATTAATCAACTGACATTCATTGTTTTTTAACTGTGTTTGATTGATGCGTCTCAAGCTAATCACTGTTTTTTTTTAAATATTTTTTATATATTTGTATAAAACCAGATTACTCTCATATCTCCAAGTTAATTTCTATTTCCGTGATTCTAACGGCCACGGCCATATAAAGCGACATTATTATGCTAGTCTATGAAATGAAAAGTTAACAATTTATAAAACACCCAAGAGGTGAGGTTTATTTGTAATCTCGGACTACAGTTAAATCACAACGCATCCTAAGAGAAAATATCAAATACGAACATAAGTTCTCTATCCCAGAATTTGAAATCAATATGTTAATTGGTTTTGTTTGCGTTATATAGTTTAGTTTTTGATAGTCAATTTACAAATAATGTATTAATTATGTAAAAGACGACGATGATGCGATAACGTCTGATGCTACTCAAGATATGATTAGAGGTGAAGCACCTGCAATGAATTACAGGGTGAATAGAATCTAAACGTTCATCCAAATTAACCGCGATCGCATAACGATCCCTATCCCGCCCATCTGCGTTCGTGTGGAGTATTTTATGAGGAATTACAGAAATACCATTCCTTTAGTGCGGAAGGTGTACCGCGACACCTGTACATTTCACCTGGACAGTTTTTCTACACGTCACCACTACGATACTCGCCTCATTTAAATATACCACCCCGCGCTTTCATATATATGTATATATTTAGTTGCACAATTTTCTCTCCTCCTTTTTATGGCCAGGCGACTTTCGCTCCGTGAAATAAAGTGGGATATATTTCAAAACAAAATAACAGAATTTTACTGCTTACGGTGTGTGAATTTTGTTTATAGTGATGGGGTGACTTGGCCTCCCCTTCTTCCTTAATTCACCCCCGCTGTCGCGCACATAAGCATAGGAGATAAAAGAAAGCGTCTTTTTTCCTCGAAGGATTTAAGATGTATATGCATTGGAATATAAATGTATTGTGGCATTTATTTGACAGGCACACGCCGTACCAACCTACCCTCCGGCCGTATTGATTCAAATACATATAGGTGTATTGATGCGGTCGCCAGACAATTCGGTCCATTGAAAAATGTTTGGTAGGCACCACATCCAACACACACAATAAACTCCTGATATTCCAGATATGTTCATTTTGGCCGCCCCCCAATGGGCGCGTGTGCTGGAATGTTTATTAAAAATTTCCGCCACACAGCTCGCACAATTGAATTCCATTTAAACATATACACATGCCGTGTATAAAATATGCTTTCATGTTTTCAATTAATCGCATGCTAAAATACTGCCACAGGGGCGGCTATTTACATTATTATAAATTCTAACCGGATTTTAGCATGAAATGCAAACGTTTGAAAAAAATATATAATCGAATCTGATTGAACAAACAAACTGACTCCCCGCGTATCTACATGCAGAAATGCAATTTTATTTTTGTGCAGTTTTACTTTAAGAGATTGCCATCGCATGCATAGACTCGCTTCTAAATTATTTTTCAGTGTACGCATGAGCTCGCATAGGTATTGTTCTGTTTGTTTCCACCATCTTGGGTGGAGAGATGTGTTCCCTGCACGCTCTGGCATCGATCGCGATTCCCCACCCCCGCCATAAAACACCCCCTAACTTACATATACAAGCACCCACAAATAATGCCACTCGCTCTCTTTCGCACTCGCAGCGCGCATAAATGAAGTTTAACAATGTCATGGTGTCACGAAGTTTTAATTGTTAATGCACGCTTTAGCATAAACGACAAGAATTAGGTCAGAATTACGATTACTATTGATGTTTTGATGGCGATATATTTTTAAGATATTATATAAGTATATGTCAATTATATATTTTACGGAAACTTAGTGAATAAAAGTGTGATTTTGTTATTATACAACATTATTTTTAAAATAATATATCGTCTGTGATTAGAGAATAGCTTGCATTTTTTATACATTTTGCACTGTTCCTCAAGTGTGAAATTGATATAACTAAAATTCTTAAAACAATTGTTTATTGTTGCTATACATAATATTGGTAGCAATATTGATATTACTTTAAAATAGTTAGCACAAACTATTAAGACACATTTTGATTGAAATACTTGTTAGTCGTAAATTAACGGAAACATGGAAATATCTATATTTCTTCTGTTTTACACCGCTAAAATTGTCCTCTAAAAATGTCATCTAAAATTGTCGAGTATCCATTAAACGATGGGTAAGATCAGAAAATAAGCATCTGCTTGGGATACTTTCTCCATATAATCTTACCGCAGGTAAATTATTATGTTCACTTCAACATAAATTTAAAAAACCAATGTCTGATGCTACTGAGTTTAATTGTGATTTATTTACGTCAGTGTCAGATTTTTATTACGGCAATGTGATTATTTTTCGACTTCAAAACATTGTCTTCGTTTTAATATTATAGGGATTTTATATATACTTGATACTATATTTGTTGTTTCATTATCCTCGACGCCCAACACGGGTTCAAGAGGATAAACACCAAGAAAAAAGAACTATATTTGTTAATAAACAAATTCTTTTCAGGAATCTTTTAATAAAATGAAATTATAACGTATGAATCTAAATGATATGTAAATATTTGTGGCTGTTGAACAGTTTATTTTATATGGAAAGTATGTCGATGGTGGAAACAATTTTTATGATGGCATAAGCGTTTCGTATAAATTCCGCGAAATTGTTTTATAAACTGAAAGTACTTTGTGAAAAAACGCGGTGCATAAAGTCATAATATTTTAACGGGTAAAGTTGATGAAGCTTTAATGCGCAACAGAAGTTGTTCTAAGTGGAAAAGAGAAAAAGCATTTGATGTAATTATTGCGCTTGATTTGTTTGGAAGTGGAGAATCTTAAAGGAGGGAGGTATAAAAAGTTGTAAATTTAATAAATCAGCGGAGTAATGAATGAAATCGCCGAGAGTTGAGTTTAATTGAGGCGGCGGTGTTTTTTGCGAGCAGGAGGCGGGGGAAACAAGATTGTTCAATTAACCGCCGCATCTCGTCCGGAAAGTAAACTCTTTCTTGCTCTACTTATCTTTCGCCCTTCTTTTTGCGACTGCCACCTGTTGAAGTGGTAATTAATTTAATTTACGGGATTACGACGGTTGGGGGTGGGAGGAGGCGCGCGCGCACCGTCTGCTAATAGCACCCGCGCCACCGTGTGTCCTCCTTAATGAGTCAGTAATAAAGCAATCTGTGCGAGGCGCGGGGCGCGCGCAAATGCAATTACAGACATCGCGGCGGGCCTCGTATTACATTAGCACCCGGCTACCTGGGTTCCCGTAACGAACTTGCGACTCGAGGCATCAAAATTACATTATCAGCGGAAAAATGTAGAGGGAGGATGGAAAAGGCTTTCCGAGTCGATGCGGTCCGCACAGACGGCGCGCGGATGCCACGGTACGGCGACCGCGGATCAAAATGGTTGCGGGCGAGGGTGGGTGCGCCGCCCCCGGGGCCTAGGCGCATCCAGGCTGAGATGTTACGTTGCGGAGGCAATAAGTCCGCCGCCGCCGTGCGCTTCTCTCTCGCCAGAGCGAGGAGAAATAAAGTCGGGGCCGGGGAGAATGTATGAGGAATTATTCCCGAATCAGCTCGAGCGAGCGAGGGAGGCTTAAGACGGGGGGTTCCAGACGCGCACACAAATCACCAGAGGAAATATATTATAATAAAATGAGATGTTGTACAGTCTACACAACATTCGCCGCTTCTTTACCTTACGAATATTACAAAACGTACAGCACTGATCAAAAGCCTTAATATACAAATTGCATAACGTAAAGACATTGTGTAAAATGTATGTCTTCATTGTATGTTACATTAACAGTGAATTATTATAAATATGAATCCCTACAAATTATTATTATATTTATCATGTATTCAATTTGATAAGAAATATTATAGCCTATTATAATTAAACATTTAACAGGGTTATGACCGTTTTCACTAACGTAACCATATTAACGTGCTAAGAAACGCCTAGATTTACAGAACGTTGGGGAAAGCGGACATAAAACTATGTGTTATTTTTCACAATTTAATTCAGAACGTACTGATAACTTACCATAAACTAGAGCTAGACTTCGAAGAATTAAAGACCTTTTCTAGATTCTAGAATCGCTATGGAATCCTCAACACCAGCATCCTTTATGGAACAACACTTTAAACCAGAGGTTCACAAACTTGTTTGTTGCGTAGACCACGTGCCGATTTGTTCTGTTTTGGGCCGATCCCCTGCTTTCCTTATATTGATTTTGTACAAATTCAACAATTTTAAAAGTGTTTTTAAAGTGATTATTTCGATCATTTCTTCTTTTTGGATATTATCATGTTATCCGTTTCTTCAATGTAGCCGTATGGATCGATAATCCACGGCATTAATTCTATAGTCAATACATTTTCAAACATAGTTTCAAACTATGTGAGAATGACATTTAAATGTTGCACGTAGGCTGAAACGTCTTCATCCTGGTCGTTTTTCTAGGGAAACTGGGGAAATTTGCTACGTCCAATGGTTTTCTCCATTAGTTTCATTCGGGCACGAAGAGCTGCAGCGCTTTTATCAAAAGTAGACTATATCCCTTAACTTAACTCATTAAATTTAGCAAACAAATCTGTTAAATAAGCAATGTCTGGTCTCCATTTGACTTTTCTTTAAAGTGGAATCTTCAGTATCTAAACACTCTAAAACAGGCTCGATAAGTGAAATATGTATGGCCCAACTAGCTTTATTACAGCTAGCATACTTCGCTGTGAAGGAGTAATCGATGAAGGTTCTCGTCATTTTCTTCACATAATTGCGCAAATAACCTAGTATTCAACGCGCTGCCCCGAATTTTGTTTATGACGATTTGAAGAGATGATTCCGCTAAGATTTTGTATCTAAACGTTGTCGATGGATGATAGGAAACACCACGGGTACGTTTTGTTTTAAGTGGCTACAAAACCACGATGGCGCCAAACATGGCAGAGGCTCCGTGTACTGACACTGACCATATATTTGATAAAGTAATCGCTTTTTGCATGAAAAATTCTCTAAACTCATCAAATATTTATACACCTATAGTATCTGGTTTCAAAGTCTTTGCGAACAGTCGTTTTTTGGGATATCTTGTGTGTTTCCGACCACTTTCACGCCACTCCTGGAGTATGGGTCTCTTCCTCTGTCTATAGTGCTGGCAACTGGCACTACAGGTGTAGCTACAGTTTAACGTGAATCCCAAATCAGGAGTATTTAGATGAGAATATCATCAACGCCGGACCAGAGAAAGGTGTTTGCCGTGAAACCCCATGCTGGCGAGGCAGGTTGGAGAGTTAAGGGTGAAATGTATTTCGCTTTGTGAGGTTTGAAGTTATGATCTTCAGCGGAGTAGTCTGAAGCTTTATCACTGCTCTACGCTGTCCCCTCGGGATTTCTTGCACCATAATAAATCGAACATATGCCAATAGTAGTTCTTCATTACTAGGTAAAATTGATTCGACTAATTGTATGGACATATGGGTCGTTTGTAGGTAATTACAAAATTACAAAAGAACATCATGTTGTTAAATTTTAGGTATATCATAAATAGGTTTATGCAGAACAGTTTTTAAAATCTCTTCAATTAGTTATTCCCCGATAGTATGCAGCTTCCCTGATTTTACTATGCGTAGCGAGATATTGTAAGACGGCAAACCAACATCTTCTCTTTTTAATATCGAAGCGAAAATACTGTTGGTCTCTTCTGAGGTTTTTCTTTCAGTTTGTGAGTAATTTAAATCTTTACCTGATTTATCAGGGCGACAGCTTTTTAGATGATCCTCTAGCTTATAGAATTTCATTGCGTCATTGCTTAGAACTTTATTGAATAAAATGCACATGGGCAGACGTTTGTCCGACAATGATGGAAAGAAGTTATCAGTACTATCTGTGTTAGGTGAATTATTATATTTACAGGAAGCCACAATTTCGGTGACGTCCTGCCTAAATGGGATCCACCTGGAGGATATTACACCTGCAGAACAGTTCGGTTTCATAAGAAATAGATGCTGCGAATTAAAAAACTAGCCTCCGAAGTGCAAGCAGCTTGCTCCTCGCCTCAGGGCTCTATGAATGCTTTAACTACTTTTATAAGGCCTTCGACATAGTTAATAGAGATATACTATGAAATAAGCTAATTTAGGTGGTTGTTAAAGGAAAAACATTTTACTTCGTATATAGGACGACACATTAAGTCCGATCCTCTTTCTAATCTATGCCAAAGAGCTGCCAGAGAACGTGCAAGCACACACTGCATTATGTATGCTGACGATCTGGTCGTCTACTCCAAAATCCTAACAGCACTAGAAGCAAACCTGGATTACCTATATATTTAGTGCATAGAAAACAAACGCTCAAAAATCACGAAAAAAGGAAATTTGTGCAGTTTAGAAAGGGCGGGAGGCCCCGAAACATTGAAAATCACCTGCTAAAACCCGTAAATAATTACGAATACTTTTTTCAAATTTAGAATTAAATATATAGGTTTGCATCAGTTAACAATCTTACAAGTACTAAGTAAAAATTGCTTATATTTTTGAATTCTGAAATAGTAAAAAAAACCTCTTAGCTAACCCAAGACTTTAGTTATTTGTTAATTTTCCTATGGGTTCACGGGCATTTTCTAAGTAAAAATTGTAATTGTTTTGTACATCGAGAATTTAGATTGATGCATGTTTCGCATTACTCCTTTCATTAACGATAATACCGAATTTAGTTCCCCGATAATACCGGTTTTACGGTAATTGGTAATGCAACCAGTACTTATCCGTAAACAGTTTTATCAAATCTAGTCTAATTTAAATTTAAACACAACATCCAAACAACCCGTCTGACTAATACCGTCGCTTGTTTCCGCATAAATTATCGTCGGAAATTGCCGGGCTATTAGCTCCTTCGCCCGTCGAAATTTAATGAATGAACCCGCGTCTGAATGAGGCCACCCGCGACCTTTCCCAATATTGCGATCCTTTATGCAAATTAGCAAGGACCTTTCCATCCGCGCGCGCTCTCACTCTGTCTCACTCATTAACCGCGTCTTTTAATTCCCCCCGCTTTCCGACGCCTTCACCTTGACATTGCGTTTCCCCTAATTCGACGCTCCTCCCGCGCGCGTACTAATTAACTCGGTCAGTGGAGCATCGCGCTTCCGTTACAACACCGCACGCCCTCCCGCCTCATGGCCGAACCCTCATTACCGAACGCCTTAATTACAAACGCCCCCACCCCCCGAACGAACAAATTCGTGCGGCACGTTCATTGTACATTACAAATAGTCGGAGTGCCGTCTAATAATAGCATGCGATTAGCATTATCTACGTAGCGTTTAGTGTAAATTTATAACGGGTTATTAATTACACCCCCAATCCGTTGCTGTAATCACAGACGGAGAATTTTGACATGTTGGGTAATTATTATTAAAGCCTTTCCTTGTTGCAAATCACTTATACTATTCAATTATATTTGTAGATAATTACCACTTTGATTAAACTTATATCTCAAAAAAGACTTCTATCTTTATAGGGCTATCAGCCATGATCCTTTTCCGCCGATAAAGGCAGACGCTCAGAGGAGTTTAATCACCCGCCAATTACCTTAACTGCACAGAAAATCTGGTAAAACAAATGTGAAAGGTAATTCGCGAAAATTTGCCCCGATGGGGTTTAAACTCAAGCTCCCCAATGCTCAGTACGAGATGGACAGCGCCCTTTTATCTGATTTATTTATTTGCATTAAAACATTTAATCCAACACAATTACAACTCTAATTTCGATGGCAAAAATGCGAATACCGTATTTAGTATATTTACATATTACGAAGACAAATTTTAAGTTCAAAATTAATTTATTTTGTAATATCTTTATAGTTGATACTACAGTGGGGATTGACCCCACTTCTTTGGCTTTTGCGGCGTGTGCTTTGCCAAGTACTGTCCCCAGTGGAGTAGTTGTAAGTAACGCAAAGGCCGCGATAGCGCACGATATGTCCATCATTATTTTTTTAATTTATGAATAGAATCAGTAAAACGTTATTAGGAGTATTTCGAGAATGCGTATTAAGATTCGATAAATATGTTTATTATAAATGATAAATTCACTTGGATAATTAGTAAATTATTATATGAATTATAAGTCTGTGGTGCGCACATTACTTTATCGTATCATAATAGAAATATCAAATCATAATAATTATAAGAATAATATTTTTGTAAGAAATAAAAAAGCCCCATGACACGAAAAGCTTTTCCGCCGCAAAATGAAGAAGTTCAGAGGAATTCACAAAAGCCGATTTTTTACAATATTTCGTAAACATTGAACTTTTTTTAAAACTCAAAATCCCAGGTTGTTATAGTATAGTAAAGGTATAGTAAGTGGTAAGAGTTAAACATGGAAATGATAATGATTTTTAAAGATATGCACTATTTTTATAATGGCGTAGGTTTATTTGCCTATATATCTTATGGCATAACTCCAGTAACAACTAATCTCAGAAAACCAAAAACACTTTTAGCAACACGATTTTACAGCCTGTTTTTCTTTATAAATTGCATTTAAATAGTACAAACCCGTACTTGAATTATAATTTAGAGATTAAAATGATATGAAAGAAATAGTTTTTTTTTAGCTTAAATTAGTTCGCTACGATCTGTAAAAGTTACAAATGATATGAAAACAACTATAACTACAATTTTATTCTAGCTTGTTGTATATACATTACCAATGCAATTAAGCGAATTACAAAGCAGCACAAATCATTGTTGTCCCTAAACATGGAAATGCAGTGAGAACTTAATTTAACCAACTAATTAGTGCTTGGATTGGTGTAATTACGTATAATGTGGTGACACAAAATACATTTAAATTGAGACATTAATTACGATGTCTCTTTCAGTCTGTCAAGTTTGTTATCTAGAATTATAATAAAAATTTAAAAAACATTTGATATGGCCATTGTATATTACTTTATTGTACGTATCATAATGATTTAAATATATTATTTTTATTAAATACTAGAAAATTATAAATCAAGAGTGAATCAATCTTTATTAATGCAATCGGCCAGAAGTCTTTCTGGCAAATAAATAAAATATATTAACTTATTAATTTTATATTGTTTTTAATATTTTCATGTGATTGTTATTAAAATCTATATTCGTACCGAATTTTTAAACTTCAATTAATTATATTTATAAATATTTTCGATATTTTCAACAAAAAACTCACGTTAGCTAAACCGAATCTATTATTATCGGTCATTAACAAAAATATGATTTGTAAGTAAAAAATTAGTGATAAATGGAATGATTCATTAGAATTTTGTGCAAAATTTCATAACATCGAGATAATTTTTTTCAAAATCTGAAAATCGGCCTTGATAAATATGACCGTTTACCCGATCATTTCCAACAAAAACTAATCAAGATGGGATTACGTATCATATTTTGCATGTGGATATTATCCCACATGCAAAATATGGCTTGAAAATATCTCGTAGTTTTTTTCGAAAATGTGATGGCAAAAATTATCACAGGCGGATGCCAAACGACCAAAGACAGACAGACGAGGGGCGATAGATAGACATACTGTAAAGATGGTATTAAAATGATCAGGGGACCTAATAATAATGATTTCCGAAAAAAATATGTTTTCCGTACGACTACAATGAATTTATCCATACTTTGTATGATAAAGTAAAAAAATATACACACTTAAATTATATAAATTTTTAATTATTTCTGAAATTTTTATCTTAAAAATATTGTAATTATTTATATAATTAATTATTGAAGTCAGTGAAAAAAATCTAAATTATAATAAAAGTAACGTTATAATAAAATACTCAAAATAATCACCAAAAATATGTGCGGTTTTTTCCTTTTCCTTGGGTGTCTAAGCAGTACCTGGTAGTTATGGGTTTGACGATCATGTAGGTTTTCAAATTCAACGCATTAAAATGATGATTATTATAAATATAAATACTATCAGTGACCAACTATGTTAAAAGAAAAAAAACCCAAGTTGTCAAATAAACTTATCTATGTTTTTTATATTTATTGAAATAACAGGGTAGATTGCTAGGATTGCGAGTAAATGCCCTGCTTAACATATCCTCGATCACACATATGTGTTTTTCAAACAAGTTCTGCTTTTGTTGTGTTTAAATTTAGGAATCATTAACAATTAATGAAAGTTTAGAAAACTCGGAGCCATTCTGTAGTAAGAATTACTTACGCTAACACACGCATAAAAGAACACACCGGAAAGGTCTCATGGTAGTAACAAATACAGTAACTACTACTATAATAATTAATTACCAAAGGGATTTCGCTTAAAGTACCATAATAGCCGAACATCACGGAGCATACATATTTTATGTAACGTGCTTGTATTGTCGATCAAGATTATATAAATATTGATTATATATAGCAGACTCCATTAGTTATTATTTTATGAAATGAAGTTATAATCTTTGGGCTTATGTCATGTCGTGCACCAGGAACCGAATGATTTTTTTTAAGTTTAGTTTGTTTGGCTGTTATAAAATGCTGCCCCCATTTGCTGATATGGAGTAATGGCTGGCGTCGGTGTGAGCACATGTGACGCCCTGCAATATCCACACGCCTCCGCGAAGCACCCTCGCATCGACCCCCTGCGTTTTCCACGCGCGCGGGAAGGCCGCCGTCGGTAAAAAAAAATGGCAAAGAAAGCCATCAGGGGAACGAAGCGGGCTGGAAAAGAAGACGGCACAGAGAAAAAAAATAAGATGGATTGATGGAAATGTCTCCGTGATTAAATTTGCTTTGCGCTATATACGTGCAGCTTTTGCGAGTCTCCCAGGAATCCGTCGTCCCGCTTTTCCGACGTGTTTTCAATATGTAAGCCTTTCATGCTCGGGGGCGCGCGGCTTCGGATTGTAATGTATTGTATTTGATTAATCTGCAAAAGCAGCGAGCGCATAAAACTTGACGCGAATAAAAGGGACGGAGCATTCCGCGGATGTAAAAAATAACGAGGCTTTCAGACCGCCCATGCCCGGGTGATGCCTCCGACGAAAACAGGAACATCACAAAGTAATGAAATTATTTGTTCCCTTTTTTACCGCCCACACGCTCAAATGTATTACCATACGAAATGACAAAGATGTATTCAAATTTATTTAAATCGCGGGCGGGTATTTGCGGCGAGTCCGGTGCGGTGCTAAGGCAGTCGCAGGTGCGAAGTTTTAATTATGTTTTTATGGCCGCTTGAGGTGTTATCGATGCTTCTTCATGTTCAGTAATTTGCGATTAAGTTGGATATTAGACCAATAAATAATATCTTTATTACACACTTCGTTTTTAAGGTGCTTATAATTTCGATAAAATTCGATTGATTTGGATATTAGTCCTAAACACGAATGGAATAATTACAGCTTGCAGACTAACCATGTCACTTATTTTATGATATTCTTGCTAACATACACTTACCCTGTTACTTATACATAATCGACGTAAAAACAGCAGATTATATTTAATAGCAACGTATCGGAGCCCGATGATAATGAATATTCTGAATCATTAATGAAAAAAATTATGTTTTACATTTTCGAGTGAGTCAAAGCATATACCTGGTGAAATATTTGATAGTAATGATATATCTCCATAATTTTGTTGTTGTTATTTATAAAAATCTCTACTGAAAACTAGTGAGGTGCCTAATGCAAATTACTTTATCTTACTTATCATAATAAGGTGTAGGGGTGTTAGGGGCGATAGCAGCAATAGCCAAACCCAAATGACAACCTCACCTGCACGTGGTGCTTCTTGCAGAACACCAAAGAGGTAATGTCGGCCGAATAAATCAGCATCGGATGGATGAGTTAACGAAAGAAAAAGGGCGCCATCTTGCCAGAAGAAAACCATCCTTAAAGGCTGAAGAACCAACTAGTGATGGCATGGGTGTGCAGAAGGCACTGCACTAAAGATCGAAAAGAAAGGATATCCCTTGTACGAATCGTTAGCATGGCTAATTTTACAATAAAATATTTTGGAGTAAAAACCCCCGCGATCGGATCTCCGAGGGGAACAATTCGGAAAAATGTCATGAACATTGGAACGAGTGCAGCATGTACGAATCCGGAAAACACAAAATATAACACAAGGAATGGTAATAATGAACCTAACCATTCTAGGCATCAGTGACCTAAGATGGTCACACAGCAGCCAATATAATACAAAGAACGAAATCATTTACTACTTAGGAAACGACGACTCTCTCCATAGATATGGAGTAGCAGTGAAGATATCAAAAGACACAAATAAATCAATAGTAAATTTTATACTAATGTCAGAGCGCGTAATGATATTACAACTACAAACAAACAAGACACTGCAAATTGAACATAATTCAAGTATACGCCCCCACAGCAGATAAACCAGACGAAGAGAAAATCTCGACGAAAAGATATTAAAATTAATTAAATCACGAGACATAATAAAATAAATAATAAATTGTATTCATGTTAATACAATATAATGCTAATAAACGTCGTAGTTTTTTTAATAATATTAAACAATAATTTCTATTAATAACAATACTGCTAGGCGATTTCAACGCCAAAATCGACAAGGACGAAAGTGGAAGACACAAAGGCAAATACGACCACGGAATCAGGAATAAAAGAGAAGACCTATTAGAACAATTCAGCCAAAAGGAGAATTTCATCATAATGAACACTTTCAACCACATTAAAGATATATGGAAATCATCGCAAAACACCCCCCGAAAGGGTCGCTAGAAACGAAATCGACCATATCTTAATTAATGAGAGATACAGAAACACGCAAAAGTATACCCAGGTGGTGGTTGTATCATCAGATGATACCCCGTAATAGCTCGAGTCAACACCAAATTAAAAAAGAGAGTAGTGAAACAAAAAGACTACAACATGGATATCTATTAAAAGACGCTAAACTGAAACTACCAAACAAAATAAACTATGATCTCAACACCTTGCAAATTATTCAAACTAATGATCAAAAAACAAACATCAAATCCAACTGGTAATCACTAAAACAAATAATAATGGAATCAAGCAAACCGGTACTTACAAAACAACCCCAAAAATCAAAACACTAATAAATGACTCCAGAGATAATGCAACTATTGAACAAACGCCGAAGCGTTATAAACAATAAGAACGAATACAGGAAGATATAAACACATATTCGAACAGACGTAATAAAAGGGCAAGAAGAATGGTACAGACCTAAATGCAAGGACATAGGAGAGTTGTAACTCTTCTAAAACATGACACTGCTAATATACACAAAAATGGGTCTAGAAATATAACAAGAGAACATAAAATAAGAAATCTAAAAATGCCTACTGTGGTTTTCGATAGTGCATCTTTGAAGATTCTTTCTGAATATATATTGAAGAGTATCGAGGACAGGATGCACCGCTGCCTTACAACTCTCTTGATGTTTACCTCTAGTGTGTCAGTTCCCTATACTCTGACTATCGACGTTTGGTGCCAATATAAATTTGCGTTCGTCTGATAATCGCTCCCACTAGTCCATTCAGTTCAAGAGTCTCCACCAGGAAATCAAGCTTAACCCGGTCGAATACTTTATGAAATTCTATAAAGTAGGCATAGCCGTCAACTGACATGTCGCGGCTTCATTGGGCAAGGACATTACCACCTTCCCTGGCACCAAGACCGTTACGTAAACCAAATTATGTTTCGCTTAGGTAATCCTCACATTCCGCATACATTTCATAAATACATTCAGTAAATGGTTCATGAGACTGATGGTTTAATAAACATCGCACGTTTTAGCCGTGCGTTTCTTTGGTATTGTTATGAATGATTTAAGCCAATCACTTGGAATTTTGCCGCTGGTGTATATTTTGTTGAAAAGATCTGTGACTGCTTTAAGGCCGTGTTGGTCGTCTACAAGGAATATTATCTGGCCCTACTGCTTTGCGGCTTTTTGAAACTTTAATGGCATATTCCACTTCACTGCATGTAATTAGTGGTTCTTCTGCGTCCTCTAGAACCGGCGGTGTTACGGTTCTGTCATCTTCATATACTGGTCATACAATTTGTCCACTCGCTTACTTTTTGTTGCAGTCCTTGTATTACCTTACCACTCGTACAGTACACCCGAATGCTTTGCTTGACATTGAGTTGATCTTTTTATACATATTAAAGGAATTCTATCTGCTTGCATTGACTGGCCAAATTGGTGTTTGTACTTCTCGGATTCTCTGTCATATTAATACGTGTTTGTTTTTCTACGCTTTTTTGCTGTGTTTTATTAGTCTACGTTCCTTCATTAGATCTAATATTTCATTCATGGTCTTTTCTTATATTGCTGTTTACCTTTAAGATGTCTTAGGCAGGCAGAAGTTCTTTATTATTGGTCTCGATTTGTTCCACTGGATGTCTTCGTCTGCCGCACTCTCGTGAGTTGTAATGCATCAATACAGCTGTTCCCGAACTATTCGGTTGATGGGTTCCGCTTTTAATAGTGTGCGGTCTATGCTATTTTGGTTCTGATTTTTGGTAATTTTCTTTAACCTGGTGTGAGTTACCGCTACTACAGGATTGTGGTCAGATCCGATATCTTATCCTGGGTATGTTTTGCCGGATATTATGGTGTTTCTAAAACGTTGCTTTACCGTGATAAAGTCAATTTGATTCCGCACGTTTGACTTCCAGGTATACTGTCTTCCTTGATGTAATTTGAAGACGATCTCTGTTATATGAAAACTCTATAACTTCTCTTTGCAGAAATGAATATCACCCCGAACGTTTCTTTGACAAAGTCCAAAACTGCCCACTATGTTTTAACATTCCTCTTTTCCCACTTTACCGTTAAAGTAGTCCATAACTAGGACGTTATCTGCCTTGTTCATAAGAGAGAATAATTCGTTGAGATTTTTATATAAGCTCTCGATCTAGTCTTCAGTGTTTGTGTATTTTGATATAATTCAGCCCGTCTATGCCTAGCCAGTGAAAATAGGTTTCAAGAATGTGATATTTGATAAATATCATTTAGTAATTAATTATAGAAGTAATGATGATTACATTAATTAAAGTACAATTTAAAAAAATTAAAATACATTGTAATAGATATAAAATAATTTTACTTAGAAAGGAAAGTATTTCAAGATCGGTATAGATTTACTTATTTTCGAATGAAATTGATCAAAAATATTATAACTAGCAAATTAATTATAAATATTCAATTAATCTTCTAGTTTATGTTAAATATGTAAAAACATACATGAAACCCAAACCCCGTTTAAAAATACGAGTCATTTATTTTATGAATTTAATACCGATATTAATACCGCGATACCGGTTTTGCGAGATTTAAATACCGAAATTAAAATTTGCTCCGATATTGCAAGTTCTACCCGTGTTGTATTATACTAACTATATACATAATAATTGTAAGAGAATAGTTGTACTTAAATATGTAAAATAAATCATGTATTCACACCTTGGTATAACTATGAATCATTTATTTTATGAATTTAATAATGAAATTCTGGTTTAGCGAGATTTAAATACCGAAATACCGGTATTCGAATTTTTGATCCGTTATTGTAATCCCTACATGTATTGTTTTATTTTTGAGACACAATAATTATAGAATAGTTCCCCGGTGTAAAACACGAATAAAGGTATACAATGTATTTAACCTAAACTATCTATATGCATAATAATTATATAGTAAAATATTTGAATAATAATAATAGTCACTTGTACCTAATATTACATATTTTATAATTGCCCATATTCGTTGCGATTATTTTACCGAAAATAAATTATCTCAATAATTGGCTTGCTAAGCAAAGTGTAATCCATTAGCCAATACGTAATAAGGATTTTAATTGTATTATTATAACATATTATTAGAAGTAAGCAACTTAAGATGATGATTCTTTCTATTTTTTATTTTTTCATTATTGTAAAATTATAGAAAAATTTTCCGATTCCTACAAATCAACAATTTTACATATTCAACATAACAGATTCAATTGAAGAAATATTTATTAAGGCTACCGGCTACAAGCCTTCCTGTCAACATGGTCGATTAAACAAATAAACGTTAAATAAAGTAGGTATATAAAGGAAACTTAACAAGTTGAAATAAAAGGGTTGGTAATTGAAACTTTCAAAGGCTTTTTAATGAAACTGCCGCGTGGCTTAATAATTCACTCCGCATTAATAAACCTACAATAAAAATATATCATCGGCTTTACACGGCAGCTGACGCTATCTAAGTAATTAAGAAATTATACTTTCATTAAAAATGATAACAGAACATGTAAAGTGGATCGCTTAATCCAAACGACGGATATTAATCATTCCCGCGGAAATGGTTTAGATACATGCACTAAATTATTTAAATGCTATTGTTAACAGTTTCAAGTAATTATTTCACCGCGGGGGATTTAAAAGGAATGTATTTACTTCCCGACTGATGTTTGCAGGTAGCTCCCATGTTAGGTTTCCGACGGAA
Source organism: Lordithon lunulatus (assembly GCA_963942505.1). NCBI lineage: Eukaryota > Metazoa > Arthropoda > Insecta > Coleoptera > Staphylinidae > Lordithon > Lordithon lunulatus. The sequence goes on from OZ012666.1 coordinate 48,934,261, forward strand.
TGAGAAAGAATAGCAAAGTATTTAAATTTCTAAATTAAAAACATATTAATCTAATATTGGTTATTACTTACTATTGAGTTGATATTATCAGATAGCTCTATAAATTACTAGTACTAATTAATATTTATTTGATTGTAATATGATATTAATGTAAAATCTTGTAATTTTCTTAATTTTGCAATTTAAACAAAAGAAAATTAATAAACAATACATACTAAAAGGGTAAGTATACAATATCATAAAAAATGGCTAAAATGCATGCTTAAAATAACATAATAAAGATAGTTGTAAACAAGAGCAAGAGAGAGTCAAGATATTCGTCCATCTAATCTGTTTATCATGTTTATCATACAGCAAATTGTGTGAAATATTGAATTCATTATAAAAAACCGTGAAGAATAGAACGCATTATGATTTTATGGGCTGAGCTACATTTTATTCATTAACACGACAATTTCTTAGTCAATATATACATTAATTTATTGAACAACTTTTGATGCAATTGTCTTGTATAAAACGAGCATAAGTTCAAACTTTAGATATCAAGTATCACAATGAAGGAACGTTTGTAAATTTTCTTGAATTAGAAAAGGTGCAGTGATAGCAATGTACACTTAACTCGGAGGTATGTACATATTTCATAGATAACAAATATCATAATAAATTTATAATTGATATTGTCGAATTTTAGATGTATATATTCGCATTTATTATTTAGCATCACAATTCATATAAAATTATTGTGTTTAGAATTGCCTTTTCTATGAAGCGTTTCATGTTTAGACAACGAAACTAACCACTTATACTACACTGTACAGTAAGTAATTTTTAATTCATTACTCTACACTCTTGATAATACAGTGAAATGTACAATTTACATCGTATTGTGAGACTAATACAGCAATAAATACGATATATTTTGTATAATTTTGAGAAAGCACTGAACGGTACAATCTGTTTAGGCATAAAATATAAACAAACCTGTAATTTATCTTGGATTTAGTTACTGTGCCTTTACTAATAATAATATACAAAAATGAGGGTAATCTGTATGTTAATATAATGGACCAACCTGTATATCTATTTGAAAGTAAATGACTCATATCTGTTATAGTCATTTATACTTTTAAACAAATATCCCTATGCCCTAATGATTTGTATTAAATAGGGGCAAACTTAATGTGAGCTTGCAATTAGAGCTCACTTCAGTGGAATTAATTTGGTATATAATTTTTAAATATCACTATCGTTGTGTTTAACCTATTGCATGATATATGTCCTTTAAAATAAGCCAAAGTATGTGGTCTATATTAACCAAGTTTGTATACATTAGTTTCAAATAAATGATTGTATTCCGTTGCCTAGATTCGCCTAGTTTTAAAGAAGACCCGAAGAACAGAAGGATTATGCAGTCTGCTAATTAAGGACACATTTCTATAGTAATATAAATATTTTATTATGGGTTTATGAAAAATGCTTAAATTTAATTAAATTTAAAGGGCGGGAATTTATTGGCAATTATTTTTTTTATATCTGTTAATAATCCTGAAATTTTAATTATGGCTCCGCCAGTAGCCACCTATGGTACAAATTCTGAATCCAATTTAACCTAAATTATTTGTGGTGCCAATTTCAGATAATAGCAGTTTTCGTTTACAATCCTCTATCTAAAATGTATACATTAAATTTCAGATTTTGACCAGCATATTTTTGACATATATTTTTTTTAAATAATTTAATTTAAAACTTATTATTAATAATTACAAAATTATTTTATTTATTATGTGACTTTAAAGATATATCGGAACATAATTTGTCGCAGATATAAAATTTTAAAAAAGTGGACCTTGAGTTTTATATAAACGCGTAACTTGTACTTGCTAAATAATAATATGAATGTTTAACTAGTTCAAAAATGAAAGTTAAACTATTTCAAAATTGTTAGTAAAACTATTTCAAACATGTAAGGCTAAAGAATAATAAATAAGAGTTTATTGTCACTTTCAAAATGAAACCGTTTCTTACAGTTGTGATTAATTGAATTCCTTCCAGAACGTAAACATTTCAACCTATTGAATACAATAAGACAATTGCGTATCCTCCCCATTGTAGCACTGACATACACACACTGAATAATATCACCCACTCAACTGATTACACTACACTGACGGCTATGGAAACATTTTGTATCCCTTCATTTAACCTAATTCGTTTACGCGATATCCGGCCACGAACTGAAAAAAACCTACTGTTAATCTATACAATCTGCATGTTGCAATGGTACAAACGTGAATGCAAGATGGGACTACTCTAACCCATTCTTTCGTTAAATCTTGTCCGTCACACCTCGACCCTCTGTTTACGCGAAATCGTATGCATACATTAAATTACATTAACAATAACGCGCGCAGGAACCGGGTCCCATCCCGTACCGTGCTGCATGCATAATTAGTAGGGAATTGCTGGGAAAGTGTTACGTAACAGGCAGGTCGGGAATTTGCATAGGGAAGACGGTCCGGATTCCTCAGGGGGGTCGCATACAGGTGAGAGAACGCCCGGGGCGCGTTAAGACTTTGGAAAGAAGAAAACGGCGAAAGGACGTGTGTAATTATCACGGTCGGCGTGTATATAGGTTGCGATGTTAATTGAATTTGCATATTCAGGTATTGGATTTTGCACACGGGGGCAACCCGGTAATACAATGCGCGCATTGTTTCCCTCCGCCTTTCATTTGCACCTCTCCCGGATCCCCGGAACCAATCTGCATATGCCGGCGGGACGAATATCCACGTAAGCGCTCAACCGTTCCACAGGGCCGTTACGCTCCTACTCTAAATATAAGCATATGCAAAACGGCCATCATACAATTAAAACAATGCGAACATCTGCAAATTGACTGTGTTTTATGAGCGACGCTCGCCGAGAATTTATTGCAGCCGAACAATGGTGGCAAATTGTTTTCATGCGTGTATCCAGCATTCCCCGGCTTTCGGATCGTAATTCAATACAAACGGCGCACGTACACGTACACACCTGAAACGTATACGCGCGCGGCCATTATTTGCATTGTTTCACCGGCCATTGTTATTACGCAAATTTACATAACTAACTAGGATCATTCCGTTCCGCAATCATTACGGCGCGCGCCGCATTCCTGCAGCGATGTCCTGGCAATTAAGGTAACCAACACACGAAGAACCGAACATGGTTAATTTGTAGTATGCATATTATACAAACGCCTCCTACACAAATTTTAAAAGAAATAAATATTATAGTAGACACTCGTTTTTCGATTGAATCTTCTTGTCTAGTTTGACTAACAACATTTATAATGGGATATAGATATCATATCATATCATAAGATCATCGATCAATAATTATTTTTAAAGATTAATAATTTCAGTCAGTTCTCGTCGTATCTCGGCTAGTGCAAGAAACACTCATTAATAAATATAAAGTGGACAGCAAATTATTTAGGCTGGCAAGTCAGTAAATATATTATAGGTTCAATTTTTTCTAGATTTTTTTGACAATCCATCCAATTGGATCTTGAATGGGATGTAATATGTAGTATAATAGCTACCTACCGTGTGTCCTCGGAATACTGCATAGTTTTAATTTTTCAGAGATAAATACAGAGAAAGAAGTAGTTTTTATTGGTTCTAGCTATTATTATCTAACGAAATTTTGTTACTACGCTTGAGAATCAAATCAATAACATGAAAATGAAAATGCGAATTTATCATATTGTTGATGCGAACGCATATTGGTAACAAAAATTAAGTGAACAAAATAGCTGGAGCCCGTAAAAAGACTTCGAGTGTATTTTAACGGCTCCATCAATTACGTCCAAAAATAATTTCTCTCTGTTGGCTGGTTATAACACTGACAATGTGTTTTTACGGATTAGTCGAGAAATATCAGATATAATGCACTCTGCCTTGGCGTGAGCCACCGTGTAGCCATCACTGTGGTGAAGCTACAGTAGCTGTTTCATCGATACTGGAAAACTCATACTGCCTCCTCAATGTTTGAAAATAATCACACGCTATTCATGATTGGTGGATTAGCAGACGTGTTAAACCACATACTTTTAATTTTAATTATAGGATAATATAATAAGAAAACATTATTTGTAATCAAAAATTAGTTAAACTTCAAAAATGAGTTATGGGTCATGTTAAAAATTATGTTATTAAATATTAATTATTAGATAATCCTAACCAACATAATTTAAATAATTAGTCAAATAATATCGGGCGTAAGTTCTCGCATAACTCCATCGTTTTTCAAACTACACGTGGTTGAGGATTTATGGAGGGTTTTAGATATTTCACCGGCTTATTCTATAGATAAGTGTTGACTAGAATCTTATACAAATGCTATGCAGCATGTGTCAGATTTAAAAAAAAAATCTATTTTGCTTCTTTTTGAAAATTCTTCGTTATTTCTGGGCATTAATCTTCGTTTTGATTTGGAAAATGAGATCAGGTGCAACCATAAGGAATTATTATTGAATTGCAGTGTAACATCTTTAGTGATGGTATTTTTAACGTAATCTTTGATTAGTTTTTCACGTTTTTTGTACATTATGTAATCATTTAGTATTTGGCAGAGCACCGCCCATGATCAATAATTACTGCCATTATGCGAACATCCTTGATGGTATATCTTCCTGTATTCGTTACCTATAATTAGGTCTTTATTTATCCATAAGTGCACTTTGCAAAAGCTTGTTAGAAGCTGCAACTTCTAATGGTTTGGTCGAGGAGAATGCAACTATTCCAGTATTCTTGTTTCACATACAGACTCAGATTTTTATACGAGAGATGTGTTGTAGTAAGTCCCATGTTCAATGGCAGTAATAATTAGTTTCGCTAGATTTTCTATTGTAGTCTGCGCTAGCTAGTTCTTGAAAGCCAGTTAATTGTTTTCGGTTTTTCATACTTTGCGATGTATGTGTGATTGTTCAGTGTGGGTATAACCTGATTTTGGATGGCACAAATGAATCCGTTTCTATGAAAAATCGGATGTGTCTTAACCATTCACAGCATGCTTTCGGTCATCGGCCATCTGTCATTACATTTTAATGATAAATCAACCAAGGAGCTTCTTACTACGCCATTTTTCTATGATAATTCCATCATTAATTATGTTGTTACTTCGTCTCTGTTAAATAGATTTAATGGTGTATAACCACAATTATTCCTGGTCAATGTGCTAGTTGATATTGTTATATTCTACTCTTTCACAGAAAATGTTTATCAGATTTTCGACTTGTTGGTGCTGATAGCACTGCAGATATCGCTTACTTCTCTATCTCCTAGGTATCTCGGCAGATGGAACCTTTGCAGGCTTTTAGATGACAAGCATACTGTATCATAAAAGTACCCTCGTTTGTCGGTTAGGTTATTCGTGCTCGGTTTTATTCGATTGGTATGACGTATGTTTATTGTCAACATTTTGTTTTAACTTTTTTGATACTATTTTACCTATATATGTTAATGATTAATGCCACAACATTGTAACTCCTAAGTCTAGTTCTTATCCATTCCCACCATTATCAATGACTTTCTCCTGTAAAAATAGAAGCCATTCTCCCATTTTCCGTTTATTCGTAACTGATTTTACATTTTTCACCGCATTTCATGTGGATATTCCTATTAAACATTTCTACTTGCTGCAATAGTTTAGTCAGCCCTCCTTTGATGACTTTAGCATTTACATATTCGTTATAAATCTTTTCCGTTCTGTTGGTTGGTATCATATTCTTGTTTAATAGATTGGAAAGTGGGTTCGCGTACATGGCGATGTAGAAGCGTAATGCACTTAATAAGTTTCTTGACCCAGCTCAATGGCCGAGTGGGCAGAGGCGTCCGTCTCGTACTGAGCATTGGGGAGCCTGAGTTCGATCCCCAGCGGGGAACGAATTTTCGCGAATCACCTTTCACAGTTTTTCAGATGTTTTCTGTGAAGTTAAGGTAAATACCGGGTGATTAAACTCCTCTGAGCTTCTCCCTTGACCGGCGGAAAAGCCTTACGGCTGATAGCCCTATAAAGATAGAAGTTTCTTGAAAATATGCTCCCATTTATTTCTACTGTTCAAATTTCATTAATATGGGGGTCAAGATGGTTTCCCATTTTCACAAAGAGTTGTGTCAAGGTTTTTTAAATTAGTAGGTCTATTATGTATATGACCATGAAATCTAAGATGGAAATGTAAGGTGAACTATTAAATTATATCTTAGACTATGTACCTACTGCCTTCTTGGTTTTCCTGGTGTACTTGATTATGGGTGAGTTTATTGTTTTATGTTCTTTACAGATGTTCTCTTCCTGCATCCTTTTGTTAGATTTTGTTGTTGAGTATAGATGTAAATATGTAAAGATATTTGAAAATTAGTTGTATTTACTGGGGGTTCCACTTAGGGTCTGCGTTTTCGGAAGTAGCATTGTGTGAAGATTGTTGGACAGTCATCAGGCTTCTTTAGTATGTCAGAGAAATGCTAGTTTTTTATAAGTACCTTTTTTTATTCTGTCTGAACCTAAGCATTTTCAGCTTAAAATTGTATTCACCGACTTCTGAAGGCTTTCCATGGATATTATGTTCTCTATCATTAATAGTATTTGAGATGCTTTTGTTGTCACGTCCTTCACTAATTTGGCTATAGAAGTGTGTGTGTGGTTTGCTTCCAGAGCTTTATGGTTTGTTCAGCTTTTTATATATTAATTTATGGGAATCGTTTCGTTTGCTGTCTGTAAAATCCCTTCTTGTTGGTTCTGAAGATGCGTTTTGCTTCCTTATAAGGGTACCTTACCTGTATATATGGAACTGTTTAGATTTTACTACAATGTTTTGTTTAAGTAGGTCTGTGATTATGACTATTTATACCGTAGAAGCAGGTCATCAGTTGCTTCGAAATGCTGCGAGGAACTTTTGTTGAATTTGGCTCATTTTGGAAGAACCATAGGGTCGACTGATGTTTAGTTTCGGACCCATAATAATAACATTCGTCACTTGTGATGTTATACGCTGCATTTGATGCACCGCTGTTGTATTTTGTAATCATTTCATTCCACCAATTCACACGAGTCAATTTTTCATGATTGTAAAATTATGCGGAATCCAAAACGAACAAATATTTTTGATGACTAATTGTTTATACAATATCTGATGTATGCTTGTCCTACTAATGCCCACGAATGCCTCACCCTCATGATAGGTCACATACATGATACTCTTGCATTATCAGTTCGTACACAGCATCAATGTTTTCTGGTACAACGACTGATTTTCGACGACCTGATTCCTAGATTGAGTTCCATATTCTTTCTCCCTTAGGTTCTTTGGTCCCCTGTGGGACATAGAGCCTCTACAATAACTCGCCACATAACGATTTTTCGGAGTCTTGCTTTAGAAGATCCCAGGACTCTCCGATGCTGCTGCTACTTTACATTTGACCGTACATTTCCATTCGAATTTTGGGCGACCCGTCATTCTACTCGCTTGCGGATTCCAATCCAAAGTCTGTCTAGCTCTATGATGCTTATCTCTCCTAAACGTATGCCTAATCCAATTCCATTTTTTCCTATGCATTTCTGTGTCGATAGATATCTTGCATACCACGAGGATTATGTCCATCATGAACGACACGAAAAGATGCATCATCATAGTAGGTTTTAATTACGAGGTACCCCTTTTCGTTGGAGAGTAGCGCATATGCATGTCCAGTTAACAGTATCAAACACCGTTTTGATATCGACAAACACCAAGTATATTACGCTGTTAATGTGATACACAGCATTTGTCCTTTCTGGACCCTGCTTGTTCGTGGCGAAGAGTTGGGTCCATGCTCATTGATAGCTGGTCCAGGATAATCTTGCTTAATACCTTTGAAGATGTGGTGAGTAGGGAGGTTCCCTCCAGTTACTAAACCTGCTTAGGTTTCCTTTTTTAGGGAGCTTAATTTGCAGACCTTGTTTCCAATCATTAAGGAATTTATCCTGAAATAAAATGTTAAGGGTCAGTGGCATTAATAAGTCTGTAGCGACTTATGAATCTCTTTTAAGCATCTGTAGTGGTATTATAAACTCCAGGTTTTATATGGTTCTTAAGCAATGTGATAGTCAGTATTATCCCTGCTCTGATAGGTGTCGTTTCTATTTGTTCAGCATCATGCGGAGTTTGTGCCTTTTCTAGAGGCTGAAATGTGCCCTGAAAATGTTCATGCCATCGCTTTAGCTGCCCTTCGCTAATTGCTAACATGGGTCCTAGCTTCTCCTTTATTAGCTTATTCTTAGTATTGCCTTTATATATATAAGCTCCTTTGTAGATTTAGTTTAATCCCGCATATTGTTTTTATTAGCCGCTGTTTGTGCTTCCTTAGTGAGGTTTATCTTTCCTGGCACTGGACTTTTGTACGGCTGCGTATTTTTGGCGCGGTAGGTCGGATTGTACAGCTTTTGGGTTGGTGTAATAATTTTTGCTTTCAGTTGTTTCCTGTAAGCAATCAGATCCCAGGTGTCCTTGTTTATGCAGTGCTTTCCTTTTTATCTAAGTTGCCTAGAACTTCATCATTGGTTTTCATGTACACTTCTTTGATTCGTTCAAGATACCTGATACTGATACATCATCACGTAGTGTGCGTGCTGTTCATGCGAAGGGCAACCAGGTATTGATCTCATGTTTGGGGCCCTTTTAGTTTGACCATATTTTTCGGTTTTCCAGCCACTTACAAACGTCTTTCAGCGACGAGTAGGTGATGCTCACACGGCGCCCGCCCGTCTGGTCTGGAAGCTACGGTATCTTGAGAGGTGAATGCAGTAACAACTGCCCTATTCCCACCGGGCCCAGCATGAAGACGAGGGGACACGTCCAATTAGATCACGTGGACAGAGGATGATTTCTTCAGCTCTGTCTTATTGCTCGATTGATTAAATGATAGACGTTAATAAGAATAAAGTGTCAATGAGACAATAAAAGTATAAATTAATGACGTCATTTTTTGAGTGTTCGGCTCTCCCGCTGCCGATCTACGCAGGAACTGAAGTGAGGCTTGTCATAACTGGGGCCGAGCCGGAAAATTCTTAACTTTTCTTAATTTAGCAGCATAGAATTTAACTATTGTCATCTCTCGTGCTCTAGAATGAAAGCTCAGCATTTTTTTCCTTTGCTTGCGGGCTCAATAGCAACTCCATATTCATGAACTTCAGTGGCGTATTGTTTCCCAGAGTATACGAGAGTCTGTCCGTCATGCGCCTTAGTTTTTCCGTGTTCATTACACCAGGTTTCGCGGATATCAATGCTATACCTCTTCACACTTTCGGCTAGCCTACCTGCTTCGTTCATGGTCAATTCAATTCATATTTGTAGAGGTTTCGATGATAATTTTGAATGAGAATGTGTAGGCATCAACCTATAGCACTCTAGACGGATAGTGGAGCCGCCAGAATAATGGTACTCCGATGCATCCGTGTGTGGATTTCGGTTATTCCGCCGTGACTCGGTTGGCAGAGCCTCATTTGTTTTCCAGCAGTGGGCAGGTGAGGTTATCATTTGAGATGGACTTACAAAGATGTTAGCTACCATCTGCTTACCCACCTAGAGTTCCGTATTGATGGTAGTATCGGAACGAAATAAGTCAAGGGCTACTTAGGTCGCGAAAAGCCTGATGTGATTCCATATTCGCAGATGAAGATTTTTTTGTATCCTGGAAATTGTTTCAAACAGTGTTTCCTTACAGCAGCCCTATATACCTATAAATTACCTGTAAAATACGCCTCGTATGATTGATTGGAAGTAGCCAAAGTATGCATATTTGACATATATACTACATTTTTATTTGAGAGAGTGTATTATATTGTATACCTTAAACAGCCTAGCTGACAAGTTCTTAACAAGAAACTCCCAAGTTTACTATCCAGATGAATACCTAGCACCTGTGTATGCATAAAGACTTTTTATTTGATTTTATTATCAGTATCAGTAGTATTGTTTCTGGACAATTACTTTTGTTATTGTTCCATTCATTACTAATCAGGTGTCAATATCCAATATGCTTCACTACCACCTATTCGGAGTCGCTCTGGGGAATTTCTATTTACTAGGATACTTGTACGTATGAAATAATGGATCCGTGATTATTATTATAGGTAAAATCAACAAAATGTTCAATGATTATAGATATTTTCCATTATTCTGGAGACTATGTAGCAATAATAAGTATTAATAGATTTTAAAAATATATGTGGAAACTTATAAAATAAAGAGACACATGTACAATAGAGGCGATTAAACACAGTACTAATAAAATAATAACAAATAATTAAAAAAAAATTGTAAACTCAAACAGAACAGTATAATATGACCACTACTTTCCACAATGATATTCGATGCAATAAAGGAGTGAATACATTGAATCTTGGATTTTGGAAAATAAATGGAACATCGTAATCTGGATTTTGAATAAGATGGTCATAATATTCATAAATGAACCTAAAATATAACTTACACAAAGGTAAATAATAAACAAAGTAAACTAATCGGGAAAACATGCCATGTCATTTTAGAATAAAACGATTATAATATAGTTTAACATTAATTATGGAATTCCGACTTATAGCAGCTTTGTGATACGACCCAGCGATAAAATCCAACATAAAATAATCTATAAACCGTAATGCCCTCATAAATAGTGCAAATATAAAACAAAACGGGAGATAAAATTTATTGCGGGCCATTACTGGTGGCGATCGATGCGACCGCGCCGAGGCCGCCCGCTTTTACATTTTTTTCATTCCCATATGGAAAAACAACAAAACTATTCATTATCAAAAACAACTAAACCTACATCTGTGCTCCCGTTTTTTGTCTCTCGTCGTATTAAAAATTTATCAGCCATCTGGGAAATGTCCACACTAGAGGGGCCCAGAAGCAGCAGCCCCAACGCGTTTAAAACGTGTCCGCATTGTAGCGGGCCGAGTGGCATTCAACTGGGCCGTTGTGGATCTCCGTAGTATGCAAATAGGGCTCCGATGGGATCCGTAAGAAGAAGAAACAGGAAGCGCATTTGTGCGAGGGTGAACGATCTAAAAGGGTTAAGCACAAAAAATAAATAAAACGACGTTCCCATGGTCCCCCGAAATAAAAAGCGATATAATTTACAACGCCGATCACCTGTGAATAATACACGCGCGCACCGGTGTGTTATTATTACCACCATTAGTTACAAAATGATGTAAATATATCGTTATCAATCGTTGAATCGATTAATTAATTGGGCTTGCATATTCATTATGGCTCTACCGAAAGTCGATTGTACCGTTGTCATTATTAATAAAGTGATATTTCATTCTAAACCCGGGCGCTTTCCGAAGGCGAGCTTCTCATTAATAAAATATAATTACCCAATTTAGAGGATATTATTTTTACATTTCGAAACCCTCACAAAAAACGGACGCTTACAGGCAGTAGAGACAACGATAAACAGGGGTGAAATTAAATGAGAAAATATAATCTACAGAAAATACCTATGCAGTGTGTGCGTGCCAACTCGGGTCGTATGCAAATGTTATCGAACGTTATATAACGCGGTCCTTGTGACCGTGCAAAGCAGTCCCTTATTGTTAATGTCGCGATAAGGGAAGGAACGATTAAGCAGTTATACCGAGTTAAATAAATCTAACGTTCGTTAAATATTATTATTTGCTGGTATTATTGCATCGAAAAGCACTATATAGTTTAGAATCGCAGACACGATCGCTGCGGGTATTTGCATAACAAGACCAATTAATACGTGATTGCATTCAACAGCCAACTCCACCGTTACTTTTCATGATCTATTTACAGCGTAACAACTTTATCACAATGAAATGTGTCATATTATTAATTATAGCCTGAATACTCCGCTTGAACGTATAACGAGCTATCAATCATTTGCTGATGTAACTGCAAATGTTTATCAGTGTAATGGCGTTATTATTATGATATGGTTAATTTAATGCAATATGGATATGTTACAGAATAATCTAGTTGAATAAATATATTCATATAAAAATAACTGGTGATATACGTATTTGAATTGCAGTTTCACAACAATTAATGCAATTGGACGAAAATGACAGGGAAAGTTTAATGCAATGTCACAATTCTTTATAAGAAATTTAAATATTCTTCAATATTGTATTATACATAATATTTTTGATAGTAGCTTACTAATATAGGGGTAAGCAAACCGCGGCTCTACGTAAGCGTGGATGTGGCTCTTTAGAAATAAAATTAGAAGTAAAAATTAATATGTATGTAATAATATGTAATAATAAAAATGTGATATACTTATCATAATAATTAAAATTAAATATTCAACAAAGAAATAAAATAAAATAAATAAAAATGTTTAGCTTTTATTATTTGGTATTATAAAATATTTATACATTCCCAACTTTTATTCTTAAATTAATTATTTTTATAACTCTTCTGGATACTTTTATCAAATCATGCACCTGAAATTAATATATGCTTGATAAATGGTCGCTGGTAAAGTTTGCGAACCCTGATTATAGTCTATTATCGATGAGAGGGAATCATTAATGAATAACAATTTCAGTATAATTATTTATTTACCTTGGTAATGCCCAATTGCACTTGCACTACATTAAAATAAATAATTATTAAAAATAAAGTAGGTTCGATGAATTCATTTTTACACGATCCCTAGGTGTATTTGCATAACAAGGCCAGATAATACGTGATTGCATTTAACAGCCAACTTTGAATGTTTAAAAAATCAGTTTTGATGCATTCAATTTTTTTAAACTCTTATGCTTTATTGAAACAAGGAATAACAAATCAACAACATAAAGATATTATAGTTTATTGTAAATATATAATAAGACCCTAATGATCAATTCTTATTAATTTCATTCCATTAGTTAACAACACTAAGGGTGGATTTATGTTGAAATAAAGGAATAACAGATGGAATAACATGGGAATATGGAAATCATTTCAGGGGAATATTCTTTATTATATGAAAAAAAACTAATAAGTAGTAAATGGTGAACATATATTACTATTTTGTGAGAATAAATAGGACAATTTCAACTAATCGCTGCTGTCTAATTCCTTGTGTCCTATTTTAGCATAATTTCACCTTCAATTGGGTATTTGCAAACTAGTTGAGGCAGTGGCGAGCGATATTTATTATAAGCAATAAATAATATATAACGTATATTGAAATAATGTTCATTTTGATATATTATAATATCTTTTAATTTCTTTATAACCTGTGTATTATTTAAGGTAATATGCATTATTATGTTGTATTTGTAGACCCTAGTGATTGCATTTAAATGTTTTGAGTACTAAAATTCGAAAGCTCTGTGGACGTAGATGCCACCTATGCGAAAAATCCGCAAACTAATTTTTCATCCCCCACCGCGTGGCTGCCAAAGTCGACATTGATTTTATGTTAACCCCGCCATTTCTCTCCTGCGTGTGTGAGTGTGTGCGCTGCGTCACTACGCGTCGCGACGCCCTAGGGGAACAATGGCGCCACAGGACTATCCGGCAAAAAGCATCTGCATGCCTACGTAACCCGCCACCCTACGACAATTTCGGGGTATAAATATTATATCTCAAATTATTAAAAAATCTCAACCCTTACAATTAATTTCACGTCGCACATGATAATACTCCTTATTACATAATCAGTTGTATTCATCGCGTGCGAGTTACATTTTTTGCCACCTTGCGCGCCACGTCGAAATTGCAATTTAGTGGCGCGCGCCGGCACGGGGTAACAAATTGAAATTTTAATAATGTAAATATTTCCGCCCCGCACCCGTAAGGATATTACCGACCGTTTCGGGAAATGTTTCCCGCATTCTTTACCTGGCTATTCAATTTTTCCCCGCCTCGCTTTCAAAACATTATATAAGCTCTAAGTTTAACGCTGCCTAAATTGAAAACGCCCGCCGTAATATAAAACCACCGCCACGCCGCCGACGCGCGTCTCCCAAGAAAATTAAAAATATATTTCAAAATAATATCTACTTTGTGTAATTTCAGGTTTTCCCTCATATTAATACCGCCCCGACTGTTTGTGCTATTATTATTTCCCCGTTATTATTAATATGAAGAGGGAGGCGGCAATTATGCGCACGCACAATCGTTTTTATACGGATTTATAATTAAACAATCTGCGGACGTGGGGAAATAACAGTTGTACGGGCAGAAGTATTTGTTTTATAAACTTACTGATTAATTTTTTTTATGTAGATTAAATTACATTCATTATGCCCCATTTTTTGTATCATTTCCTACTTATTGTTAGCTGTGTAGTAATTTATTTTAATTAGTCGTCAAATGTATATTATCACTCAGTTTGCATTATTACACAAATACATAAATAATTCAGCCGTTACTTTATTTTAGCAGATGTGAATATTTGTTTTTATTCAATTAAAAATAAATAATTGGAACAAATTTAAATAAAATTGAATATACGCATAAAAACATTTTGTAACGATTCTACAAATGAATAAAATTTATACTTTGATGTACCTTTCATTAATGATCGCAACGGTTAGGCTAGGTTTATTAGTGAGGATCGTACGCTACCAGAAGAACGGGCAGCTGCTACCAAAATAGTAAATTTGGGCAAAGTTCAAGAAGTAGAATGAAAAATAATCTAATTCCTAATGTAAGTGAAAAACATTATAGATTTGAATAATCTAATAAAAACTATCGAATTATCGATAGTTAAAAGGCTATGGAAACAAAATTTTCAAGACTTGGGAATACGGTAAATAGGAAAAAGTCTAGAATCGCTGCGGACTATACTGCCAGCTTAGCACTTTTTGGGTACTGGAGCCCGTTTGTGAATAGATAAAATGAAATATCCAAGATTGCTAGATCTCTAAATAATATACTGCAAGCTAGTCTACATGCAGTATATTAATTTTGGAAAACTACTATGGATAGTTTCTATTCCATCATTATATTTTAGTCGATAGTTTATCAGACATCGTTAGTTTTTAATCGGATCTATAATTTTTAGTTGATAGTTAGCAATAGATTTCAGTTGTTATGTATGATTTGTTTTTATTCGATAATCGATAACTATTACTGATGGTATAATTCATATGATAATTCATTTGATAAGTGACCATTGTCAAATTATACCAAAAAATACATCTAGCAAATATGTCTATTTTTTTCTTAAATTGAATTGATTGTTGTTGTAAATCTTAATTTATTGAAAATTTAATAAAACTCATAGTTTTTATGAAGTACTATCTTGCCACTGCTTTACCAATCGTAATATGGTGCTTCTTCTTCTTCTTCGTCTAAATGTGCAGTTCCAACTGCAAAGATAGCAATACACGCAAATATCCTAGTATTGCGTTGGGTTTGAATAAAAATATTTCTCACGACATGTAATGGCAGTACAAATATCATAAATGACTGTCGGTCGGCTACAAAACATTGTCTACGTTTTTATATGATACAGATGTGTAATAAGCAGATAATTCTCCAGAAAAAAATAAGCTTACTTTTAGAGGAAACAAACTAAAATAATTGTAAACCCTATTCATACATTAGTTAGGGAAGTCGCTCAGACTTTGTTTTTGTAAATAATAAATCGGTTGAACCTATCGTCAATGCAGTCTAGCTGAAAAATGCTACAGCTCGTGCATTGCATGCACATTACTGACTTCAAAATTCAATTCACTGTGAAATGTGGAAGAATAATTATTAAACAATCTGCGTGCAGATTATGAAAATTACGCTCGCATTATGCAAGCGCCTGTTTAATTTTTCGCTGCCGAGGGCGACGTTGATTGAATGTTGTTGGTGCGCGCATGTTTCCAATCCAGCAGCACGGTGTGCACGTCGGGCACTTAATTAATTCACGTTCGCAATACAATATTTGATTAGAGTATAATGGCATGTTTAATAATAGCATATGTATTTGATTGGGAATTTGGCCCGACAATAATGGAATAGCAATATAAACAGAATCTATTGTACTGTTGGCGAATAAATGTTTTAGGTCGTTCATTAAATTTGTTATAAATATGAATAAACTCAATTTTTTACTTTATATATTGAATATATTTTAGAAAAATGAACATACAATGATTTATCCGTAAAAAAAATATTCTCGCTTTTGTTAGAAAATACTAAAATAAAAATATTATGTATAATCTGTATTTTGCAATTTGTTTCCGAATAGTAGACATCCTGGTTCCTGGTATAGATGGATGCATCCGTAATTTTTACTCTGTCTAGCACGTTATAGTATTCGATATGTTCTCCTTCTAGTCAACCTTTATTTAGAGCGTTCTTTGTGTGTGCATTTTACTTTTCTTTCTTCTTTCTATGGCGCTATAGCCCAAGTTGGGCCTTGGCCTCCTACAGCTTCTGCCTCCAGGACACTCGTCCGTCACCGATTTCGTCCAGACTCATATTCCCATAACGTCACGGGCATCCGTATGTATTCTGCCCTCCTATTGTTTTTGGGGTAATCCGACTAGCCTTTTCCTGTACATTCGACTGTTTAAAGCTCTCTTTGCTAGTCTGTCATTCTCCATCCTTGCTATATGCCCACCTACCGTAGCCGTTGTAGCCCAATGAAATCTGACAGATGAGATTCCTGATAGAGTGTATACAGCACGTTATTTAATCTGGACCTTTAGATTTTGTCTTCTCTGGTGGGTCCAAGTATCCTTCTCAATACTTTCCTAGCGAACATTCTAAATATGTTTTTATTGTTTTTACCCTTGTTTCGCATCCATAAATAATAATGGATCCTTATTAGTGACTTGTACATACTCATTTTGTTGTTATGGTGTACTTCCTTTGACTTTAGTACGTGTGACAGTGCCAATTACGCTCTATGGGTTATATTTATTCGTCTGGTTACCTCTCCCTCTTCGGTGCCGAGTGAGTTCAAATCTGCCATAAGGTATACGAGTAGTTGGTTCACCGTCCCGATGTTATCTTCCATTACAGCTCGTGTTTCTCTTTCTTATGTTAACATCTTTGTTTTTATCATGTTAATCTCCAGATCAATTTATTTTGCATGTAGTTTTACCTCTTAGCAGGCTTACTGTGCTGTGTCTACCATTCTGCTCATGTTATTGATACATCAGCTATAATATCTTATTGGTCAGTAGGTTTGTTTTCTGGTATCCATGGTCGGCTTCAAAACATAGACTTGACTTTTTAAATAAGAATATACATAAATAATTTTACAAAATCCCGATAGGCAACAATGCGTTTGCCATCTTGGTCACCTGGTTTTGGGAAATCTTGGCAGTCTATAACAGGGGTGCCCAACAAGCCGACCGGTCGATCGCGAAGCCAATTTTGGTCGCTCGCTTGCATTGTTAGAAATTACCGGCTACCTGATAAATAGAGCACTAATGCAATTAGTCGATCGTGTGAAATTTTTAAGATAAAAAGTCGATTATGTACACAAAAGTTGGCCACCCCTGGTCTATAACAATCATAAGTTACAATATATCTTTGAAATGCTAAGCTTGCATAGAACAACTATTGATGTGTATTTCCAGTTACAGAGTAACTACAAATATAAAATCTAAACATAGTTTTTACTTCATCATGGTGTGAGTAACCCAGAATAGAAGTGCCACGTTGGAAACATTACAATCACCATAAATAACCATACGCATAAAACGGCACATTCCTTCGCGAGATGCCTCCACGCGTGTTTTATAACCCTCACAATTCAATTTCTGTTGTTTATGACACCGCCGCCGCCACCGAGCGCGCGCCTGTGTGTGTCGACGTTGTTTATCGTCCGTCCAAACCGACGAGACCGCTCCCGGCCGTCATTATTTTTATTAATGGCATTCATTACGTTATAACTTATTACAGAGGAACTCGCGCAATGCTAAATTATTCTTGTGATTATCTCCGGCATGCCGGATTCGGTCGACGGCTAATTGTTTTCTTGCGTACGCACGAGCAGCTCGAAAACGCAGGCATTAATTCCGGCGATAGCATCATCGGCACCGAAAACGAATTCCGATATCCAGAGATCCTGGCTCGGTAATATGGGCTCATTTACATTACTAATTTTGAACAGTCTGTTTAGGAATGTATAAAAAAATTACAGTAATTACAAGCGGTTACTCGAAAGGTGATGTATTCATTTCAATCATGTTATGATATTAATATTAATTAAGATAAACGGATGTAGAATAGTGAGTAGTTTATATAATTTTGGTATAAAAGATATTTTGCTCCACAAGGACGAATTTAGTAAGATACCACAAAACAGGATTATAGAAAAACGTTTTGAAGTTCAGACGACAGTTTTTTTAATCCGTCTATATATGACTATCAGCCGTGAGACTTTTCCGTCAGTCAAGGGAGAAAAGTTCAGAGGTGTTTTATTGTCACCCGGTATTACCTTAACATCACAGAAAACCTAAAAATTGTAAAAGATGATTCGCGAAAATTCACCTGGATGGGGTTCGGTCCCCGATACTCAGTACCTGACGCCTTAACCACTTGGCCACTGAGCTAGTTAATATATTTCGATGTTTTACGGTTTTATGGAAGAAGCCTTTATAATCTTGCGTATTCTAGAAATACCTTCATTTTTTTCGTATGAGGAGGACATTTTTAATTCAATCATTTTCAACTCAAAACTCACTATTACCACTATGTGTTAGTGTGGATTACCACCGCGTCTACTCAGGGGCGCCTACTGTCACTAGGGGCTTATCCGCCTTCTAGTCCGTCGTGCTGTCGTCATGCGGTTCGTCCGTCTTGTCTAATCGTCACGTCTCGTTTGTCTGGTGTCCTGTCTTACGTCTAGAGGTCGTCCTGGAACTTCATCACAACATCGCATGACGGTGTTGATGGATTTTACCGCTGCCTCCCAATTTTCGAGCATTTTGAGCATTAGTTGCCCCAGTCATTGTTGTGTGGGCTCCTCTACCCCCAACTTCATCCATAGCCTGGCCTGTTCTCGATTCCACCTGGAGCATCGGTATAGTGTGTGGTCCGGGTCATCGGTTTCAAGGCAGTTGCAGCCTCTGGTGGATGTATCCTTTTCTATCTTGTTTATGGCTTCGTCCTTCGTGGTGTTAGGGTGGGCCCCTTCTTTGAGCCCGCAGTAAATTTTCGACCTCTATTCCGCCATTAGGTCGGCGGGCGTCACTGCCGCCAATACCTCCGCTGCGTTCATAGATATTGCCCTATAAACTCGAGTGATATGAAGAAAACTGATGCGCAATGCACTCATTTGTCTGTACGCATTTCTCCGGTTCCTCGTAGGACCGGCCCAAGCCAATTCAGGTTTGGCTATATTTAGTCCATTGCCCGGCAGGCAGTCTTCGTTTCCGTCGCCTGTTTGGTGATTTTCTGGGGGTCGTGTCCACAGACGACTAGTGCCATCACGTCCGCGAATGCTTTAGCTGACGTGATCTGGATGTGTGTAGCGCCCCATGGCACGCCACGTTCCATAGGAGAGGACTCAGGACTGAGCCCTGCTGCCTTTAGAGAAGCGGTCCACAATCAACCGCTCTAGCGTCTTAGCGGTTCCATCGAGTAAGTAGTGTGGTCCGTACGTAGCAGGGTCCACCAGTGATTTTCCTCGTTCTAGAATGATGACCAAACGGGCCGATTTCATCGCTTTGGAAAAGTACCTGTGTCTAGGCATCTGTTGGCGGTCCTGTCATTCGTCCTGCCATTGTGGGGGCTGCTGCCTTCAATATCTCATTGAGCAGCCCTCTGGCACTATCTGCTACTATCTGCATGGGAGTTTCTGTATGACAGCCAGCACTTCCTCTTCTCTCCACTCATCTACTCTGATCGGTCGTGTTTGGGCTTGGTGGAAAGAAGGCCATTGCCACCGCCATCGCACCTCCAGGTGGCTACTGGGCCAGGCGGGCGGGCACCAATCTTCTCTATGGCCAGTCTGTAGGGAATGCCCCACGGATCGTCTTCGACCTGGCTACAGAGCTTGTGCTAGTACTCTTCCTGAGTACGTTCGCTGGCCCGCCTGTACTCTTTTCACTTCGTGCGTCGTCCTGGAGGTGATCAGTTGGGGCACCGACCGCTCTAGCTCACTTCCTCCTTGATCTGGTTAGTCTGGACGGAATTGCGATCTGGCACGCCTCTTGTAGTCTGCCGGTTTCTTCCGTGCGCTGCCATTCCTTCCAATGCGATTTTAAGCAATTCCGGGTCCATCTTTTCAATGACCCACCTACTGGCTTGGGTGGTCATGGTCAGGTCTTCTGTTCGAGTTTGTATAGTTTCTTTGCTAAGTTCTATCTTGTATGTAATTTAGTTGTGATCACTTAGTGTTTCGTCCATCAGTACCGTCCATTCCCGCACTCTTTCCATCAACAGGATGAGGTCTATAAAGGATGCCGAGTTACGCCTGTCGAAGGTCGCCATCTCTCCCTCATTACAAACTAATAGGTTGAGTGCGGAGATAGGTTCTATTACTGCTTCTCCCCTGAAGTTGAATGTGGGGGATCCCCATGCCGGCGACTTAGTTTTCAGCCGCCTGCCACGAGGACCTGCCCGCTAGTTCATTCCAGACTAAGTAACCATTTTATGGTATGTGCTCTTCCACAGTTCGGGGATAAATAACATGCTACTATCGTTATCTCTGAGACCTTTGCCGCGATCCCCCTCGTGGGTGAACTATGGGACGTGTTGTAGCCATGCTGACAACGTCTCCCATCGGACCATTCGTATCCCAAGAGCAGTCAAGTCTAGCATTGTTGGTTCGCTCAAGACGATCACAAGGGCCCCCTACGTCGCGACGGTGGCAAGCAAGAGCTAGTGTGCTAGAACAGTACAGTGCAGAAGCCCTTGCCCATGTTTGCTTGCAGTATGTTGTTTTACAACGATGATATTCTTGTGTGGTTGCGCGGTGTGGATGATACCATGAAATACTTTGAAAATGTCAGACATCAGACTGATCAGGACTGTCCTCATTGAGATGGTCACCTAGGGGTAGTTGGTTGGCCCTCACGTCTTTGAAGACGACCTCGACATTCTTCTTCCATCTATGCAGCTTATCTTCAATGCCCATTAAGATTTTGTTCGCATCTTTCATCACACCTTGGCTACGGTTGCGTTGATTGTTTGTAAATTCGTTAATGCTTTTATGAAGATGGGAAAAGTCGTGCTTGTTTTAGAACACCTCTATCTCGCAGCACTTTTAGGGTATCCAGTACTTCTTTGCCATACCCTTCTCACGGTCCTGTTTAGTTCTTCATCGTGATTTCTGGATTGTTTCCTTTTGTCATCCATAAGCTATAGAATCTCATTCGCCATTCACTGTTATTTCATACCGACGTGTATATCCTTTGTCACTTTCTTGTGTATCGATAAGAGCCATCTTCAGCATTTTTTACTCAGGTCCTACGTTCTCTTTTCCTTAGTTTTCATGTGTATCTAGACGGCTTCGAGTTTTTTAGTTGTATGAACGTGCACCTCACGATCGAAGAGGGTTTGTCGATCCGTTTCGGGGCGTTGTGCTCGTACAAATCGACGAAACAATAATTCTGTCACTACGAGGTAGTAGTCGCTGTTAACGTCAGCGCCAGGGTCTGTTCTCGCTCTTCTGACAAGTTTCTTTTGTTGACGTTTAACGACGTTTAACGCCATCAGAGTCCTCCCCTATATTAGTATTAAACTCGCCGAGAACAATTGTCCTCCAGAGTGAAGCTGAACTTGTTTATCGCCTCTTCAGGTTTGCTGCTGGTTGGGGCGTATGCTTGTATCACGTTCATGGCTCGGTGAGAAGTCTCAGTATAACGCAAACTCCAAATGGAACGAATACATATTGATGTGCAGGTTCGTTGCTTCCAGAGTGGTAGAGTACGCCGACTTGAGTTTTGCGTGTCCCGGCTTCTGGCCATATTATCTCACTAAGCCCAAACTCTAATCTTGATTTATAATAGACGACATTGGCGTGTTTCTTATTTGTCATGTAAGGGTTACGCACGTTCCATGTCGCGACTTTCGTCATCTTATGGTATATTTGTATTTTATTTGTTATTAACATGCACCATCTCTCCACACAAGCGGTACCCCGGACTGAGGATCCGTTTACATTTGTATCAGCCATGTTGAATTTGGTGGAAATAATAGTGTAGTGGGACTTCCGTTTTCCTTCTGCGCCACTGCAACAGCTGCGCCTGACATGTCCATTTGAGGCGCCGTGTGTCAGCGTCGCTACATGGTACTGTTTCCGTCGCTGCCCAAAAAACAGTTATTTGCTATATCTGGCTACCCTCACTTGGTTTGACCTGTGTACCTATGCAGTTTACTTGAGTGTTTTGCTTGGGACCAACAAGTAAGAGCTGAGGATCATGTGGAGACCAGTGCCTCGAAACAACCTTCGCGGACGAGTAGGTGTGCTCGTTTCTCAGTAAATGTGCTAATCTTATAGCGTCACTCCATATACTCCGGGGGAAGTATGCAGGATTGATATTGAGAGAAGTAGAAATTAGTTTGAATAGTGTTGCTGCAGGAAGAAGGAAGTTTGGAGATGTTTTAAAAGATGGATAAATTATAGTTAGAAGCCAGTGGAGCTTTAGATGTTGAGATGATTTTATTATCTGAATATATGTGGAGTAATTATATGAAAATGAAATTTTTAAATTTTAGTTATGTATATTTTTATTTAAGTTAATATTAGTGTATGTACATTGTAGAAAGATAAAAGAATATTATATCTTTATTCAAAAACTGGTCTTCGATCGGGGATCTACAAATATATCCTCTGGACATTTTTAGATTAAATTTAGTAAAGTGGCTGTTAAAAAAAATCGCTCCAGTATTCTTTTTTATTTTATGAATTATTACATCTGAAAAATAGACACCAAAGCTGGACTGTTCTAATAAGGCCGCGGGATCTGAAAAACACGAATTAGCTGAGAGAGCTTATATGTTATTATAACTTCTACAACTTTTCCCATGGGACTCTGTCGAATGTCGATTTTCTAGGTCTACAACTACAACACTACCTCCCAATTTTTTCTGTCAGCTTGTGTTTTTTTTTCAGAAAGTTGTTTGAGCTTTATTAATTGTTATTTTATATTTTGCATTAACTCATACATTATCGTGGTACGCGACAGTGATATCCCTTTGTACTTACTGCAATATGCATTGATTCTCTTTGTGTGTCTAGAGTGTGATAAAACAGGGATGTTGGATGGGCAGACAAGGGCAGAAAGACTACTCTGTCCTTGTTGCTGAATTTATTGAATGTAACCATCAATTCTATTCTTTCTTTATTATCACAATAAAATATAGGGCCCACACTTCTTAGATAATTAAAAGACATAAAAAATAATTACAAACTATCAGAAACCAAAAACGTTAAGACCTCAATGGCAGGCATATCTCAAATAATAAAAATAACAATATCTCAAATATTAAGAATACCCATTAACACTATTTTTCCTTTGGGTTAATTTTTGAGTATATAGTAGATCCCCGACCCAGTTTTTGAATCAAAACAAACTATTCTTTTATCTTCCTACAAAGTACATACACTTAAAATATATACCATGCAATCGTTATTACAATATTTTCTTTATAAACTAGGAACGATAAATAGGTACTAAAGTTAGTTTCAACCCTTAAAATATTCAAGTCATAAATTTATAAAGAAAATATAATGCATATAAAAATAAACTGGTCTAGCGACAAATAACCTAGAACGTGAGCGCGCATGATATAACGTTCTCTGGGCAGCAAACAAGTAATTTAATTAAGTAAAAGTATCAATTATCCTCTGATATCACGGTCCATTTATCTTTCACCGCTCCCTTGCAAATGAGCGCCTGGTCCTGAGCACGAAAATTATGAATCATTAACTCTGCTTATTGTCATCAGCACGGCTGGAGTGATTAAACGGGAACAGACCGCGACATCAACTAAGCCAGCCAACCATAACACCCTCAGTTTTATATTTGATTAGTAAATATTAAACACACAAGAGATATGCATACTTATTAATAACAATTAAAGAAAAATAGTTTGTGATACTATGTTAGTTATCTTTTAATGATCTCCGTTGGCTTAATGCAATGTGTGTAATTATTATTGATGGTGACTATGATGGACTATAGATAATAATATAATAATAATGTTATTAATAATTTTTTTAATTTCTCCATAAAGGTTACACTTATGTGGTGATGTACATAAATTAACATTTTGCAACGTATTGTTTCATTTAATGTAATTATTGTTGTTATTGAATTACATTCAGAGTGATATTTTATGTGTAATACATTTTGCATGTGACTATTTTCTTATTTCTTGATTAGTTGGTGAACATAAGTCCATATATAATATTTTATTACTTATCTGATTTGTTATTTCTCATTTTATGTCAGCACAAATTCACCTCAGCTCAACTTTACTTCTTATTTAACTTTATTTTTTGTAGATGGACACACTTTAGGCCATTAAGATAATTTCTTCCAAAGAAATGCGGTTGCGGATACACCTGAGACAAACGCGAAACCGAATTAGATCAACACAATTTATTTCAGCATTGGGGGCGGCTTCCGTGCCAGGGGGGCACAAGTCAAACGGGGAGCCGTACCAACCCAACCGATTAATTGCATTACCATCTTTATCCGAACTTTGTAATTATTTTAATTGTAGCCCTTTTTGGACTGCCGTTCGTGAGTCAATTCTTTATATTTGTTATTTTCGATTAGTTAAATTTGCGCGCGTACAAATTAGGACGGGGGCGGGACGTGCCGCCCTGACAGACGATTCAATTGATCGCTTAACGCTGTAATTGAAATTAGAGGACGGGAAAAATAAAAATAATACGAAATAAAAATTGCCAACTTGCCAATAACTATTTCGAATTTTGATGAGTAAAGATTAATTCTTTCTTATTTAGTAATTTTGTAATTTTAAGAATATAGGTACATGTTTATATATAAGTTTTAGGTATTTGAGATGTATGCTAATTTCAGTATAAAGATGTAACTGGGAAAGGAATAAATTAAGAAATAAGGAATTCATTTATTTTTATTAAATTGTTTATAGTCTAATAAATAAGTATTAAACTGAAAATAGTGTATTCTTGTTTTAGGAACATGAGCGGTCCTATATAATCCTTATATCTACTCATTTCTCCTGTCATTATTTCAGCATAAACCGACCTTTATACTAAACGAATAAGGATATAGGTAGTTTAGATATATGTGAATTTCAGTATAAAAATACAGATAAGGAAAAACATAATAAAGAAACAATAAAACAAAAGAAATTAATTGTATATGGATATTTTCCATTCTATGGTTTATTGTGTCAAAATAAATAATAAGAACTAAATGGTAATTATGTATTCTTATTATGCTTATTTTGTGAGCATAATGGTACTAAATTCTATTTATAAGACTCTGAGGTGAGTTTATGCTGACTTTACATAATAAATAAATAAAATAATAAGTAATATAATAAATAATCAGTTAATTTCATAAGATTAATTCCTATAATATTGTTTATTGTAACAAAGTAAATTGTGACTAAATATTCTTATTTTGTGAGCTTAGATAATTCTAAATATTCCTTATTTTCGATCTGATTTATTGTTATATTTAATATTTATTTTGACAATATAAACTCGTCTATATTTAACCCAAGTTTATACAAATCCAATAAGTATATTTGTATCCACTGTAAATTATGCTAGTCTCTATGAATTTAATGCCTCGACGACGTGGTGTAAGATACATATAGACGGATATTTTACATATGATAAAAGGGGTGCGATTATTACGTGCCAGATTTGCATAAAATCCTGCGGACTACCTGGCCGTGTCCTGGCCGCGGTCGCATAAGACCGCACACCATCAAAACTTGTTTCCGGGGGTGCGGACTTTTTGGGACCCGCACGTACTCGCACCCCTATCATACACTTCATCAATTATGTGATGCTTAACCTCGTATAATAATGATCGGGTGCATGCGAATATAGCACGTATTGGAGGGCCGTTGCGAGTTATGTGAACACAGGACAGTAAAGTTTAATTTTATTTTCGCTTGCGTGACCGAATCGCTGATCGAAAAGGGAAGCAAAAAAATCACCATTGCAATACAAAATAGTATTTACCACGCCTCTTTTTATTATAAGGAGGCATAAGAAGAAATTGACTATATTAAAATAGTTAAAACTAATTGTAGTAATTATTCTAAGTTGGAGTTCTCGAAATACATACACTTTGTGTAAAGCAGTTTTACGACTAAATAATTGGAAACATGTGTGTTTTATCTTCGATTATTCATCGTACAATGTTGTAATTTAAAATATGAGTAAGAGACCCAATCAACATTTTAGTAGTTTTTTTATTCTCACAATATTGCGCCCGGTCGATGATATTTTTTCACGCGAACATGCATTAATTATAACAACGTTTCGTATTATTAAAAAAAAAATGAAATGTAACAAGTAATTAATATTAAAAATAATCGTGGTCTAGTGCACATTTTTTAATATATATATCATAATAATTAATGAATTATTTTTTTAGAAATAATATTTTATCTAGGGCCTAAAGACTTTGTATCGTAGCCCGTTATGTTAAGGAAACAAATGTAAATGGAAATATGAATGTATATGTAAATCAAAAATTTATTTGCTCTTTTTATTGAATTTAAATAAAAATGTTGGTTATTTTATCTTTTTAATTTTGCATTGTTTTTATCATTTTCATTAGATTGTATGAACATCTGTATACGTTCCTAATTTTTAATTCAGAATCATATATTTACTACTACTAACTATTCTCGATATTTTTAAGTAAAATATTAAGTGAAAAATTGTCATATCGGCGATATTTTTTTTAAATTTCTAATAAAATGATCGCAATAATTTATAGGAATTGTGTACAAAATTTCGTAAACAGCGTGATAATGATTTTTTTTTAATAGAAAAACATAGTTGTTTAACATGTTCTCTCCCGGCCAATTTGTACCAAAGACGAATAAAGGGAGATAATAGTCAGATTCAAATTTGGAATAACATCATGCAATTACTTCTTGAGAAAAGGTGAATGACAACGGGCGACGGAATCCGGACGAACAGACATTTCTCAGAGATGATCTTAAAATGATCGGTGGAAATAATAAAGAGGTTTGGAGCAGACAATATTTTGCTAATAATACTACGAAATATTGTAATCGTGTATATATATATATATATATATATATATATATATATATATATATATATGAATCCAACGGATTAAAAAACCTCCACGTTTTTTAATAGTTGTTAGGGTAGTGCAGCAATCAAACGCGTTTGATTGCTGCACTACCCTAACAACTATTAAAAAACGTGGAGGTTTTTTAATCCGTTGGATTCATATTCAATACAGCAAAATAACTCGATTCATATATATATATATATATATATATATATATATATATATATATATATATAATATATAAATATATAAAGCTCAGAAAATTCAATTCCTACAATTGAAGAAATTCAAATTGTATGTTTTCTATGTGTTTAGTAGCCGTCAGTACTCTTGAGTTTAAAAATTAGCCCTTTCATTAATAACTAATGACAAAATTACAATATAATAATTAGAGTATACCCATAAGCGCAATCAGGGATGATTTTTGAAATAATAAGCTATTTTTAAATTATGATAATACTGACAAATG
Source organism: Lordithon lunulatus (assembly GCA_963942505.1). Classification (NCBI taxonomy): domain Eukaryota; kingdom Metazoa; phylum Arthropoda; class Insecta; order Coleoptera; family Staphylinidae; genus Lordithon; species Lordithon lunulatus. The sequence goes on from OZ012666.1 coordinate 48,961,970, forward strand.
TTAAGATGTTATATCGTGATATCATTAATTTCCTTTCAGATTTATATTATGAAAATTTTGTCGAAAGAAGTCAGGTGTAAACGAACCTTTATATTCATGATCAGGATAACTGCCCATTTGTAAGACTAAATGCGGCTTTCGATTAACTATAACTGATTTCAGTTTCTATAGGCTTACCTACAGTTTAAAATAAAATAAAACGTCATGCATTGAGTTACACGTAAATTTATATAAATGTGTATGCCGAAAAATATTATCAGTTATACTGGAAAGTTCGACCCAGTTGCATGCATTTACGTATGTTTGAGAGGTACAGATTTTAAATGTAACAGAGATAGCTATATGTAATTTCAGTTATATCGTCTTTATTTTCAAATAAGGACTTTTATATTTATATTATAGGTGATAATCGATGAAAATTAAATATTAATTAGTAAGTATTATTATAACAGAGACAAATTAATTACATAAATGCAAAATATAAAAAAAACATAAATTTACAATAATTACTATGTGAGATTATTCTAAATATTTTTATGTTTCAACTTAATATAAGTGAAAGTTGTAATGATAAAATATATAAATCAATGATAATAATTAAGTGGATATACATCATAATACTCGCGGTGGTAATTGTTCTTAAAACTGCTACCGTTTAGACTAAATAACAGATTCAAAGCAACATGTAATTGTATAACTCAATTTATATAATAAAAAGCAAACGTAATGTGATTGTTGAAGGGCACAGCTTTTAATTTTCCAAGCGGCCATAAATATTATACGGCCACAGGCGACCAATTGTTTATTAGATACTTGTGAATGCATTAGCACAAACTCTTTGATTGCAGATTTGCTATTCTCATTAGCAAGTTAATTGCTCTTGATTGATTTTTCCTCAATTACAATCAATTAATTGAACTGCGATTGAATAAAGGCCTTGAAAATGTGAAATGTGGTGTAAAATAATATTTTTATATTTTTTCACATAGTTTATGACCAGATTAATCTTATGTGTTGAATATATTATGTCAGTGCTTCTACACTAGTCGTCGTTGTGACGATAAGCATGCCACAGTTTTACAAATATAAAAGTAATCATTATGCAGGTAATTATAAGGCAGACCTTTATCGTATAAGACTAAAAGTTCGTTTCAAAGACCTTCTATCTCTTTAGGGCAATTAGAACATTAAATATTTATTATACAAATCGTGTAGAAATTAGGATTTTAACAAAACAAATTGATGTTTTCTGCACTCGATAAAATATCTTCGGTCTTCCGTATATTCATAAAACACACATAAGTTGTTGATTAATTTTAATAAAATGTTCACAAAATGCTTATTTTGATACAACATACAAATGATTAAAATTTAAAAATAAAAGAACAGAAATAAAAAAATAATGAGTTGCTCCACCACGATATGCTATGCACTCATTTAAACGACGGGGCATACTATTAATCAAGTGATTATTTATTTCTGCGGTATATCATTCCAGGCTTCGTATCAGAAACCGAAGATGCTGCAAGTCATTTTCAGTAAAAGGTGCAATACCGCGAGCTATGGGTAGATGATAAATAAATATATGTTCAAGCACACGTACCTTAAGTAGTTAAGATATCTCGAGTGATCGATCAAAATTCGCTTCGCGATCGACTTCTTGGCCACCCCTGCTCTAAACGAAAGTCCGGCCTGTCTCATACCAATAATACCGCCACGTTCAAAATCATTTAGTTGCCGATAATTTGCACTTTGGCGAACTCTTGGGGCACTTGGCAAAAAGAGCAATATATAAACCAATCGTAATTGGCAGTTGTTACACACCAATAGCATGGATTCAATAGTTTGCTTAATACATTTAATCGAGTCCGTTTCATTCTTTGAATACCTTAAATCAGTTGCAGAAAAAAAATCATGACTGCACACACCAAAACATTGTGTCTGTCAGAAGACATTGTTATCTAAATAGACAAATAGCTCTTAAAAAAATATAAACATAGTGATATTCTTGAGTAAAAGTTTTATATGTCTCTAGGTACACAAATAGCTATAATATAAATAGTTTTGATAGTGACAGTTATTGTGAGGACTGTTTATTTAATGTCAGAGATACACAATTAGTTTTCTATCGCGTCTACAATATCCACTTTGTAACATAATAACTTTCTTCTGTTTTAATCTCGTTAACACTTCCCTGTTTGTTGAGTTAACCAACTCAACAAACAGGGAACCGCCCAGCTTATTCTCAGGATTCTTCTGTTAGCCCACATCTCGAATGCTTCCATCCGATTAATGTCATATTAAAGCCTCCAAGCTTCCATTCCATTTAATAGTACTGGAAACACGTAACATTTAAACATTCTGATTTTTAGATGTAAATTTAGGTGGTTACTGCCTAGTACGTTCCTCATTTTGTTGAATACGGTTCTAGCTTGTTCAATTCATGATCTTCCGTATACTCATTGTACTCGTTGACTGTCGTTCCTAAGTACTTGCTGTCTTTAATCCATACTTGATCTCGTTGTTGTTGCTCCTTTGTGATTATCATAATTGTTGTATTATTGGTGCTCAGTATGTGTTCCCATTCTTCGCTGGTTTTTACAACTTGGTTCATTAGCCATTGCAGTAGTGGCAACGAATGTGCAATAAGTATCATCTGCATGTCTGATGTTGTTAACTTTCCCATTACCTTTTAATCGGAGTGTTGTTTGTTCTGCCAGGGCTTCTTGTATTTTATCTTCTAGTATAAATTGAAGAGCAATGGCAAGAGTACGCATGCCTGCCTTACTCCTCGCTTTATATTTAGCTCTTCTGAAAGTTCATTTCCTACGTGTATCCTTGCGGTCTGGTTCAAATAGAGGTATGGTTATTATTCTGATGTTATTCCTGCTTATGATTATATTTCTCAGTGTCTTAATGAGATGATCATACCGGACCTTATCGCAAGCCTTGTTATAATCAAGGAAGCAAACATATATATATATATATATATATATATATATATATATATATATATATATATACTGGTTGGTTGATGTCCATGTATCTTTGAATTCACACGTTAAAAGCAAACAACGCAGCTTTTGTCCCCATTGTGTTTCTGAAATCAAATTGGGTTTCGTTCAATCTTCCTAAAGATTATCTGATGTACAATCTGTAAGAATATTTTGAGGAGTATCGTCCGGTGCTCATTGTATTCCTTTGCATTCGTTTTCTTAGGTAGTGTAATGAATGTTGACTTGAACCATTCCCTAGGGTTGATTCTGGAGATTTATATTGTGTTGTAAAGGTCTACCAATACATCTATTTTTATAAACCTGATACAACTAACCCCCTAGGAAAAAGTTAAATGCCATCTGGCGGCACCACATCAATTAGCAAACCACACCCATATGGTAATTACTGTCTACATACTCATGCCATCAGGATCACCGGGTAGTGCCCTCTATGGAATAATATTCCAACAGAGTGCTTGAAATATCAGCACAAATCTTTAAAACATATATAAGTGTGAATTCACCTCTAGGCAATCTACATATCTAGATTTCGATCTTATTAGATCTCATCAGTGTAAGATGAATTTACACAATATCTCGAGTGGGTATATAAAAACATGATACAACTAACCCCCTAGGAGAAAAGTTGAGATGAGATCTAATAAGATCGAAGATATGATATGTAGATTGCTAAGAGGTGGATTCACACTTATATATGATCTATTTTATATTAATTAATATTAAAAAATGAAGGGGATTTCATTGAGGCCTAGTTTTTTTTTATATTTTACTGCTGTCATTGCATACATAACTTCTTCTTTTCTTATTTTTGGGCCCTGATCCTTATCTTGATCTTGTTCTGTTGGTTCCTATAGTCTGCCATCTATAAACAATTCCTGAATATATTCATTCCATCTTTCTAATTTTCACTTGTTGTCCTGGATAATCTTACCGTCTTTGTTTAGTAAAATGTTGATTTTGTTTGTTTTTTTACACCCGTTACTTCTTTAAACTGTTTATGTAGGTTCTTGTATTGTTTGTAAGTTTTCTATTTTTATACATTTTTCTTTGACATATTATTTTAATTCCTATTTTATTCTGTTTGGTTTTATGTGCTCTATCGTCTCTGTTCTTCTACGATCTTCTGTTTTCCGTTAGTTGTATCATTAAGTTATTCATAGTTTCTTCTTATTGGTATACTTGCCTGTTTCTAATAATTTATTATCGGAACCATTATTGTAGTTTTGAGTGCTTTATATGCATCATACTTTGGGTGCAATTCCTTATTTGTGTGGTTCCTACTATGGACGACTTCAGAGCCGCAAATCCTTTGCTATCTTCATGTAACAGCCAGCGCAAGTTTCTTAGCCCTGCCACATTCCAGAAACATACCTTTAATATTTGCGGAAAGTTTAATTTTTTTGGACGACCGACCGCAATCGCTCTCTTATTTTTCAGCGTTTTCCCAAGATTTCAAGATGAGCGGAACACTTTTTCTCATTTTTCCTTGATCTTCCTATATCCCACTTGCACTGTTTTTCTCATGGCCTTCTCCTATTTTTCGATATACCTAAGTTTCCGATGTAATTCTCGCTCCTTGATTGTTAGATCATCATCCTGAAATATACTAGAGCCTTTCAAAGCTTTTCTATCCCATATCTCTGAGCTGCAGAAAATAAGAAATAAAGAATTAATTTTAGAGAAATATTTTCTATTATATTTTATATTGCCACAAAATAAGGAATACGAAGTAGGTGTTGCTATTTCATGAGCATCCGTGGTCCAACCAAAATATTTCTACTGATTTCTCATATCTTAAACTGGGTTTATGCTACCTAAAATAAAAATTAAAAACAACTCAGAAATTAGTAGGAATAAATATTAATGTGGACCAATATCGTAAAATCACGAAATAATAATTTATACTTACTATTTATTATGGAATACATTATATTACTTATTTAAAATAAAATATGTCTCGAAAATTTATTTCTTATTTATGATTGTTTGCCCTATTTCTTATTGTCTTCTTCATTTTATATTACATTTCAACATACTGTTACATCTTTTGTATGCTTTTTTTGTGAAAGTTGTGTTACAAAGTACACATTGTAAACGCTAAATAGAAAGCTATTTGTGTATCTTTGACAAAATAAATCAATCTTCACCATAACTGTCACTATCAAAACTATTTATATTATAGCTATTTGTGTCGAAAGCTCAGTATTTCAGTATAAACCCATCTTTAGAATATACTATTTTATATCTATATATTAAAATATATTAAAATTAGATAACTTTACAATGCCGGTGAATAATATTACATTTTAAATGTAAAAATATTATAATTTAATTGTATCGTGTTCAAATGTCTACGTGCGATGGTGTTTGTAAAAATATGTTTTTGTTATTTTGTTCTAAATATATCAAAATAGTATATAGTAATAATCTGACTGAATGTTAATTTAAGATGTTTCCCAACTTTAAATATGTTTAGCCCTAAATTAATGCTCAATCTCTTTGTGGCCTAATGGACTCTTAAATACAAGCATCTTTATGCATTAATCTCATATATTTAATAAACTGTTAATTTTATTGTTATTTTATATAATCGTGCTCCAATTACCACCCCGTCATTTGTAGACTATGTGACAAAAAAAACTTCAATGCGTTTGTTACGGCGTGCCTTCAAATACCCCTTTTTACCCGAACAAACATTTAATGGTGGCTGAACACACTCTCCTCGCGGCATTACTGGCTTAACAAAAAAAAGTCACAACTGTAAATTACATGAACCATCTGTGCGGCAGCGCATGGGCCATTACAGATTTTATTTTTATGTTTTTACTGCCCGCCGCTGCTGCTCGGTGTGTCCGACAAAAAAAAGCCAAACAAACCATCGACCCCTCATTTTGTCAATGTAAACATTAAGTTTCGCCCGAATGAGTTATATAAGGACGTTTCCTTTGCGTGAGGCATTTAATTAGCACGGATGTGTTATTAAATGTCGATTGAGTTAATATGCGGTTTTTTAGTCCTGTCCCCCAGGGTACTCAGGAAACAAGCGCTGCTAAATTGACCGGCACCGGAATGTCCGCGCGAATTAATTATCAACCCCATCAGAGAACGAGCCACCATATTTATGTATGAACATTGTGCCAACATTTACTTATTTGTTATTAATTAGCTCGTTTTAATTAAACAAATACAAGAGATAAATCTTCTTAAAATGTTCGATTAAACTATATTTAGTAGCTCACACAAAAACAATTTAGCAAGATTGAAGACATTGTAAAGAAGTGTACACACAAGAAAATCTAGAAACAACTAACATGTTTTATGCTCTTATTTACTCGATAGTTTGAGATTTGATGATATTTTGACTGGGTATCACCAACGAAATATATCAGAAGCTGTTCGTTGACGGCTGTCAAGCAAAATTATCAACACATTATGTATGTATTATAAAGAATATTATACTTTGGCAGAACCAATTCGTTTAAATAACTTAATTATAATTAAATGTGTATTTAACAACATATGGTAAGACGTTTAATTGTTTAAGGATAAATGTTTCCTCTTGTGTTTCATTTTGCTCGGTGCTTGCCAATGAAACTATTATTACAGTAATTACGGGACGTTTTGATGCAATGCTGCTGCCGATGCAATTTTATAGCATATGTTCGAGCGTTGCGTAAGCGTTTAATTGCAAGCTGCGACTAATGTACTATGGGACGCCATAAATCCGCCGCGACAAAATCTATTAACATCCGTAAGATTGATGTGGCTGCACGATGTTGCACGTTGTTGAATATGTCTATTAATTTCATGTTTTAAAATAAATGTGACTACTTTTATTTGTCAAATTGCCAGTACCGTAACTACAAAATTTCGGCCTCAAAAAAATGTGTTTAATGTTAGTAATACATCCCTGGTAATGCTACAACTTATATAGTGTGCCTCATAATATGGCCCTGTTTAGATCGGATTATCGACATAATTGTTTGGCCAGGGATGTCCACGCAGTCAACATAAGTAGAAACGTAGATTGAAGTATTATAGTATAAATACTGTAATCAACGGTCACACTTAGAAAGCAATACATCATTTGATTGACATTGCATTATATAAACATCTATTGAAATTTTTGAAATTTTGGAGAATAGGTGTTTAATTTATTGCTTTCTCTTCCAATACGGTCTATGCGGACTAAGTGGACAGACAGGACGTTAGTGACGATATAAGTATTAAAATATCAACATATGGATGCATATTTACAAGATAGGTGATATCATGTAGGATCTTTATTTGCGATTTAAAAGTCACGCCATTGAAAATAATTAGAACATTAGAAATACAATTAAAAATAGAAACTATTCACAGTACATGAATGGGACAATCTTTATTTTTATAATTATTAACTTCTTTTCATAATTGACTGTAACCTAACAAACCGGATAATAATACTTGAATCAATCTGATCACAACCTACTGATGTGCAAATTGCAACTGGAGAACTATAAAACGGAAGCACACTTCGGTATCAACAACAAAGAGCAAGATCAAAGTGGAGAGCTGAGAATTACTTTACAATAGAATAATAGAAGAATACTACATTGAACGCAGCTGGGACAAGTTTCTTCTTCTTATGTACCATGTCCTTCTAGAACGTTAAACGTTGGTTAACATCAAAGCTACGCGTACTTTATCGACGGATACTCTAGAAAGTGTGCACGTGTTGATTTTGTACCAGTCGCGTAGATTTTTCATCCACGACGTTTTCCTCCGGCCTGGTCCCCGACTGCCTTCTATTTTACCCTGAATAATGTCTTGTAGAAGCCGGTAGTATTTTCCCCTCATCACATGACCAAAAAACTCCAAATTGCTCTATTTAATCGTGTAGATGATCTTAGTGGTTTTATTTAATCGCTCTAATATTGCCGCGTTGGTTTCAGACCATGTCACTCTTGGCAATCTCCTATAGGTCGACAACTCGAAGACTTCAAGACGTTTCTCTTCGTATCTGGTGATGGTTTACTCCATACAGCAGCGTAGAAAATACGGTCTCTGCAACTTAAGACGTTGCGCATTTTTCTAAAAGCTACCCGTACTTGTTCTACCCTGATCTTACTTTTGTGTGTGCATTTTCTGTTATAATACTACCAAGATATCTAAATTGGTGCACTTGTTCCATGCTCGCGCCATTCACCTTGATCAGCTCTGATATTCTGTTGTTTGCTCACTACTAACATTTTGGTATATTTGGATGTTTAGTTCCAAGCCAGTGGTTTCACAACTTTCTATCACTTTATTTAAACTCCATTGTAGATTATCTAGATTAGAGGCTAATAAGACCGCGTCGTCATCCTACCGCAGGTTATTTATCGATTCGCTATTAATGATAAGGCCTACTGTTGTTTCCAAGATTGCATTTTTGAAGATACTTTCTGAATATATATTGAAGAGCAACGGGGACAGTATGCACCCACATCTTAACCTTTTCTTGATGTTTACCTCTGGTGTGTCAGATTATTCTACTCTGATTCTCGACGTTTTGTGCCTATATACATTTGCGATTACTCTGATATCCGCTCCGTCTAGTCCAATCAGTTTGAGAGTCTCCACCAGGACATCATGTTTAACTCGATCGAATGCCTTATGGAAATCTATATCTATAACTGACATGTCGCAGTTTCTTTGTGCAAGAACATTAATACCGAATAGTGCTTCCCTGGTACCGAGGCCGTTGCGGAACCTAAATTGTCTTTCGCCTAGGCAATCCTCACATTTCGCATATATCCTGCCATGAATGACCTTCATGAATACTTTCAGCAAATGGTTCACAAGACTGACATTAGCCGCGATTTTCGTTAGTATTGTTATGAATGCTGATTTAAGCCAATTAAGCTTGAAATGTTGATGCTAGATTATACCTTGTTGAAAAGATCTGTGACTGCGTTAAGGTTATTTTGGTCGTCTATTTGTATATATACCTCACAAGGAATATTATTTGATCCTACTGCTTTGCGGCTTTTTGAAACTTTTATAGCATATTCCACTTCACTAGACGTAATTAGTGGAACTTCTGTATCCTCTAGAATCGGCGGTGTTACTGTTCTGTTATATTCAAATAGTTTGTTTATATGATTTGTCCACTCGATTATTTTTGTTGCAGTTATTATATTACCTTGTCACTTTCATCCATTTACACCCGATGTTCTGCTTGCTTTTGAGTTGCCAGTTGCTAGCTTGATCCTTTTATACATATTAAAGAAATCATATGCCGTTTCTAGTTCTTCTCTTTATGCATTGGCTAGCCAAATAAGATGCTTTTACTTCGCGGATTCTGTGTTTTATTAATATCTGTTTGTTTTTGGGGCGTTCTAGCAGAATACGTTCGTTTTTTTAGATCTAATATTTCATCCGTCATCCACAGTCTTTTCCTATATTGCTGTTTACGTTTAAGTTGTCTTATGTTCTTTATTATTAATCGTTTTGTTCCACTGGCTGTCTGCGTCTGCCGTACCCTCATTGTGAGTTGTTAGGCATCTGTGCAGCTATACTCGGACTATTGGGTTCCACTTTTAATAGTGTGCGGTCTGTGCAGTTTTGGTTTTGATTTTAAGTAATTTTCTTCAACCTGTTGAGAGTTACAGCTGTTTTGAGGCAAATTACGTTTTTTCTAAATTGTGGCTTTACCAAGATAAAGTCAATTTGATTCCGAGCAGTGAATCGTTCCTTCTTCGCGTTCGACTTCCAGGTGTCTTTGATGTAATTGATTAATTAATGAAGAAGGTATTTGTTATAGATAGGATGTTTTCCTAGCTTAGCTGGATAAGGCAATCGCCCCGTTTCTTCGGTCCAGTCCAAACCTGCCCACTATGCTTTGACCTTGCTCTTTTCCCACTTTCGCGTTAAATAACTATGCTGTTATCTACCTTTTGTAAAGAGACAATGATTCATTGAGATTTTTTATAATAATTATCGATTTCCTCTCTACACTACTTGTCGATATTGGCACATACACATATTATGTTGGTTTTTCGTTACCGGTATATGATATACCCAGTATTCATCTACGATAAATTCACCGCAGCCCTTTCACCGCATCTTACTAGTTCTTAGGATATGCATCCTTTTCATTTCTTTAATTGCATTATGAATTTTACCGGTCATGTACATGCTTATTCCACTCTCAGTGACGATTCTCAAGCTGGTGTTCTCTTTCTTTTGTTTTGATTTTAAACTCGTTTTTTATTCAACAATGTTTTCAACACTGTTTTCAACACACTGCTTATTCGTCAAAGAATAAAATTCAATGCTTATCTAACACCTCACCTCTATAACTAGAGGACGTTCACTATCCGCCACCTTTGACCCCGCTGGTAGGCATTCTCTCGTTGCGCCTTCACTAGTCACATATTCAGTGGGTCATAGCTACAATATATAACAATAGAGTAGTGGAAAATGTTGTGAAGAAAATTGAGAAAGTGCTCAAAGAAGAAGAATCATCGAATGTGATGATTCGTGGTTACAGGAATGGGAGGATTGCAGAATAACGACACAAATGATAATGGCGAAAAAGAGAAAAGGCGATCACATCTTTAGAAAATTAATGAGGAACGCAAGAAGATGATACAGTGGTTTAGTATTAGAAATATGAGGGTCCTTAATGGTGGGATAGAGGAGAACCGAAATGGTAATGACGTATGCCTGTGTACTTAGTGGTGGTTAAGGACACTGCAAGGTAAGAAATCAAAAGGGGTGAGCTTAGCAGTGCTCTAGAGTCAGACCACTTGGCAGTGGAACTTTAGGTGGAAGGTGGTAGGAGCGAACAGACACCGCGAGAGTTAGTACGGGAAGAATTTATATAGAACGAGGTAGTTTCAAAGAAAAAATGGAGATATTGGAATGGGCTGGAGTGGAAAACATGCAGGAGGTAGCGAAATCATGAACATCAGTTAAACAAAAGGGGATAGGTAAGACCGGCGATCAAGGATGGTTCAACCCAAAAAAAGGGGGGAAATAATATTAGAACACGTATGAGAGAGTGGAGGATGTAAGAAATGTCCGGCAATCAAGGGATAGATGGGATGCGTATAGGGACCACTGTAGACAAGACCGAGAGCAGCAAGAATTAATAGGGACGGTGGTAGTGTGAATGAGCATCTGAAATATGTATGTAGAAAGGCTGGGGGTAGCGATAATGTGACTATGGTATATATGGGGCGATCGTATAAGAGATTCATACATCATGAAAAGAAGTTGGAAATCAGTGTAAAATAAAATGTAAAGTGTAAAATAATATATGGTGCAGAACTGTGAGTAACTAGAGAGTAGGAACTTATTGAAAAACTTCAAATATACTAGATGAACATAATGTTGGGTATATATATAGAACAAAATCGGCAGCTGTCTGATTATGAAGATGGTAGAGGCATTGCGGCTTTACCTATCACTGTAGAAAGTAGCTACAGCAACTAAAGGGTGATGTACAAAGCTATGACGACGACGTAACGATACTCGCGGTTGTTTAATTTAACGGTATCACATCAGAACTTCAGTATGGTGCACTCAAACATATGGAACGGTGGTGTGTAGGAGAGGGACTTTCGGTTATCCCCGAACAAACCTCTCTGGTACTATTTGCACGCAGGAAGAACTTAAATATGATGAAAATACCGGGACAAGTTAAATATCTAGGTGTAACCCTAGACTCAAAACTGACATTCAAGTCACATATCACAAGAATTACGAACAACGAGATCTGGGCATTGCGGCGAAGGCTTGAAAAGACCTGGGGACAAACACCAAAAATTGTGTATTGGCTCTACACTCAAGTTATTGGCCCTATTATGACATACGCACCCACAATGTTGTGGCACAAAGTGTCAGATTGGGCAAGCAGGATGTCTAGGCATAACAGGGGTAATGGCAACAACCCCCATCGCCGTAATGGATGTTATATTGGACCTGTCTCCACTCCATTTTAAAGTTTAGACAGAGGCCAACATAGCAATCTATAGAACTAACGCCAAGGGGAGGTCGTACGAATGACACACAGATTATACCCGACTAGCGTTAGGGAAAACATAAGAACACATTCTAAGAAAGCGTTCCGACACGACAACAATACACTCTGCATAAAGAAACCTTCCAAGGTAACAATACTAGAATGGGCAGAATGAAAAAAGTGGCTACATGCAAAAACTTAAAGCATTAATCTAGTTTACCGATTGATCGTAAAACCAACAAAGGAGCAGGAATAGGAGTATATGAGAACTTCTGCAGCTGGACGAGTATACCTCCGTGCTCGATGAAAACTCTTAGAAGTGTCATAGAATGCATTGAAGTTCTAATTATAATGGGAACGCCAAACAAAGTAACACATATGTGGGCACAAGTCGCCAAGAGGTGAGGAGGTCTCCAGGAAGACTAAGAAGAAAAAAAATGGAACGGCAACCTTACGGGCCCGTATTTTAGGAATCCAGGCCTACATAAAAAAGAAGACGTCTTCTTCGATTAATGATTGTTTATTGTTATAGCTTGCACCCTTGTTTTGTTATAACTCTTCTTGAAATTAGCTTCGCACAGTTGGTACATCTAAATGGAGTTTTGCACCAGATTGTATTGGAATTTATTTTAATTCGAAAATATATAGAAATAATACCGTTTGCTTTACAGCAAGTTCTAATGACTATACCATATAGAATTATAATTGCTTTTTTATTTATTTTAGAAAGCTTTATTATCAGAAACGGTTTACGAATGTATAATAAATTACTTTAGGCGATTAATCAAATTAAACTATTATAGTGTAAAGTCATTGCATTATATAAACATCAATTGAAATTGTTGAAATTCTTGAGAATACTTTTCTTGCAAAACAGTTGCCTTAAAAATGCATTATAAGTTACACTGTCCACAGAAGTAATTACATCCTTGTCAACTACACATATTTATAAGCGTGTAAAGCATAATGGTGTTTAGTTGAATTTATTATAATTTACGTGTTCATATATTCAATGTATAATCATATAAGCAAGAACAACTTCCTAAGTTTTATGTTGTATATATAGAGTTAACATATGTTTATTATTATTAATGATACTTAAAATTATTAATAATGAAAATCTTGGTTCACAATATTAACTAAAATAGGTTAGTGTAGTTAGCGTAAATATAATTACAATTTTTTTTTCGTTAGTTAATAATAAAAAAAACTGTTGAGTTAAATTTATTAAGAGAACCTTTATATGAGAAATTAAATATATAACATAATTTTTAAGCAGACAATTGTAGAGATTTAAGAAGACTAAAAGTCGTTTTGTGCTGAAATAAAACATGAAATAAGTAATTGGATGGATATTTTTGCTTATATTGTTTATTGTGACAAAATAAGTAATAAGAACTAGCTAAGTGTGTATTTGTCTTTTATAGAAACAAAATAATAAATTCAATATCTGTATCGAACTCTTTCACACCACTGCAGGCGTATTGGTGGTCTCCTCTCTGCCTATAGTGCTGTTAAACTGACACTACGAGTGAACCTACAGTTTGACGAGGATTCCGAACCAGGGAGTACGTTTAAATGATAATATCATCTACTCAGGACCAGAGAAGGAGGATGTTAGCCATGAAATTCAATATACGTATTATTATTTATATTATCATTTATTATTTTCTCATTTATGTCAGTATAAACACACATTAAATCCTTTAACTTACAAATCTTTACACAACTTTTGCGTTAAAAATATTTAATATGAATTAATACAATTGTAAATTATCTATATATTTGATATTAAATAAATGTGTAAATGTAATAGTATAGAATTTTTTTTTAATTGAATACGAAAGAAAATGTATTTTGTTTAAGAATGATAATTCAATGGTGATACATTGCAGGTGGTGTTTTTATAATTGCGGTTATATTTCAATCACATCCCTCCTGAAATTCGGTGAAATGTCATGGGGTGTGAACGTAGTAAATTGGCCCACAATGTAAAGAATGCCGGCGAACACCTTGTTTCGGCCCCAAAACGTAAGCATCCGCCTTAACAATATCACCGGTGTGTGGTTTTTATCCCCATTATTGTAAACACCGGCCGCGTCCACAGGTAGATCTGAATAGGGGATCATTCACTCGCCTGTCAATACAATAATCGGTGAATGATCGAACAATTCGACAACACCTTTTCCCACCTGTTACCACCTGATTCGGCAATCCCAAACGATTGGGTACCTGGGATTTAGCCGAAGTGTGACTATTGAATTAATTGATTGGCAATTATACCTACCCGAGGCTCTCAAGTTTATCGAGAGGCACTCAACCGAAATATGATAATCCAATCTGTATAGAATTGAAATTAACACCCCTTTACAAAAACGTGTTCCTAATTGACTCGGAAGGTAATCTTAGTAAATAATAAACATTTGCGTTAATAATTGATAAAGTCAATTAATTTTCTACGTTGTGTAATATTAGACCTTATTTTTGTCCATGGACACATGTCAACTGCAGCACTTTCCATATAAATTTCATTTAATAAGTACGGCAATTAGGGATGATTGAAGGTCTGTATCGAATCTCGCAACCGTCAAAGAAAGACACGACATTAGATCATTAGCTTCAAGTTTAAAGCGCCTGAAATTACAACCCTTCTATATAAAATTGAAGCGGACAGTTGGCAATATTTCTTATCATGGAATATACCAAATAATAGCTCTTGTGCTTATTTTGAACTAAATTATCAGAACCATTACTAGTATTATTAATAATATTTCATTTGATTTTGAAGAATATTAAGAAATACATAAAAGAACTAATAACATTTATTATAAGACTACAGCAACTGAAATAGCTACTTAATTCTAATTCTCATACTACATTAGAATTTATGTTTGCAACAGCTTTCATAAAACAATACAATTTTATTAGATAAAAACTAGAAATTTGTAAATAATGGTATGCGTTGTCTAACTATATTTCCTTCAATAATTTTTTTTTTAAATTTCTACAGTGTAATTATCTTCCCTTAATCACATCTGATAAAAAAATCGAATCCCTAAACAGCCCGGTCCCTATGGGAAAATCTTGTTCGGTCCGTTTACCTAAGAAAAAAGCGCCCCGATCCACACACTCGATCCTTTTTTTCTATCGACCTGAAGGGTTCGCCCACTGTCTTCCTGTTAATGTATGCATGTCCTTGCATATCATTACGTGAGATAGTCTCTCCGACCTTATTATGCTGCGGCACAGAAAGGACGTTCGTACCGTGAGAAGGGCATAAAAAAATTATAATTGAACTAGGAACTAGCAACCGGAAATCTGGGGTGGGTTTCGGTCCGCATAATACTAATCACAAATACAGCCGACTGTAATCCTGTGATTAATTAAAATATTGCGCGACCTATTTTATACGAATTCCTGGGTAAGCAGACGTAGGTACTTATAATACTCCCCGTATACGCCATTAATTACACAATTAAAAAATATAAATTTTAATTAGACCGCCATAAAAAGATAGCAATTTATGCCTCAGTGCCGCAATAAAGTATGAAAAAATTGCATCGATTAATGAGAGAAAAAATGTGTACTTACAATCTTGCATACATATTTAGTAATGCGGGGAATTCACCTGCCGCGGACGTGGCCTCAGGGCAACCGACAATTTCGCCATTTACAGAACTGAAATAGGTACTGTGTCATTTTTGCTTTAAAAATTCGAGCGAGATAATTTATTTCGCGCAAACAGCTTGTGTTTTTACATGACGGGGGAATATTTCATACACACTTCGGTTTTAATTTTCATAAATATGGTAGCGTCAACTGAAACGAGATATACATCAAGAGTTGATTATGGTTAGTGATAAATCTTTATTATTTACAAGTTATGATTTCTTTCAGAAATATGTGTATATCGCCAGATTAATATAATTCAATAAAACAGCAGAATTTCGTTCTAAAATTGTCATTGATTATTGATTTTCCTAAAAAACGTTGTTATTTAACATACCGCAAATAGGGACACTTATATCACTTATAGTCTAATTAAATTGACATTGACATATTTTATTATTCTGTTCAATAGAGGTGAAGTAAGTGCATCGTATATCGTCACATTGATATTGTATTTATATGGATTTATACTGACTTAAAATATGAAATATATATAATAAAATATATATATAAAAAATTAGACCGAACAAATCAGTGGAAATAACGATCATTTAAGCTGACTATTCGATGTTACATAAATTGTTGTTAATGTTGCATTTCATAGCGTCATGTACCTCCGTTTATATGTGTCAACGTTGCTCCATGTATCCAAATTGTGAAAAGTGATATTTGAATCACGGATTCGAAATTAACTCCTTGCTTTATATAACCGAGTCTGAGTGAAATAACCCTATATTGATTCCTAATTTTTTATTATATTTAAAATTTCTTATTTTATGTCAGCATAAATCCACCTTTACTAATGTAAAATCCGATTTTAAAGGAGGGTTTATGCTGATATAATATAATTATTATTATTGCCTATAATATTGTTTTCTGTGACAAGTAACTTCTTCTTATGATGCCGTCTCCTATCAGAGGTTGACGATCCAACTTATGATGGTTACACGTGAAATAGCTGCTCGAAAAATTTCGACCGATATATTTCTTCCAAACCAACGCCTTAGGTCTACCGACCTTTTACCCTCGATCTTGCCTCCGTGATTAGACCCAGGACCTCGTAGCGATTGTCCCTTATTATATGCCCGATGTATTGGACCTTTTTTGACTGTTGTCATTCGTTTTTTGCTTTTGTTCTGCCGCCCGAGAACTTCTTTATTAGTTTTTTCTTGTCCAATATATTTCTTGTTAGATTAACTTACCGCTACCACCACTTAAAGAATTGGTCTCGAATTACATAACATCCTGTATAAACGCAGTTGATATTGTTTAAGGAAGGTGTTAAGCGGGGAGAGTTGGTGTTGGTGTCTCTGGCGTTCCTGTCTCCAAAACAACAATGTCCGGATGCTTCGTCACCGATGCCTTTTCCGATCTAGGCATTGAAATCAGCGAGGACTATTATTATTTCGACTTTATTTGTCGGTTTATGGCATCTTCGAGTGTGGAGTAGAACTCCTCTACGTCTTCCTCAGGTTTGTCACCCATAGGTGCATATGATTGTATCACGTTCAGAGTTCGGTGACTATTGGTTTCAGAAGTACACCTCGTCCCCCAAGGGGATTCATTAGCGGATTTCTCCATTTCGGCAGAGATGAGAATTGCTACGCCATACTGGTATTTTTGGTCATCGCCTGTATAGTAGTAGTTCTGGATAGTTCTGGATAGTTGGCTGGAGGGTAGCAAAGCTACAGACACTTAGGCCTCAAAATGGGCCCATTGTGAAACCTCCCTTTAAGGCTGCTCACTCGTCCCACCAGTCAATTTTGCGTGCAAGCCGCAACATTCTGGCGGGTGAGGAGCTGCCAATGCTGACCATACTAGGCCAGTACTCCCCTAGTATTAGATGCCTGGTGTTTACTAGCGCTGGGCAGAGGCATATTACATGCTCTGCTGTTTCTAGTTCTTCATTGCACCCTCTAAGTGTTTGTTTAGCCGGCAGTGGCCGGTTAGGATGTTAGTCAATAATTTCAGATTAGTTCTAGATAAGTTAAGGCGGGCCTTGGCTGCAATTTTACAAGGTTGCCTAATTGCTACCTTTGATTGTTTGCATCCCGGCGTTTCTCGCCATCTTACATTGTGTAGAGCATGTGTCCTATGCTCTATTATTAGTACCTGCAGAAAGTATTTCATCCTCTTGGGTTGTTAGAGGATGTGAGGATCCCTTCCTGGCAAGTTCATCTGCTATTTCGTTCCCCTTGATGCCACTATGTCCTTTTATCCAGCAGAGTTCTAGTTTGTTATATTTAGCTAGCTCCTCCAGGCTGTGTACACATGAATATAACTCTTTCGACACAAATGTGTTGGCATTTAGTGCATTTAGAGCTGCTTTGCTGTCGGTGAGTATTTGGATATGTTTATCCTTAATATTCCGTTCAGCTAAAATTTGGACACACTTTAGTATTCCTGTTAATTCCGCTTGGAAGACTGACGTGAGTCTTCCAAGTGGTGCACTTATCTTGAGATCGAGATCTGGTGTGTATAGTAGTAGAGATTCTGCTGAGTTTTGAGAGGCCAGCTGATCTCGCTTAGACCCAAGACCTTGATTTTCAGTCGATGCATTTCCGCGTTGACATTGCGAGCTTGTCAGTCATGTGCAGGCTGTGAACGTTCCATGTTGCAATTCTTATGCTTTTATAAACTTGAAAATGGTTAATCGGGGGGATTCTTCGTAACCTCTCCCACTTAAGGAGTGCCCTGAACCTGAGGGCCGTTCTTTAAGGTTAATGAAGTGAGACATCCGATTTCCTTCTCCATCGCAGAATGTGGGCCTTGGAGACTGATACAGTTTTATCCCTCATTATCCATTGTAACGCCATACAAAAAGTCTATCTTCCAACACCGCTGCATGGTACTGTTCATGCTGCAATCCATCAATAGGCCTGTATTCTCCCTACAAGTAGGGGATGCTCCAACGCCAGCTCCGAAGTCCCTCTTCTTCGCCTTCACTGCCGTTGTGGTCTTCGCCCGTACCTTGGGCAGGGTTAAGCGTTATACCCCGCCAAACTGGCTCTGGAAACGGGAACACCCCCGCGATATGCACGCGTCTGTCAGGATTTATCCAGGTGGATTCAGAGAATGAGGCTCTG
Source organism: Lordithon lunulatus (assembly GCA_963942505.1). Lineage (NCBI taxonomy): Eukaryota > Metazoa > Arthropoda > Insecta > Coleoptera > Staphylinidae > Lordithon > Lordithon lunulatus. The sequence goes on from OZ012666.1 coordinate 48,980,734, forward strand.
GATTACCCTGGACCTGGTTAATGGCGATACTTATACGCTAACGGCGCGTTTGTAAGCATAGATAATCTAAACTATTCCTTATTTTTACTGATTCGTTCTGTCTGATTTATTGTTTTATATATTATTTATTATTTTGTCAGTATAAACCCAGCTTAAGATTCAAAACTATAATAATTAGTAAATCTAATAATTATCAACTTTACAATTAGCTAGTGATACGTAAATAAAATCTATTGCTATTTCCTGACATGTGTATGAAGATTTAGTCATTAGATCATTAATAATAATATTAATATACAATACAATACTACAATACTATTATTTATATTACTGTTTACTAATAATATCGATATATAATAGCAAGACATTTATAGGTACTAGTATTTAATTGAACAAGTTTCTGTTCATGAAAATAATTTACAATTTTAATTCAACATTTTGCTTTCAAACAGTTCGCTACATTCAATTAAAACCCGGATACGGTACTCAGAATAAAAGTTAATAGACCGACGCGGTGGGTAAATGCTGTTTGAAATGATAAACGAAAATGAATTCCAGAGTACGCGGCTGAAAGGGAGCGGGTTCGGGGCGGTCGAAACTAAATTTGCGCAATTGGAGCGAGTTTCCTGAAAATTAATTTAGAATTAGATTGCCACTTGTTGAGCGCCGTTGTGCAAGTAGCATTGTAGTTTTACGGCCGGCTCATAACAATAGCGGCCGTTGTCTGCAATTACCGCGCGGGAGCGAAAGATGGGGCGAGTCGACTCATTATCAGCAGATTACGTGAGACACAATCCGCGCCGCGACGCCGAGCGTTGCTGCCGCTAATCTCTCCTAATTCCGACGGCAATCGCTCGGAGGAAATTAGCGTCGACGGGTTTCCTCACAGCCCGTGCAATTTTGCCGGCGTGGATTTATCATCGACGCGACTTTATGCAATTACGCGCACTTATCTCGTTTGGATTTTGTAATGCACTCGCAAACGCCGTCGGGTTTGTCTTAACGTTCTCAGCGCTGCACCGTCGACAATTATTATAATATCAACAACAATCGTTACCGCTTTGTTTATAACTTAATCTCACAGCGGGCAGCCGCTTATTATTACAATTAAATGTGTGGCGTAAATTCTAATATCATATATAATTAAATTAGCTAACAAGACATAACACTCACATACGTATACAATAACACACGCCAGTTGATAATTCGTCCAAAATTGTAACAACTTCTCCTTAAATTAGTTCATTGGCAAATACGATTGTGACATTTAAAGATTTTTTATATTATCTATCCATCATTGTACATCTGTTTCGCATCCTACAAAAAAAGGTGCAATTGTATCTGCGCTATGAAAAGTAGACAATGTGTCGATTGTTTTTTTCAACGACCCCGTCCATTGTGTACGGTACGAGCGGCTGCACTAATTTATTTTTCTGCTGCAACAATGAGGCGGCGGCAGCAAAAAAATGCGCACACATGAAACAGGCAATTTTCAGCCGCTTAATATATGCACATGCATATTTAATTTCGGGGGTATAGTTTCAGTGGAAACCAGTTAGGTTATGAATGGGGCGCGCGCATAAAAAACTATACGGTAACGGAGCCGGGCTAATGCGGGGATGATGCTCCACGTCAGTTTCCCATCAAGGAACCCCCGGCTTTTGTGCCTGCGTCCTCTTTTTTTGCGGCGCCGTTTTCATTAGGCGGCGTAAGTGATACCTGGACGCGTATGCAAATTTTTCCAAACGCTTTCTGTGCTGCATTTTGTTAATCAAATCGGACTTCCCACCGTTCGAGTCCGCGTCGCCAACAGCTGGAAATTTTCTTCGGTAGATGTATGTGTTACAAATTTGGGGAGCTATTTAAATTAGACGCAACGATCACGCCACTCAGAAAATTAACGTATGAATTACAAATTATGCTTATCTTAATTTCACTGCCTTATCTTCGTAATTCAACGGTTGCCGGCGCACGGTTCGTATATATTAGGTGTGTGTTTCCGCGTTTTATGTCTCTGAAGATTTCATCTTTCACACCTCTTGCAATTAATTAAGATTTTTTGTATGCGATGTTTACATTAAGATTCCTTCATTACTATTTATGCAGGTACGTGCATTTAGTTTTATGTGTCAGAATATACGATTTCCATGCGAATGCATACAAATTAAAGAGTACATATATGACAGATATTAACGTTTGGCTTCAATATTTTCTGTTAATTAAAAATACATTTGCCATATGTTGCACATTAGACATGTTTATGGATGTGCTCTGCAACATCACGATTTTGGAATCTGTTGATAGCCTGTAAAAATCTATTTTAATAGACTTGTTCGTTATTGCCAACATTCACTAAAAGTTAAAAGTTTTCTAAATAATTTTAATCGTTACTAAGGAAAATCTCGTTATTTTCTGTTGGTATTGTTAAATAATACACATTAAAAAAAGAAAGACCGTCCGCACCATACATCTAATTATAAATAGCAGTAGTCAAAGTATGGAGACGGGATATACGTGAACAATAACCGACGATTAACAACCTATATGTCCACGCCTAACCTAATAGGAAAACAAAAAGGAATAAGTACAATCATAAGCCTACGTTTGAAAAATGTCTGCTAATCGTACAATGGGCCTAAAAAAGAGCTAAGATATAAGGTTCTAACCGTTATAGGATAAGGTAAGGAACCTATAGTTTGGTTAGGTGCATGAAGGATACGTGCTGGAGACCCGTGCCTCATTATCACTATAAGGTGGGTATTAGAGGCACGGGTAGGTCCGTGCCCGGTACCCTTTGTGGTAAGTAGCGTCCTCCTGAGCCTGTTTCGTGCATTCCGTTTGGAATTGGTGGCGTTCGCCCAGACTGGCGCCGTGTACAGTAGCTGAGCTTGTGATACGGTAGCTAGCAGTCGCCGTTTTCCTCACCCGAGCATTCGATGTTTATCAGTAGGCCGGATAGTGGTGATTCTGTGCGGGCTGCCTCCCTGGTGGCCCTGGGCCGTATGATTCGTGGTTGCCTCCATGATGGTGCCTAGGTATTTAATTTCTCTTGTTATTTGAAGTCGAGTGTCCAGTAGCAGGATTGTGCCTCCCCCTGCGCCCACGGTATCTGATTTTTTGGTTGACAGTTGGATAACTTCTGGCCTTTGCTGCCGCGAGTCCTACTTCTCTCATCTCAACTGGCTATCACTTTGACTGCTTTTCTCAGCTTGAGCATTGTCTCCTTTAACTTCTTCCGGCTGGATATGCCGCCCATGTCTTCCGCGAAGGTCATTGTGGGATTTGTGGCAGTAGTGCCAATTGCAGTAGATCCTCGAACGTAATGTTCCACAAAAGGTGTTCAAGTACGGAGCCCAGCGGTACCCCTCCACTGACGGTACACTTGCTCCTGCCCATTGGTCCTTAGTATATAATCTCTCTATCCCTGAGGCAGTCACTCATCAGTACGCCGCCGTGATGGTCATCCAAGGCAGTGTGTTAAATGCGTTGGTCGCGTCAAGGGTGGCCATCACGCAATGTTCTCGTCTTCTAAAGGTGTCTGTATTGGCACCATCCCGCGGATCGCCAGTATGGTTGATCTACCGTTTCCCAGTTATCTCGAGAGACTTCATGATCCGATCCGCGACCAGGCGCTCCAACAGCTTTGCCGTCTCGTTTAGCAGGCAGAAGGGACGGTGCGAGCCTGACTCATCTGGAGGTTTGCCGGCTTCGGGATAAGGGTCTGGTGGGCCGACTTCCACCTGGCGGGGAAGGTGTCCTCGTCAAGGATTTATTTACGGTTTTAGTGAAGTCCCTTATTATGGCCTTACCCTTTGGTATTTTGTCCATTACGGCTAGTTCATCGTCTTCATCCCAGTTTGTCGTTGTCTTGTCCTGTGTCTCAAATAGTTCTTCTTGCCGATTGTTCGTCTTTGCCTTGGTTGCACTATCTGGGAAGAGCGCTTCAACCACCGACCTGACCCCTCCGGGTACCGCGGATTCTAGTCCAGGCGAGAGAGCTCTAATCATCTTCATGACGATTCATGAGGTTCTTCTAGCATTTCGTCTGGGTTCGTTCAATCGCCCGCCTGTACGTCTGTCTCCGCTCACGGCATTGTTCCCGGAGGTGTGTGGTATCTGTTCCAGCAGCCCTCTGCACTCTTCATCTGACATTATTCGTTTTATTCGTGCTCTTCGGCCACTTCGGGGCACCACCAGTACACTCTCCTCATCCGTCCACTGGTGGTGTCTCTTTTAGGCACAGCTATCTCGAAGGCTTGTCCTAGCCTTTACTCCAGCTCCTGCACCATATGTACTCGCCACATGGAACTTTAGTCAGAATACTTCATGGACTGGAATACATATATCATATATATTAACTGTACTATTAAAGATTTGGCTAACGTTTTGTTCTCGGTTAAGTACTACCCATTATCATCTGATAGAGGTTATCGACAAATTGAGACATTGTGCTCAATTTGCCGATAACCTCTAGTTAAACTAGATATATCGATCTATTTATTATGGTGGAATTACAAGAATACCATTATTTTCTGACTAATTCACTCGTTTATGAATTGGCCTGGTATATCTTTTTAAACTGACATCTACAATGTTGAGAAACAACATATATGCACCTGATAATATAATATATAAATAAAGCAAGCATAAATGTCACAATTCACATCACTGCATATTTTAAAAAGTACTTGGATGCAAGACAGTACCTCCATAATACCTAGCGCATTTCGGAATCCAAATTGCGTGCAGCTGATGTTTTCTTCACATTTCTAATAGTTTCGGCAATTATTTTCAGAAATATGAGATCAAGAATTGGCTGATTTAGCTTATAGTTCGATAGTCCTCGATTTATACGAATTGGGCCTTTTTGGAAATATCATAAAGGTTTTGATATCATTCCACTATTATAGATTACATTAAATAAAGAAGTTAGCACTCTTTTACTTTGATTGTTCAAGAGTTTCAGAACCTTTACATGTATGTTATTCAGTCCCACCGTTGACATTCTTACTTTGTTTAATAACAGTCTTCACTTCATCTGCTGTGATATTTTATTGTAATTTTCAGAGGGTTTGAAGGCCGATCATCTTCAAATAAGGAATGTATGTATTCTTTTCATTTTACGAGCTTCTGAATAAATGTTTACACTGATTCCATTATTATCTATTAGTTGGCAGTATACCCTTTTCTAATCGTCTCAGTTACCGGTACCTTTATATATTTCTACGTAGAGACATCGTATTCCTTCTTCAGCTCTTATATGTTTCTTGAACTCTTTTCTCTTTCGCTTCTCTTACTGCCTAATTGTTTTATTTGAGGTCATGTATTTGTTTGTATTTAAGTGTTATCTTTCTCCTCAATGAACATTAGGATATGGTCAGTTATTCAGCATTTTCTTTATATTTTGTTGTTGCTTTGGGCTTCAGAAAATTGTCACACCTTTTCACTATAATGTTCTTTGCTATCTCTCATTTCTTCTTCACCTTATGGTCAATATACATCTATGTTACTTTTGTAACTTTTGCTCCAAGATGGATCTTATCTGACATTTGATATTCTCATTCGAGTTTGTAAATATCAACTCTCTTATGGTTGTTTTCGTGTACCGACGAGGGGGTTATGAACAGTTAAACCATCTGCCCTAGGGTACGCCTTGACCGAGTTAAATATATTTTTGAATTGTTTATTATGACAAGTTAGTCGTACCCGCGACCACCTTTCTGCATCCTGATAATACCTCCCCTGTATGGTCGGGAACTGATCATTGGATATTTCCAACTCACAGCTCAGCTAAACAACTGTCAAAAATTCTCCTGACTTCGTTACAACGTGATATACAAGTCTTTGATGAAAATATCAAGAATGCTTCTGGAAAAAATTTTTGAATACCTGCACCGCTTGCCATCCGTTTTAAGAGTTTTCTCGCTCTTTGCAATTTCATTTTGCCTATCTATTGCTTCTCTCTAACTTCTGACGGATCTGCCACTTTTCCTTCTTCCCATTGGAACACTCTTTTTTGGAGTCTTTTTTTGGCATTATTTGTAATGTTTGTAATTGTAGAGGGCCGTACCAAACAAGTTGGTTTGTTCGTATGTCGCTTATAATAATTTGATTTGCTTTCATTATTTCCCTTATTCTGATGCTTGTAATTATCTCCATTTTTGTCTTTCCACTGATCTTCTCTAGTAGTTCAGTTTGATTGATAGCAAAGGTCTCTCCAACGATCTTCAGAATTACCATACTTCTCATCGGTAAGTCACCATGCTTCGTACCAAGGCATTGTAGATTGTGTGCTTGTTCTCTGTGCTTGCACTCTGGTTCTATAGACTCTGGCTTCAGAGTTAAGTAATATTGCTATGCCGCCTTGGTTCATCCGAGTTATTATTTCTGAGTTCATATTTCTGTCTTGTGATATTTGTATACCAAGGTTCATTGCAGCTGTCTATCTAGTAGTAGTCAGGGCTATTACTATCTGATCAACGGCAAAGCTCAGTCTAGGAAGGTGATCATCACCCAGACGGATACCCATTGATTCGACTTTTCGTTTTATAATATCTGATCCAAGTATATTTAAAATGGGGAGTATTTTTACATTGTTTACTGACATTTCCTAGTAATGCTTGTATTAGACTGAGGCGGATATTACTTTTTGCTTAGGACTCTTAGCTTCTGTGCTTTTTCGTCCACCTAGGTATATTAATTTCCTGAACTTTTATCCTAGGTTTCTTTTTTTGCTTGGCAGATCTTTTTTCTAATTCTTGCTTGTGATTCTTTTTATACAGTTTATTTTCTAAAGATTTTGTGCATAGGTATCTTCCTCTTTTCTTCTATATCCTCAACTATATTAGAATTATAGCAATGGGGTCTCTACATGTACGTCTAACCTCGACTTGTCCCAGTGCTTCAATTGCCGCTTCGTGTATTACTTATATAACGTAGTGTAGTAACGTAGTCGTAATAGTCTTGTGGGCTATTGAAGTTTGTTTGGGTTAACTTTTCTTCCAGTCACTTATTATACAGTTCGTTGGTATTATTGTTATCTAGACTGTCTAAATTGTATATTGGTGCATTTATCTTAGCTGTATCAAATAATGGTCGCTTCCATAACATATTCCTCTACATACCCCCATAACCTGCATATGTAATACCGTTTTCTGTTTTACGAAGGTATAGTCAATTATCGACTTCAGGTTTTGGGTTTCTTGTATCAAAGTATATTTGTCTATCCATTTATGGGTATAGTACTCAACTGTGATTTGTATATGAGTTGTTATAACATATACCTATTAGCCACGTACCATTGTAATTTTTGATCTCTTCTCCATGCTGTACTACGATGATCATTGCTGTTCCTGTTCGGCTGTTTGAATCGCCGAGCTATATGACTACTCGTGATTTGAGGTCTGATCATCATCATATCGTGCCTGATACAACCCCAGTTTCTCAAAACAATCATCATTGTCTGCTACTCTCGCATCATCGTTTATTTCGTATGCTCCCACATGCATCATTGTTTTGTGACCATAGATGTTCATATTTGCTATTAAAAGCCTTCCATCGATAGGTTCCCAGCTGCGTTTCAACCTCTTGTGTATTAGGATTGAGACTTCCTGTTTTGACGTCTTCTCTTCCAACGCACCGCTATGTAGATGCATGTTGTATGCAAGGTTTTCCGCCCCGTGAACTTTTTTCTTTGTTACAGTCAGAACTGTAACATCAATTTTTAGTTTCTTTAGCTCTTCTTCTATTTATTCCGCTTTTCCTCTTGGACATAGGGTGTTGCAGGTGCCTATATGCAATGTCCTTTTCCGTAGCCTAAACCGACGCCTAAACCCCCAACCTTCAAGGCAAAGAAAATATTTTTCGAGTTTTCATTCCCTAGACTGATCGCCTTTCTCGCCTTCTGGAATCAATCCTTCCCTTTGCTCATCCGACGATTGAGACTCTTGTCCTCCTTTGCCCTTTGGACCGTTGTCCGCTTTTCACCACACAGCCCTGGGCAGGGGCCCACAACTGATACTATCAGCTGGTGCCAGCTGAATCCAGTTTTTTTTACCGAGATTGTTCTTTTTCATCCGGGCTTGGGACCGACAATGGCGAAGTGTATTAATATTTCTAATATCCAGATTTCAACAATGTAAAACAATGTCACAACTTTTTAATTTTATTTTCCTTTAATTTTTGTAGGAAGTTCTTTCTAGTAACGAAATCTTTTCTCTATAAGAAGCCAATTTTAGTAAGGACTGTTTTCAGTTAAGTTGTTTTGCCATCAGCCATTTCTTTTCCTTAGTTTTGTTGTATAAACATCAATTTGAAGAAAGTATTTAGAACCACATGTACCTCATCTTCGCCAAATTAATTATAATTTGTTACTTCTTGGTTTGTTTTTATACAGGCCGAACGCACCTACTAGATCAGTTAATTTTACGCAATCTATTTTGGCATTGAAATCTCGCATCTCTCTAGTATAAGTATATGATTCTTGTCCTTAAGTTATGAATACTATATAATGTAGAATAAGTTCCGTCTGAACTATTTTTTAAGAAGATTTTTCTAAAAATTACACATGGTAAAAATAGGTACTTATTGTGTATTGTGTATTGTATTGTGTATTTACGTTTGTGTTGTACTGGTTTGATCACGAATGCGAATAATAAACCAACTTAAGATATGTGACGTTAGCTGTAACAAAGATGAATCAATGCTAGCGAACTCGAGCGTAAATACACAAAGTGCCTATTTTAACCAGGTGTAAGTGTTAGAAAATAGCTGCATATAATATTTAATGTTCTAGTTGTATTGAACAAGCTCACAGATATGCAAAACCTCATAAGGGAGCTAAATTAATCAGCATCATAATACGGTAGTTACTGTTAAATATTATTTAGAAATAAATAAATAAAGAAATAAGTTTGCAATATGTATAAAATTATTACTGACAAAAATAAATAGAGGCAGATATTAAGACGACAAGTTAAAATTATGCCGTTTTTAGAAAAGTCGAAAGAAAATTGATTTAGAAATATTGTTCCACGAAAAAATCATTATTTTTGTAATTTCCACTTAATATCTTAATGTGATTTGAATTGCTTTTTTAGGTTTAATTGTACATGCCTTGGCAGTTTTATATCTCCAATATATTGGATTGGTTCTTATCCACCGTCGAACTCTTTTGTTGTTGATGCACATTTATTTGGTCTCAATTATTGCCTACAATATTCTATAACTAGAACAATAAGATATTTTATAAGGCGGAAAGGCCAAGAATTAATTTCTCTCTAAGATATTTTCGAACGTGCCTATTTTTGCAAGATAATCAAAATCGACTACACAGTATTTATGAAACTAGTAGGTGGTCATGAAATAAGATAATAGATAAAAACTCATTTAGACACTTATTTTTTTGTTAGTTCAGCTGACACAACTTATTGACTATATTTGCATCCTTCTGGTACAGTATTTTCCAACGTACTATTTCAAAGGCTTCGTGAATTAAAATTGCTTAAAATGTTATGATGATTTATGAAAGAACATATTTCACATGCTTTAGCAAAAAAAAATATAATTCTCTACTAAATCTAATGAATCAAAATTATAATAACGATTTTGAATGTATTGTAATAGAGTTGCAAGAATATAATGTATGTTAAATTATAAATACTGTTATGTTTAGGGGGTTCAGAATTAATAAAATCACCTTCGTTGAAGGGGCGAAATAATTATAAGTGAGCACCAACGTGTAATTTTTGGCGCTCTACCTGCTCGCATTATTAAAACCGTGTTGCATTAATGCATTATTTTTGTAGTTAATCAGAGGGGGCCAAAACTGGGGCGCGCAGAGGTAAATGAATCCCGGAGGCCCATTCTCTTTGGGAGTCGCGGCCGTAACTGCCTCTCTATTATGCATGTAACAAAACGGCCTTGTTAAATAAGCAAATGAGGCGGCGTACGCTTCCGTACAAATCCTGATGAACGACCGCACCGGGAAGAAGAAAAAAAAGGGTTACAATGGGACAGCCGGGCAGCGCTGTGAGCGCGCATACATTAGACGGTATGCAAATGGAGCCACTGTCTTGCACTACAGGATATATACATATGCAGATGAAAAATAAAAGCGCGCCCAAAGCGACATTAGGCCGGTCCCACCAATATAGGTAAGAACAAAAACGGGACACAAAAAAGTGAACCCTGCTCACAAAAAAAAACAAGGCGAAAGGGGGTTTTGTTAACCCGTCCCGGGTCGAGTTTAGTGCGTGTCGCGATCGCGAGAGTGAAGTGCGTTTCCTTGGAATACACGGCTTACGCTCGCGAGGACCAGCTGGCCTCTGGTCATCGCCGGACACCAGCTGGACACCCCTATCGATTAACTACACACCCAACGATTTCCTGTTGTGATGCCTATATGTAAATCGATGTGAACTTAACGATATTTTAATTATAAACCATGGTGATTGATGTTAACTGCGCGCGACCGTCGCGGCCGCTCGCCGCCGCCAACTCCGCCGCACCGACATCAGTAATATATCGTAAGCCAATTAGCGGGCGTGCCACTAATGCGTTGATTTGCATAAAAACGGCATCAATTTCGGGGGTGGAAAGAAAGATGGAACCCGATTAGGGGTGGCGGCGCGGGATAAGGACACGCGACAAGTGAGTAGACGTGGGACGCAGTCCTCATCATTCGGCCGCGCACGGCCATCAATCCTGATTAGCACGTCAGCGCGGGTCGGATGGCGGCTCCGCCAGGAAGGCCCGCGTAAATGCGACTCTATTTTTCATTCTGTCACAGCCATAATGCATCACGTTTAAAGCCGGCTGAAGTTTAGCCGGTGGCGCTTTTGAAAACTTATTCCCGAGTTCATCATTGCGTCAAAAACGGCCGAGATGAAACTAAGAATGATATAGTGACGGCGGCAACGTCTTCCGTAATCTCGCGATGGGCGCCCAGCTTTAATAAGCGCCCGCTACATGCTGTTATTATTCTTCATTGTGGGATGTATTTGCACACGGTATTATAATATAAAATGATAACAACAAAAAACCTTTACCAGGCATTATTAAAATTGTGTGTGTTCTGTTCGAACTGACAGTGAATATTAAATTCAAGTAACTACCAACAGTTTAGATATAAGAGAATAATTACTTAGATATTAAAGATAAAGCAGACAATATTAGTATATACACTTATGAGTAAAGCAAGAGTCTACGTTCTCTAACCATTCTTTAAATTACATACACTGTATTATTATTTTATTTTTTAAATGAGATTTTTGAATGATTAATCATAATTTTGGAAGATGGATTATCGTATTAGCAGTTACAAATATAATTTACCATAGAAAATAATATACATACATAAATTCTACAATCTAACATTTTAATACATATAGGAAATGTGGCAAAAGCTTTAAATGAAATCTAATTAACCATATTGCTTTAGATTGTTGTTTACATGATATTATAATTGTAAATAATTAACCATTCTACTTTTACTTTTTATATTTAACATTTACTATATGTGTATTAAAATGCCTAGTTTTGCTTATTACGAGATTGCCAAAAGTTTTGTCAGTTCACTCTCAAACATGCTAAAAATTATATACCATTGCATTGCACCATACTAAATACCTTACAATTAGTTATAATGGATGTAGTAATTAGTTGGTGTAATCTAGAAATGTTGCGAATATGTGTTCAGTTTTTAAGGGTTTATATGTATATAGTTCTTATGGGTAATAAAGCCGATGCGATGTGAAAGTAATTAGGCATAATTTTTAAATTATACAGTAAAAGTATTTACATTACTAACTCTTGCTGACCACATTTTACCATATAAAAACCAAAACGTATAACTGAAAATATTTAGCCTTTTAACTTTCGGTGTAGGCTATTTACTACAAGTAATTAACAAAATGAATAGTAAGTAATAAAATAATTTATATCCATAGATGTACCATTATTTAATATTTAATCTACTGAAACAATGACTTTAGAATAAAATAGAGAAATAGACTGACAATGAATTTGATAGAATATACACAGCCTTTCTTTCATAGGAATTGGAAAAGTCAATTTAAGTTATGATACCAATAGATTAAATAATAATAGAAAATCAATTAACCATTATAATATTAATATTTGATTCACTAATCCACTGGCGAAATAGATGATATAAATGCACATTTTTTTATCTAGTTAGATAATATTGGCAATGATAATTAGACTTCATAAAACTTTTCTCAAACAACTTAATATTTTATTCCAATAAAATTAGTCTTATTTACGCGCGTTCCTCCGCATTTTATTTTAATAATGGAACGGAGCAAACGGTGGATTCTAACGAGGTCGTGTAAATGTATACTCGAGAATTATTTTCTCCCTCCCACTGGAAAAATTCGTCCTGATTTGCAGGACGCGCCCGTGTCGCCATCGGAAAAGGCAAACTGAATGAGCAAAAAGGCGCACACATCGTTAATCTGTTCCGGCTGAATTCGCGGCAAAAGTTCTAATTGTAATGACATGGCAACTGATTTGATGCCGAAGGAAAAATCAAAGGGAAAAGGGAGCGGCTGGCAATTTGTACAAGTAAATAATAACGAGGTTGAGTTTTATAAATTGCTCAAGACACGTGCGAAGGTTTGATTAACAACGCAAACAATAAACATGTATCAAAGATATTGACTAGACTTAATTATATATAAAGATATTGATATAAAAATATGTAATATATATGTAATAATGTTTATATCTAGTAGAACGCGGCATTATTTCTTATTGTCTAACTAGTCTATGCAAGTTATACACAATTACCGGTCTATAGTAAAATGTAAATGAATAATATAATACAATATAATAAAACTATTCAGCAGCTTCAATTAGTCGAAAAAAAAATCATTAATATAAAAGTGTTTAATGCTCAAATCATCAAAACGCGTTCAAATCTTGAATTCTCCCAATTTACTTATCTCATTAAATACAAATTTTAGTTTCCTATAGATAATCATCGAAATGGGATTTTATTAAATTTATACATTCACTACGTTTCTCTTATTGCGTTTCCCGTCTGCGCGCCGTAAGAAGGGTGGAAAATCCGAAGAAGCGAGCGCGGTTTGAAGTCCAATTAAATGTACGGACTTTTCGGTTTAGACTGCTTCTCCGCCCCCAGTACCTGCACACTCGCTAATGTGTCGCCTAGAATCAGAACCTCATTTAAACTTTTCAGCGTATTCGGGTTGATTTTTATATATTGTAAGGATGATTGCTCAAAGTTCTGCAGTTGACGCGCACACAGATTTAAAATGAAAAAGCGAGCATTTTTCAGTAGTATGAAATGGTTTAGTACATTTCCCTATTAGATTTTAGGGTTTATTTGAACGTTATAGCATTTTTTTATTGCCAAAAAAACTGCCATTGTCTAATCCATTCCCCTTTTGCTTAATCAAATAGTTGACGGCCATTTTCCAGCACGCGTCTGATATCTACCACACATACGCTGATATAAAACAGGACAGGGGTCACATATATACACAGGGTGGTTCTTACACCCTTATTTTTCAGCTAACTCCCGCGCCTCCGTCACCCAGGTTACAGGAGGGTGAAATACGCGCACGCGCTTATCCGCACGACGCCCGCCGTTACATATTTTAGAATAATGGCTATAAAATGGGGTCCGTTTATTACTCGTCTTCTATTCGTTCAATGTCTATGGGATCATGTATTCGTTATTTATTCCATAAGATTTATAAATTAGGATTAGACATTGGGTGCGGCACTTCAATATGACGATTTATCAACACCAATCTCTGTGATCTCATATAGGAACTCATTTTGCCGACGGCGGGGCCTTTTTTAATAATTCCGTTAACCCCGACGGCACGGGGCTCACGTCAAAGGAGGATAAAATAAATCTCGAATTCCAATAATTAAAATTGAGCACTGCAGCGCAATATTGCGTCCCCATAAAGCTCCTCGCATACTTATTGTTTCTTATTTCTTCCATTTTTATCGTTCCATCCCGAGAGTATGATAATAATGTAATATAAGACGTTTTTTGTTGGGGTCCGCTCGAGGACTTTTGACGTCGGCGGTAAAGAAAGAAACTGTGTGCGATTTGATATCCGGCATCTCCTCCCGTTTTTAATTATTTATTTATTTTCTCTGCCTGACGGATGAGTAGGTATTTTCGTAATATCACAATGCGCTTCTGAGAGCCCTTATCGTCCGCGCGCTCCAATTCGTCCCAACGAGGGAGCGTATTTGTGGATTTTAAATTTGCGTGTGTTCGTTTTGCGCCTTCCTTTCAGCCAACTTATGAGGGCGGTGGTAGCAGCGGTGCGACGGGTCGCGGGGAAATGGAAACCTGTGCAACGTGAGCGCGTCCGTAATCTTCAGGGCCCCCGCACCCTAATTCCACTGTCTTCTTTAATATATCTGTCCCCCAGACTCGTTTGGATTTGCGGGGAGAATGATGAAAAATAATCTTTGGATCCATACGCGACTCGCTGTTCTTGAGGTCGCCGACATCTGATGGTTCACATCAGTCGGTTTAATTGAAACGTATCGAACAGGGGGTAATCTCCATTAATTTTCTTATTATTCTACGGATGACAATAATTTGTACAGAAGATTAGTGTTTATATTAATAATAGATATATGTATCTTTCTATAAAACTATATAATAAGCATGAACCCATAATATTAATAAAACGATGACTATAAATACCAAAGGTAAATTTGAATTGTCTTAATTATATCCTGTCCAACATTTTTTTTTAAAGTAACAGATGCCCTGCAAAACCATTTACTTTTATTTAATATCTTATCCATTAATCAAACAGGTTTTAACCACTTGTAACTTTGAAACAGTACATATTACTAAAAGTCATGGATGATATCCTAGAAGCAACCGATACAGGTAATATTTGATTTTGCTAGATTTTAGTAACACCTTTGACACAGTTGACCCTTAAATCTTATGAGACAGTACATTGGTTTAATCATTGTATCCATTTTACTTGATGAATATATGAACACTCGATTACTGTTACAGGCGTAACGAATTATGCACCAGTGACTTCATGTGTACCACACCTATTGTATTTCTATTTATCACGAGGCGATTGATACTGCAGCACAAATTCAGAAAATGCAAAATGCTTGTATTCAATTCATATGCGGCATTCGAAAACATTTGATTTGATTACCAGAATTACCAGAAACAGGATGGTTATCCATGGATAATCGTAGAAAATTACAATGCTATTATTTGTGCCACAAAATAATTAGATCGATAACACCACCCTATCTCTATAATAATATTCGATTTTGTCCAGATATTCACAATATAAACTTTATAATAATCTTCCAGATAAGTTTAAGCCAATGACTATAAAATCATTTAAGGTAAACGTTAGAAAATTAATGGCCAATAGTGTTGGGTAGAAAAATTTGATATTTATTTATAGTGATTGTACGTTATTTTTAAGTACGGTTACAATTTGCGGTTGAGGGTTTAACATAAATAAAATTTGTAATTCTTGGATGGTAGCCAAGCGTACCAACCACCTGTATTATATTTTTTGTAATTCTTGTGTTACTGTGTATATTCCTTTTAAGTTGTATTGAGAAAAGGACCAATTTATTATGATTATATTTTTATACAGCAAATACTTCGCATTATATCTTCCTGATATTTTAAAGAATCATCTTACCTAAAGGGTAATTATTTATTATAAACTACATTCATAAGCACCTACTAATTTTTTTTATATTGATATTGACACCTTTTTACTAAACATATTCTCTTTGTACAGAACAGTAGTTATTATTTAGACTGATAACAGTTGCTAATGATCTATAAAGTAGAGTTTTATAAGAAGCTGCTTCAAGATCTGATACCGACGTGTTAAAAAGGCTTGCAAGATTGTTTCAAGAGAATTATCGCCGTGCCCAAGACACGTTGAGAGGCGAACAATTTGCAAGCTCATTAATAACGTAAGCTCGAGGCTAAGGATTAATAATTCTAAAACTCCCGCTCCTTCCGCTACACACCGGCGTACTACAATAAATTACAATACCTCAACGTAAATTATCGTAATCCGTACATATTTTTTTTTGGCGAACACCGATTCGTTTAGTGGAATTTAATGAGGGCTGCACGCTGGTAGCTACAAAGGGAATATGTAACTAGGTACTTTGTAAAATTTATATTTAATAAGGCAGCGTGTTTTGCAATAATTTAATGGGGTGAATCGAAACTCGACAAGCGAAATATTTCATAGCGGCCGCGAACATTTGGCCTTAGGAAAATAAAGTTGGTTGGCAATTAAAAATGCACGAGGATGTTTTCATGCGATGATGCGCCTCCCCTTTTGTCGCTCACGCAGCAGAAAAGTTTGTCTCTAGGGTTGATTTAATTATTCAAAAAATAATTACGGGCGCACGTTTGTGTCAGTGCTCCTCGGGATATTCTTTGGTTTGCGGGATCATTAATTAGAATAGCCGCGAGCTACCGACAACTGCGGCTCGGGTCGCATTCAATGTTCCATAATTAATAATATACTGAATTACAGAAGTTGTATACTCCTTCATTATAAAATATAATAAAGAATATGCTATATACGCTGTGTTTTATTTTGTACATACAGGCAGTCTTATTATACGACTTACGGACACGTACTTGGTAATTGGTAAGGTACACCTTTCTAATATTTAATGCTGTTTCTTGCTGGGCACGTATCTAGATGTGAAATAAATTTTATAATAAGCGCTACATTGGGTTGGAAGAGTTTTTGCTCAATTATCTCACAGTTTCATGCTCGCATAAAGGCGGTGGATACCTTTTGGGTCAAGCGTGTCTTATTACAGTACAATTTTAACGAAAAAGCTTACGTGTAAAACATAATATAATCATTTCCATCAATTTTATTAAATTGGTCAATATTTCTTTTAACGTATCCGGTATTTACCGTTATTTAGTAAATTATCGAAAATAATATATCATACATATATTAATATTTCAACACGTTCGCATTTCATTCCGCAGATGTTATAAAACACACAATTATTTACTATTGAATTAATGGCTGTTTGGTTAAACAGACCTACTATGGGACGTAACATCGCAATACAAGGGATACTGTTGTGACACAAATAATTAGTAAGTAAGATACAATTTAGATATCATTATTTAATTAACGTATCAAGTGTTTTGAAGTAATTTCAATGTTTACATAAGGTTTGGCTTTTTTACGATTAAAGATATATTCATTTATTGTATTAAAAGTATGGATTAGTCCCCCTGTCGATCGGTGGGCATTTCATCTAGTCTTACTAATATTACATTGATGACACGCATTTAATTTCTAATATTATTTAATAGCAATTATCATACCCAAAACTTATACATTAAATTTCAAATATTGTTTATGATTTCAATAGATTCTTGTTCATGTTCTGACATATATTTACAGAAAAAATATTGGACATTATTATTATTAATAATTTCATAATTAACAAACCGAAGCTTTTTCTTGCAATGATTGAATTGTTGTTGCATTCATTTTTATCGGAGACACCCTGTAAAAGTAGCAGATGAGCAAGAGAAAGAAAATATCTGGGTTTATTAGAAAAACTTCCATCGTTATAGGGCTATCAGCTGTTAGGCTTGTCTGATTAATCACCCGGTATTTACCTTAAGTTCACAGAAACCCTCTGAAAAACTGTGAAAGGTAATTTCCAAAATTTCAACCGCAATGGGGTTTGAACTCCCAAATGCTCAGTACCTGACGGACGACGCCACTGAGCAGGTTGTTTATTAAATTATTGAACAAATACCAAAATAAGATACAATACAATACTATATAGTCGTCATCCAGCTCAGTGGCCTAGTAGGTATATACTGAGCATTGGGGACACCTCAAACCCCATTGCGGTCGAAATGTAGAAAAAATCACATTTCTCAATTTTCAGAGTTTCACTGCGGAGTTAAGGTAAATTCCGGTCGATTAAACTCCTCTGAGTGCTCCCTTTACCGGCGGAAAAGCCCCCGTGCTGATAGTACTATAAAGATAGTTTTAGTAGTAGTTTTATATAATGCATTATCAAGTCCTAAATTGGAATAGATAATGTGGCAAAGGGTAAATACTCAGCTCCTGCTGAATAGAGAACTATTGGAAGCACAAAGTAGACAAATATGATAGATGATAATGAGCGTCAAATATAAAAGTGGAATAATAACGAGATTAAACAAAAAATACGGAATAAAATAAATACACACTGGAAAGATATAACAGAATAATAATATATGAAAGAAGTACACAAACGAAAATTCCAAAATAACCGCTATGATCATATATAGCTGAATACAAATAAAATATAATATTTCTATTACCAATATCCATCCTATGATTCTACAATATTTTCATTGCTTGAAAATCTGCTACAGTAGGAATTTAACATTTTCTAAACCGAAAAATAGCAGTCTCAGTTTACAGAATAATTGAAACGCTTATTATAAAATTGTGGAACAATTAGGATGGTCAGGGATTAACAAGGCTTCCACCCAAATAGATCCACGATCCATGCCAATATTCATTCTACTATAAATATCAGCAAAATATCAAACACTACAAACCAGCGATTGTATGTTTCGTAGACTTACGCGACATTCGATAGATTAAAATTAGATGACGTTGAGGAGATTCTGAAAACAAAGGTGTAAACCCCAAAATCATCAAAATAGTCCTAAATACAGACAATAGTCAAGGCTCAGCGTAAATAGCTGAAGAATACTACTCGTAAATAGTATACCATACTCTTATTGATAAAGATACTTTACATATTTGCCGCTACTGTGGGTGAAAATTAAAATACGTCTTGAAATTCTGCAAGAAACGTGAAATTGAAATTCCAAAAGGAAAATATCTTTTTAACTATTTTTATTACAACCTCATTAGATCTAGGTATGCACTTCCTGCTCCTAGTAGCTAAGTAGAGTACTTCTTATATGTGTTCATTATGTCTTTGTCATTTGTATATATTTCGTCATATTGGTTTTTATTTGGCATCTTGTTTCCTTCCTCATTTAGTACATTAAAGAATATTTTTTGGTTACTTCGGCTATCTCCTCATATGCCGGTTTGCTTCTTTGCTACTATTACTTGTTAGTCCCACTATTTAGTTTATTTAATGTGTCCGCCACTCTTTGATTTCCCACAATACCTATTTTGTCGCGTTCTTTATTATATTTTTAAAGCTTCTTCTTGGTGTGAAATCTTCAACGAAGGTTGGTGACCACCATGACAATCTGTACCTTTTTACTGCTGTCTTAGATAGTTGGTTCGACGTACTTCCGAACTACTCTCGGAGGTTGCGCAGCCACTATAATCTCCTCCTCGCAACATTACTCTTACCAGTTATTTTCCCCTGGATTATAAGCAACAAGAGCTTGTACCGGGCACCTCTCATAACGTGACCAAGCTACTCGTGATTGTTTTTTTTGTTTGTTTTTTAATTGTTATTAATCCCTTCCCTTTTCTATTCTCCGTAGCACCTCATTAGTAACTCTCTCAGTACATTGTATTTTCAGGATTCTGCGGTATATATTTTTTAGCCATTGGATATAGACCTCCCTTAAGTATTTCCATCTGTCTCGATGTTGAGCCAATAGATACCAATTTAGCACGGTGGTGCGTTTAAATCTTCCCTCCGCCTCATCTGGGGGCGACCGGCGCTTCTTTTCTTCACCCACGGCCTCAATCTAATCAGCTTCCCGCTCCATTTATCCTAGTCTCTAGCTACATGTTCCACCTAGTTCCATTTCGTGGTAGCAATGCGTTTGACCACATCTTGGACTTGTGTTTTTCCCTCATCCAGGCATTTGTTTTGCGATCTTTTAGAGCTATCCCTAGTATTTGTCCCTCTATAGCTTATTGATTTATTTTTAGCTTTTCTATAATCGATTTTGTGAATGTCCAAGTTAGTGATCCTTAGGTGATGACTGATGCACTGGTTGTATAGTTCGGTTTTTAATTTATGGGGAATGTCCATAGCTAAGATGTCTTTTACTTTTCCAACTGCTGCCAATGTTTGTCTTATACGTTCTTTTATTTTCAATTCTTGGTTGGCCTTCCCTAAGGTTATGGTTTATCCGAGGTGTTTGCATCTGGTTACCCTGTCGATCTTTTTGGTTCCCAGCGTTATGTGTTGTTCCTCTTCATTTTTATTTGTTGTCATGTCCCATTGATGCTTTCTGAGTTTGTTTTCTAAGCACGCTTTAAATTGGTGTGGGTCTTGTTGGAGTCATCCTCTGTCTACCTGTTTGGATGTTGATTTCCCTATTTTTTAAATTTCTTTCTAATTTTTGGTTTATGCGTATACTAGTTCTTACCATACGGTGGTCACTCCCTGTTTGAAACTTTTACGACATTTTGTACTATTTGTATTTTGTTCGTTAATATATAGTCAATTAGGTTGCAGTTCCATTTGCGGTTTCTTTTGGAAGAAGGTACTAGCGTTATACAGGTGTACTTCAAGGTAGTTAACCATCATAGAACCTCTTCTATTTCTATTTCCCAATCAATTTGAAATCTCCTATTACTAATACTTTTGATGTTTTATTCTCTAGTATTCCTTCGGAATTGTCTTCGTAAGATTTGATGACCTCTTCGTCTTATTGCTTATGGGGACATATGCCTGTATAATTTTCAGTGATTCCAGTTTATTTATTTTTATTGTTATTTCTACTACCTTTTCTGATATTGCTTTGAAAGCTTTCACTCGGTTTGTTAGTCTTTTGGGTATAAATATTCCTACTCCTCCTAGGTTAGAGTTTTCATGTCCTGTAGTATAGTATATGTGCTGCGTTGAAGTGATTGGCCGTTAGTGTTGTGCTGTTTGTTGCGTTTTTGATTATTAAGCTGAATATGGTCTTGTTGATATTCAGTCCGTAACGTTCACTGACTTCTTGGTAAATCTACGCAGGTCTTTTATATTACTAGCCAGGATCACGCTGTCATCGGCATAGCGGATGTTATTTACGAGAGTAACGTTCACTCTCAGAATACATGTTCAAGAGAATTGAAGATACAAGAGGACACATCCCTCCCGATCACCTCGTTTAATTGGAATATTTTCCGATGTTTCTCCTTCGATGCTTATGATGGAAGTTTGGTTATAGTAAAGAAACTCTAATAATCGTAAATGTCGACTGTCCATTATGTTTTTATGTAACAGTTCACTTAGTTTATCGTGTCCTACTTTGTCAAACGCCTTTTCGTAGTCGATAAAACATGCACCTTAAAATGAAACAGTGCAACACGTTCCCCTATCCATTCGGGAAGCCAAACTGAATAACACTTATTTCTCTATTCAGTTTATTGTACATTCTCTAGAGCATTACTTTAAAAAGGATTTTCAGTATACGGTACATTAGGCTTATTGTGTTAGGGTCTCACATTTTCTCGCGTTGGGTATTTTTTTATTGTTTCGAGAAATGATACGATCCATGGTGTACCGGTATTATTTATAACGTTAAATAACTCTACTGGTATTCCAATTTGATCATGTATGAGTTTAAGAATTTCTGTCGGGATATTATCAGGACCAGACGCATTTATATTTTTATATTTTTGAAAGCGTATATTACTTCTTCCTTTGATATTCTGGGTGCCTTCTTCTTTTGGTAATCTATTCTCTCCCTCAGATCTTAAGTTTTCGAGTAATCAACTACTCGAAAACGTAAAATCTTGCCATCTACACAGTTTGGCTTGGATGTCTGTTATCATATAACTATTTGTCTCGAGCGGAATACTACCCTGTGTCCTTTTGAAGTTCCAACTATTATTCTTCTTCTTGTGTATATTAAAGAAATCGTATGTATTTTGCAAATCTTCTAGCTGTTCGCACTTCAACTATGTTACCTTTGCTTCGCCGGTATTTTTGATAATGTCTCTATGTAGTTCTTTATATTTATCAGCATCTGTTGATATCTTCTTTCTTTCATCAGGTTTATTATTACTTCCATGAGCCACTCGTTCTAATCGTTATTTTGCTGGGTGCTAAGTAGTTCTCCTCGACTTCTATGATGTTTCGCTTGATAGTGTCACATATAATATTTGGATCTATTTCTAATTTACTCTTTAGCCTCTTTAAGCTTTTCGTTCAGAGTTCATTCTACACGCTCTTTGGTTGTCTGGCTTTTATGTTTTGAAACGTCTATTCGGGTTGTAGGTTTTAATTTTGTTTGTTTCTTGAATTTTACTCTGAAGCTGGCTACAACCGGGTTGTGGTCAGAGGCGACATCTTCACTTTTCGCTTTCGCTAATATTATGCTGTTCCTATATATAAAGTCTTCTGGCCTGTAGCATAAAATATGTATTTGCTGTAGTCATTTCATTTTCTTCTTCAAATTCATCAGGTAGTCTCTGCATTCATTTCTTTCGTCAATGCATAGTCTCCCACCGAATCCGTGTGCCTTCCTTTACATATCTTTTCAATCAAGTCATAATCCGAGTTTTATTCTATTTCTCCCTCGTGCTGGTCTAATGTTGACCATATACATAAATTATACTGAATATTTCTGTTTGGATACGTAATTGCAAGAGCATAACAAGTTCAGACAGGTGTACGAAAGATGTTACTGATTTTTAGGTCTGCTTGTCTACCATTATAAGCTACCCCATGTCTATGATTAGTGTCTTCTTCATTAGTTCCAGAGAAATACATCCCCCGGTTGTGTGTGTGTGGCGATTCCTTTTGTCATACCATCGTATGTCACTGACTCCTAGTATATTATCTCCTAGCCTTTCCATTTCTACAGCTATAATTAAAAAAATCCTGTTAAATACTTAAATAATTCTTACATTCCATATTCCAATTTTTAATGTTCTTCCGGTCATTCTTAGCACTTCTAATCACTTAAGGTCTGCCTAGGACTGGGGACTGTAATGTTTGTCATGATAATTGTACTAGGAATTATAATGAGGTGATTTCCCGTTATCTTCCTCATCGGAGTATACCAATCTCCTCGATTAGTTTCCCCAATAAATATTCAGTTTTTGCTTTGTCAATTATGGATTCAAGCGGTATCAAAGTCTATCTTCTCCACCCCTCAGTCCAGTCTTAGTGGTTGTTGCTGCCCGCCACCATTGAAAGTGCATATTTACTGGCGGCACGGCACCACACGTCATAGTGTCGTCTTCAGATTAAGTAATATTTTCTGAGTTAGTTCTAAGGGCTAACCACTACATCCTGTTGACACTCTGCTAAATTGTCCGCGATTGCTTATTCGTCGACAGATTCTCTCTTATTTCGCAACTAACCATTATATCTAATGGCCGTTCCACTATTCGCAACTTGTGGACGCGGCTGGTAGCGTAGCTGAGCCCCAACCATTTAAAGCTATATGTGTCTTTTTGTATGACTATTTTGCCTTCTGCATTATATTGCTGTCAGTCGTTGGTATTTTTTCCTTGCTTTCTCTTCTTTCAACTTGTATGTTTTGATTTTCTCTCTAACTCTAATTTGTTTGGGCTTCCTTTGTATAGTCTACCATTCGTGTATTTCTGGGATCACCATGTAGTGATCACTTGCAATATCTGAACCTAATAAAATCCTGGAATTCGTAATCTTTTTATTGGAAGTTTCCACTAATATATACACGATTATTAACGTTTCTTTCCTGCTGTGTACTTCTCGGGTACACTTGCGAACAATGTCTACTAACATTTTTGAATCGGGCTTACTCATGTGGTACTCTTGGGAAGAATATTGACATGCAGAACTAGAGGATTATCATACAAACATTTTGAGAGTTGGAAGAAATTTCGTGTTTAGAGGAAGTTCATTGACGATGAAAATAATTTATAGATTTTTCCGTATTGTTGTCCACACTTAATTTTTCTAGTATTTTCCATACTTTCTGATGCTATACGCGTTTTTTTTGTCGGCCTATAAATAGAAATAAGGATAATTTTATTAACTTCACTGTAATTGTGTCATCTTTAATAATTTAATACACTTACCTACATCCACTTTTGATCGCTACTATTTTCCTGAACTTTTTCTAACTTATATAACAGATAACGGAAAACGTGTTTTATTTTTCAAATTAGATTTTAATTTCAGCCTTCATTATTGTAATTTTATAAATTAACATATATACAGTTTATAGGCAATTCATGCGGTTAAAATTTTATAGAACTTTAGATAATTAATTAAGAACCACAGTAATTAAATGCAAAATAAAAACTTTGTCACTGTAATTAATTTCGCATAAAATAGTTGCGGCAATCTTTGAGTATAACTTTATAACTCTATTAAATACTCACTTGAAAGTGTACGCTTAAATCAATCTGCAACAGTACTTTAAGTTTTATGAAAAATTAATATTGGATACAGTAAAAGACAATGACATACAATTATATCTATTAAGTGCTATTATTTAATTAGCTACTCCATTGTGGATATTCTAATTATACCGGATTCTCCATCTGATTATACAGATGCATTTTAGAAAAATACTTTATTAATATAATTTACGCTTTCAATATTGTTAGATTATCCCTTGAAACACCTTTATATAATTAAATATCGTTTTACTAAAGTAAATTATTATCGTTAGTCTTAGTCACGTCATAGTCATATTTATTTCTTCATACAAATATTATTAATATTATTTTGAGATTAATCAAAATTTGTAAACAAACGTCTAATTGCAATTACCGGTTGGTATTAACTGACCTCTGCGAGTTTGGCTTTTCTGTATCTCTATCTTGTCTTCAGAAACTTAAAAAATAACAATGACATAATTAGATACAAATAAATAATCGTAGACCAAAAAAACAAACATATTATTTGATTTTTTGAGTCGATATAAACTTAAATAAATAAAACTATGAAAGTACTAAACCTACTAAATCTAGAATAAAAATTGTGTGACTGTTCAGCAATTGTGTGTGCCTAATCGGTAAACCTTTAATTTTGCAAGAATTTAATTCTAGGCTCGCTTGATTCATATAAATCTGTCAAAATTGCTTTACTGTAATAAAAGAGAATTAGAATGAATTTGCTAATGATTTTATTAGAAGATCCCCTCAACGTCAGACAACCAAGATAATTAGCCCCGTTCATTATAAAACGATTCCCCGGCGCGGCGTCGTTCCAGCAACCCCTCCGAGATTTTTAATTCGCGCCGGTTAGCGGTTCGTCAAAATTAACCGTGGCGGTTGAAATTATTCGCGCGCGCCCCGTTTACTAATTGAATCTGAGATTTTCAAATGCATTAATCATTATTTGAATAATGCCGGATTAGACATTTATTTATGGGCTACCTGCGCCACTGTTTTCCTTCCAATTTGCATATTATTATTGGAAAATCATTAAATCATCCTACAGCCTTAATTATTATTTAAATTTGAAAACATTTTCATAACATCAGCCGCACATGCAGCTTTTTCTTCGCCAGTAGTGATGGCCGCCGTGCGATTTTCTCCCCTGCATATTTTTTCACCCCCTCACCAGTGTGTGTGTGTGCGTTGATCCCTAATTCGCTTTCCGCCCCCTCGGCGAGGGCGACGGCCACCCACTTATTGCTATTCCATCTATGACTGCGGGCTCCTTATACATCGAAAGCTGATCGATACCCTCGCGCCACCCCTCTATGCCGCTGCAAACGAGATCCAGGGTCTGAGCCCCATTCGCGATATTCAGAGTCGGGCTACGAAATATCATTTCAGTAATCTGATTCGAGTTCCACCCAACCGGCTCGCGGAAAAACGAACGAGAAAAAGCGACAATCAAACGGGGTGCGGGGATGCCGATCGGGAGAGCGAGGGAGATGGATGATGTAGGGCGCGCGGTGGTGGCGGCGGCAACGCGGAGGTGAGGCGGGAAGAAGTCACCTCGCAACTTCGAACAGTGAAGAATATATTAAAAATATTTACGGGAAGGTGGAATAATGGATTTTCACGAATTAAAGCATTGCTGACAGTCGAGAAGATTGCTTATTAGGAAAGGATGTTTTAATATCCTTGAAAAGTTAAGAGTTTTATACAGTCTAATTTGAACATCGACGAATGGAATCCTCGATGCAATATTAATTAATTCATATCAGTTTATTCCTTAATAACTCCGATTGTTTTATTGGAATTTGTATGTAAATAATATTACGTTATCGTGGAAGCAACTAATTTTCTACTTATATTAGTGGATGTGGAAAATTTAATAATGAGTAGCGGTACACACGTATGATTCGCCCTGTGGACTACATGCCAATACGTATCCTAAACTAAAATAGTTTTAACACAAAAATCTGCACGTTTTTTAACGAAAAATTAAAATGACAGTGGCTAACTGTTGTGCATAAATATTATTTGTTATAAACAAATTATAGATGTGATAGTACAATTCATTTGAAAGTGCCCATCA
The DNA here is from genome assembly GCA_963942505.1 of Lordithon lunulatus. Lineage (NCBI taxonomy): Eukaryota > Metazoa > Arthropoda > Insecta > Coleoptera > Staphylinidae > Lordithon > Lordithon lunulatus. The sequence goes on from OZ012666.1 coordinate 49,007,161, forward strand.
TGAATATGAATGTGTTTTTTTAGTTTTACTTAGTGTTGCTAAATGCCTTGTTTGAAATCTAAATAAGGGTAGGTTGTATTTCAAACAAGGCATTTAGCAACACTGAAACAAGTAATTAACGTATTCGTAGTGATGGACACTTTCGAATGAATTTTACCATGTATTGTCGTTATCGATAATTCTGAAAATATGGAATAACTTAAATAACTATCAACTAAAAACTATTAATAGTGGGATATGGATATCGATGGTCTGATATTATAGCGACAAATTTTACACTCACTGTTCATCATTCGTAGGGATTAGACCCGATTAATTAGTGTACCTTGTAATACGCTAGTGCTAGGGTGGCGATATACTTTGTTCACACAATTTCGCATTATCGATATTCTCTCGATTGTTTAAAATATCGATAGTTTTCCCGACTATCAAAATATAAATATATTTTTTTCCGATGATGCCCATGACTGATTCTTATTTATTATTACAAATAATATATATATATATATATATATATATATAATCATAAAATTATTAATTTATATAATCATAATAATAAAAATGATATCAAATTAATATGTTGACCAGTTTGAGTATTTTGTTATCCTTTGTTGCAATGTAAATGGTTAATCTAAGAACTCACGCCCTGTAAGAGATGCGATTAAGTGTTAATATTATGATGTAATTCCTCCTTAATCTCCAAACCGAGCGTCATCCCCAAAATCCGACCCTCAATCCCCGGGGAACGTAGAAAAACAAAGAGCGTCTCTACAAACCCCCCGTCCGCGGAGAGAAACTGCGTAATATAATATGCCCAATATGTTTTCCTTACCCTGATGTTCCTCATAAAACATGTCTTAATGCTCAAACATAGCATAATGTCATAATATTGATCCATAAATTGAAGACTGCCATGGCGTCGTTTTTCGTGTGTCTGCTTTACTGGGGGAGCGAAGTAATTGATGAAATTTTAATTCTTTGAGAGCTATGAATCTGCTGATATGCTGTAGCACATTATAGTAATAGGTAGGAACTATATAGAATCTTTATAAATATATGCATATAATGTTAATTCTAATAAAGATTTAGAGAGGCTATTAAACATATATAATCAGAATAATTAAAAGAAAAATAAACGATAGTCAAGTCTCACAATGGATTACGTGTAATCGAGTTTTGTTGTCAGATGTGTAATTAGCACCAATCCCATTTTAATGCTGTTTGCAGCAACGTTTTAAATCGCGGCGAGTGTTCACGGGGATAAGCAAAACGAATAGTGGACGCAGACATATTAATCATATCTTAGACAGAATTATTTAAATAAATATATTTGCAAATGAAAAACTAATTTTAATTAATTTCACTGACCTATGCATGTCGTTTTTTTCATAATAAAAGGCTGGAGGAGCGTTTAGTTTATCATTTATATCCAAACAACAGTACTCTGTCAGTTAAAGAGGAAATAAATATCATTAATTGTTTCTGCTACTTAATTAAATTGTCTATTTCACTTAGGATTTGATATATTTGCGCGACATAATATTAAACAAAGTCATTTAATTTTTTTATGAATTATTCATTTGTTTTTGAGTAGTACGTTGTACTAAGGTATAATAAACAAAACAATCCATAAAATAGAATAAATAAAGACACTACTAGTGCTAAAGAACATATTTGTCACATTAGTTTGCAAACTATAAATACAGAAAACTATTATTTTACTTTAGTTATACTAGAACAGATAAAACAAACAAAATCAAGTCAATCATGTGAAAACAAATGAATATATTGCTAAAAAGCATGCCTGCATTCATTTCTACTGTCCTCCATTATTGTTGTTTAACCTAGCTCTTGGGCTATCCTTTCTTCAGTTTACTCTTGGTTTCCATTCGGTCATTCTCTTACTGTTGTATTTCTGTCTTTCCTCCTTACATGTCTTTTCCTCCAATTTGTTCAAACATTTCATTAATGGCACCCACTGTTGCTCATTTACTTTTTTGTTCATAGATCAATCTCATTACTCTACCTCGTGTTTCTTCGGCATGCATCTGGTTTTTCGTTTGGTGATTTTACTAAGGTTTTTGGACTGCAGTAGTTGCTTGTTCATTGCTTTTAATTCCCTATTATAGTTGGATGCGTCCATATGTGTCCCTAGGTCTAGAAAGTTCACTTCTTCTATGCTGATGTTATCTAATTGTACTTCGTTTCAGATTGTGTCTTGTTAATGTTTTTCATGTATTTTGCTGCATCTCTTAGCACTCTGAAAAGCTCCTCCATTTTGTCCTGGTTATGATCATGAGAGTCAACTGCAACTAACAGTTTTTAAATCATTTGAATTAAATTGAATTAGAATACTAACTAATGTCAATTAGTTAGTATTCTAATTCAATTTCCAGAAGTCATCTGTCTTACTTCTGCCATAGTGTTTGATACTTATTCCTGTATATTTGAATGATTCTAATTAATCGTTTATTAACTGTTCCTTTAGTGTATCCCTCATCGGTTCGCACGACCTTACCTATAATTCTTTTACCAGTTATTTTGTAGTTTTCTTTTGTATTTTGCACTCTTTCTTATCGTGTTTCGTTGTATTTTTGTGCCATAGCGGCAATCTGAATATTGGCCAGCATCAGCACTATCTTGATTTATTGGCTGCTGTACTCTAATAACGTCTCCCCATACCAGTATCTGTCTCTTAACCACGATCTGCTCCCTTCTCCCAGGTCATCTGTTTCCCCCATGGACTATGTAGAGACCATCTTAAACAAACTACGTGAAGCCGACAACAGCAAGCCAGAACTGGGGGAACTGGAAGAACTCAGGTCCCACGCCTCTGTTCCCCCAACAGAGCCCTTGAGTGCCAGGTAACGAACATCAAGAGGGCTGCGACGAATCGGGCCAACCAGGGCTGTCCGATGGGGATGAAGAGTCCCAAGAATTGGCAGAGAACAAGGCAGAGCCAGCCATTAGAGGCTTTTTGATAGAGAAGGTTCCTATGACCAGTTTACACTCTTGGCAAAGGATACCTGACGGGAATTGACCTTTAACAGCACAAAAACCTGGCCTGCCCGTGCCCGTGCCCCAAAAACATGACACGGTCAAATTAATCGATACTGACTACAAAGTCATTACTAGGAACAACAATGAGAGCACGAAGTCTGAAGAACAAGCAGGTGATATACGTTAAAGACCTGGACGCGGCGACGACCAAGGAGGATATATATATATATATATATATATATATAATATCTGCTCTTAGTAGGTCCACCAATACAGAAGGTAGGGAGTTTACAGTTAGTAGCCCCAGGTATTCATACGAGAGTACTCAATCTTCATCGAAGACGAGGAGCCCCCAAATAGTCACTAAAGATATTATCCGCAGCCAGGACGGGTTAGCAAGAATATGGGTTCGCGCAGAGCAACCCTGGATAAGGGGACAATGCAGTAGGGGATATGCCTTTGTTAGCCTAGCAGGATGTTGCATCTAGTCTGACTATACTATTCTCCTAATGATAGATTGGAGGATCTAACGGACACGGTGTGCGAGAACGGCCTAAGCTTAGCTGCGGGCAGAACAGAAAGGCATTGTGAGTTGGTTGAAGATTTCTACGCCAAGTCGAGTGGGGCTATCCTACTACCAAACAGAAAGGAACACTGCTGGCCACCCACAACCTTATCCTGGGCAATAAGGTGGGACGGCCAACCTTAGTTATGAGGCCATTCTCAATCTAACTTTTATTCGGCCGCAGCCGTAAATATCATTAAGGACGAGCTGGTACTGGAGGAGGAGACCTTAAGTGACCATTTATATATAACCTTCCACTGAGACATAAGAGACCAATGGTATCAACCCAGCTGAGATACCGGTACTTGATGGAACCGTTCATAACCCGTTCATAACTCGTCCAGAACCAGTGTCATCATGGTGCCGAAGACGTCCCAAGACCGTTCTTTAAAGAAGACCTCACTACCACCAACCATCGTTTACAGTGCAACAGAGCCCCCGGGCGCGATGAAGTGTTCTCTGAAAGGCCACTTTGCATGCTCGACAGTATGAGAAAGGTGTTAGAGAATTTGGTGCTTGGGAAGATGACTACACGGAAGGTCAGGATGGCCTAGCTGAGAACCAACATGGATTTCGGGGAACAGATCCACCACTGAGGCCATTGCCAAGATTACCGCTACGGTACAGGAAGCTCGCGAGATCACAATGACCACAACTGGGAAACCAGTAAATCGATGTCAAAAATGTCTTTAACACAGCTTCAAGACCGCTTCCGACAAGGTGCATCCAGATCGGAATCGGCGGAAATCTAGTGAGACTCTTCCCAAGCTATCTGGAGCGGCGTGAACTGAGGCAGGAACAGGCAGTAGGTGCATCTCACTAACTTGCAGTGTTTCTCAGGTGTTTGCCTTAGGCTCCACCCTATGGGATGAATCTTGTATTACGGGGTATTGCGGCTTTTATAGATTGAGTGGAACTGGTGGTATACGCAGATGTTCTGTCATTAGTGGCAGTTGCCAGGGCAGAGGGGCAGGTGCTCTGGAAGGTAGACGACAGCCTGGACCAAATGATAATAGCATACGACGCCTTCAGAGTTGTACCAGGTTGAAGCGAGGGTGGATGTTAGTCAGTAGGTTTTCGCTAAATTGTGATCTGACACTCTAAGAAGGTTCACCTCCTCCAAAAAGATCATCTTCCAGATATTGGGCCTTTCATCAGAAGTTGTTGTAGCTGATTATGAGTTTCTCACGATTCTAATGCTCTAGGTAACATAGTATTCTCACTTTGATATTTGTAATTACTTCTATGTTTTTGTTCATTCTTCTCAAGACTTTCCCGTTCGGATTCCACCAACTAAGCTGATTCTCAAGATGCTACGATATACCCAAACCTGAATTATTTCTTTATTTTATTCGAAGCTGATTCTGTGACTATCTACGCCTCCCTTCCCTTTGTCAAAACGGAGAACACGTAACATTTGACAATGCCATTTATTAGTTTTACGCTGAGATTGTGAGTGCATATTATCTCATGTACGTGAAGGCATCCATTCAATGAGTAATTCTTATTTATATTTCTGCTAAGTTATCCCGGGTTTCATTCATGCTTTCCCAGCTTAGATATGTTATTTGCTGTTTTCTTTCGATGGCTCCGGTGTTTGAATATAATCCATTGTCTAGTGGCATTCTTTGTTTATTGTCATGTATTTTGTCTTTTTTTAATTTAGTTTGAACTCCTCCCTGCTTCAGCTATACCGTTTAGTAGTCTTTGCGGTCCTTCAGGTAACTAGCAGTAACATCTGGTGTGCGTATCGTATACGTTCCTATTAACGACGATGCCTTATGTTATTACGTGTATGTCAACGAGAAGAGGTAGCTATCCTCTACTCTCACATTGGCATACTGCTTCTAATACAAGTTAGTAATCATTCTAATGTCCTTGTAATCTTCGTTTTTGTGCTGTCAGCTGACATCTTCGAAAGGCACCCATGCCGTCCTACCACCACTAGGTGTTAGAGCCACGGGTTCTGGCGGATGCGCTCACCGACTATCAAAACTCATTTTCTTTAACCGGGGCTCGCCTACCTTAAATTATTCTAATCGCCCTAGTACTGTGTCGCGTCAGTTGGTCATTCTTGTCTCTTGTTCTGTTTAGTTGGTCTTCGTTTTGTGTCTGTGTCTGTTAAAAACGGAAGTCGTCGTTATATTTGCGCATAACTGTCTTGGCGCATGAGGCCACAACTATCCCGCCTGCCTCTGATTATAGTATCAATCCTCCCAGGTGGTTGCGTGTGGCTAACTCCTCTCCCAGCTCCATCATCCGCGTGCAACTTGTGGCATCTGAAGGTCGTGTGTGCCGGATCGTCCAGTTGGTGGCAGTACCCGCATCTGTACAGGTAGCTATGACACACGCCGTGCCCTATAAGAATCTGAGCTGGTAAGTGATTAGTTTCCCCATGCCCCCATCCCACCGGATGTTTAAGTTGGTGGAAGAACTGCCTTGTCCACCCAGCATGCTGGGATTCTTTCCACCGTCTCTGCCACTTGGTCATCGTCTGGGATCTCGCGTCCTATAAGGATGTTCCTAGGGATTGTCCCTCATTGACCGCATGACTGCGGTGTACACCTTGGCCCTTTCTTCATCAGTATGTCTGCCGGAATGGATACCGTTAGTACCTCCGCTGCATCGGTGGATATGGTTTGGTAGGCCAGGGTTATGCGTAGGGCGCTGGCGTCGACCCATGCCGGTATTGCACAGGTAACCTTGACATCTATGCCATTCCTCTTGAGTACTTCTAGCATTTTTAGATGTATTACGTTATTAAAAGCTCTTTCGAAATCGGCATTGTTGAATAAGGATCTGCACTGCAAGGAGGGCGTCTGCTGTACCTTGACTAGTTGTGAAACCAAACTGAGTTGTCCCTAGTGTTTCTTCCGGCTTACGGTATATGCGCTTATGGATAATCTTAATGAACAGTTTAAGTACGTGGCTCACCAGACATATGGTCCCATGTTTTCCACATTATTTAGCATTTGTTAATAAGGTAGATTTGTGTCATCTAATAGGACGTTTCCAGATTCATGGATTGCAAACAGTCGAAAAAGTATTTGATGCTCAACTACCTGTTCATCAGTAGCCTATATAAGTTTCAGTATTTCAATTTGGTCTTTATCAGATATTACTATTTTACTGTCCTTTAGTTACCAGATATCTAGTCTTTTTGGACACTTTACAATTTTCTTCGTCGTAATATTGTGTACATACTTAATTATTTCGCGTCCATTTGTCTGAGTAGACAATCGGCAAGGACGTCGTTAAGTAATAACAAACCTTTACTCAAGCTGATGATGCACCTATGAAGGAGCTAGCAACCCCATTAGAAAACGGGCGGTCATTTACATTTACAACCCCATTAAAAAATCTCCAATTCGGATTGACCGATGATAGATCGATTTCTCACACCGACACATCACCGAGCTATAGGAGTTATTTCTCACGTAATTCATTAGTTACCGGAGCTCTGCACCCTCACTACTACAATAAGTAAATTGTGGTACGAAGGCAAGGACTGTATATAAGAGAAAATCGTAATTACATTGCACATTGTAGACCCGGGACGCGCAATTTTTGCCGTCGGAGATTGTCTCATACATACTGTGTTGCCATCCACATATGTGTTCTGATATAGTAGTTAACTTTGTTGTCAACACACCTACCGGCTGCGTAAAACAGCTGAATAAAATCTGCGCTTCCCCGATCGTGTCGTAATTTAAATTCACTAATTATTCCAATTTACAAGCCCGATCTTTCCCGATTGCAAGATATTTAAATTTACCATCAAATATCCCTGCAACCACAATTCGATGACGAAACAGTTTTGCCGTCACCGGATTGGTCGACGGAAAAAACGACGTTGTACAGGCAGTATGGGTACATTCGTTCCTGGATATGTGTTACGTGTTTAGGTTTCATCCACTTATGACTTTTCCTTATAAATTCTCCATATATTACGTTTTCTTTTCTACTTATTATCAGTAAATTTCATTTAAATGAATTCACTTTTATATATAGTTGTAATAAGTCCCCTGCCCACATCGTGAATTAACGCCTATATAAGTTCTGGATAATGCGAAATGCTCAAAAATGGACGAATAAAGTAAAAAATACAACTACTCGTGAGTTATTTATGTTTCGATTATTATACAATACGTTTATAACTATATTTTATTTTCGTCACATAGTTACACACGCAATATATGAAGCATCACTGTTTCAATTTGTTTACATGATATTTTGGGTGATATTTAAACGGTATTATTCATATTTGATTAGGGCATACACAAAGAGCACACTGTATAACAATCATGTGGTTAAGATTGCGGGAAAATGTCAAAACACACGCTCAAAATTGCCCTTTACATTGACCTTATCCTCTGTGGAGAAAAAGATGTCCCGGCACTGTAGGCATCTCCTGCGATGAATGGAAAAATATCGTTTCTAATTGGAACATACACCTTATGGCTTATGACATATTTTATTGCAGGTAATTATACCCCGACCGCATACTTCTCCATAATGGAACATTCCCGTGCTACTGTAAAGTGATAATTAGCAATTCCCCGCGTCGTGTAGACCCAGGGAGCCATGCTTTATTAATTAAACTAACTCCCTGTAATTGGAATCCCGCTGCTCAACTATTTCGATTCCACTGTCGAGGCGATTTGACAGCTTAAAAGTTATGGCCACACGAACGCATAAATTAAGAGATTTCATGTCCTTGTGATTATAAATTATGTATTTAAAAATGCTTGTTATTTTACCAGATGCATTTATTGTTAAGTTATGATGTGTACAGAAGCATGTTAGTGATGATAGTAGGATAGAATGAATAAATAAATAATAAAGAAACGAGTATCTACTTTTAAAAGCTCTTATAAACATATAGCATATTTATAAATAATATCATAGAACATTTTATTGCAGCTATTACTTTCCAACTGAAACAAAAATTAATCATAAACTTTTAAAACACACAGCATCGCGGTTACATTTTCACGAATTTTTTTTGCGAAGTTAAGGTAAATACTGGGATTACACACTATTGAGCTTCGCCCTTGTTGATAGCCCTGTAAGAAGATTTTTTTTATTATAATGTCTGAACGAAATATTTATTTGATCATTTCATTTTTTATTAACAAAATTGTTTTTCTTTTTTACGGTTACAATGGCTACTCTTTGTGAGTTGTTTATGTTTTTCACACACATTTCTGTCAATTTTTATAGGTGACGGTTGATTTATATTTGTTTTAATGGTTACAAATATAAATCAATCGTCACCTGTAACGGAATTAAAATAACACAGGTCTATGTTCGCGTGGTATTTTGCGAAACCAATCCTAACATATAAATGGTTGTAACTGTTAAAAATGACATGTCATTTTAATCATAATTGAGGATTAAATAAAGACGTAATCGAAAACAGATTATATGAAAAACATGTATTACAATGAGTGTAATTGTAACAATTGTTTTATTTCGTTCTATTGTGATACAAGTAATATTATTTTAGTCTTCAAATAAACTGCAGCTTCTTTGATAAGAAGTTACTTTTCTACGGGAAGGCCCCTTATGTACAGAGAAGCACATAAATGAAAATAACTTCACAATGCAATATCAGCCTTCTTACTGGTAGAAAATCAATATAATATGACATCTGCTGTTTGAACAAATAAAAAGATTCTTTGGAGCATATGTATCTAAATTTTACTTATTACTGCATTTGGTAAACCCTCCTGCCTCGTATGAATGTTCTATTCATATATTGAATTTTTTTATTAATTTTGTCTCGTACTAAGCATTGAGGAGAGAGTGAAACCTTGATGTGAACCGAATCACCTTTCACAGTTTTTCAGAAGTTAGAGTAAATTCCTCTGAGCTTCTACCTTTCCCAGCAGAAAAGACTACAGGGTGATAGCTTAAAGATATTTTTATTTACAAAGTTACAGAATTCTTGAATATTGTTATCGCAGTTAGTGAATTTGCGATCGGTGTTAGTCAAGTTGCAATCATAGTTAGTACAATTAAATGATTGGTTTGAAAATACATTTCGATCATAATTAGCCTTGTAGCGTAATCATTGGATATATTCGTAACCGATCGCAGACTACAATTTTGTAACCTCTAAATGCAGCTTCTCTAGGCTAGGCATGACCTATCCGCGGGAAAGTAGGACTATATCAAATTTCTTAATAATACGCATCCTCTTTCTTGAAACTAAATCTACATAATCATACCTGGTGTTGTAAGTACTAATAATCGTTTGAAAATCTGTATGCATGCAGAAATGTGTTAAATGGGAACACATTTCTGCATTTAATGAAATTTCCTGCAGGTCGTATAGGACTTCTAAATATATTTATATATTTCACTACTATTAATGCTATAGCCCCTGTTCTGTTCTTTAATTACTTTATTTTCTAATTCACTCCGTATGAAATCATGCCAAGTAGCACTAATGATAATATCGTGCGTGTCTATAGAGATCCAATAAGCTGAAAAACAGACATGTCATAACAAGCTTAAATTATCTTTTTCTCCGTGCGTGTTATATGGACAGACTTTTCATTAACGGTATATTTGTTTTGTTTTAGTCACGCGGGTTGACGAGAGCCCTTCGTTTGACAAGATTACACATACGACATATGTAATCAGCGAAGGATGAAGAATTATTGCCCTACCATATTCCGGATGTGAGCCAATCACGGAAGGGACAGCACCTGATATTCGCGGTAAAAGTCGACTGGAGTAACAACACCCCCTAATGAGCTGCCGGGGTGGGATATGAAATATTCACCGTGACGGCCATTATGCTGCGCTTTCTTACGTAGGATTTACAAAATATGAACTAACAACAGCTATATTTGTTGCATAAATATAAAATATGTACGATGACGACAATTATTCTGCGCTCTTAAATAACAGTTTTAAAATGTTGATTAAAAATCTGATGTGCACATTACTATATCATCATAAAATTAAAATTAAATCTTTATTTAATTAATTAACATTTTGTTTTTAGAAATTATTATACAAATCAATGAAACTGATAATAATGTTTAATTATTTTTTATAATTCATTTATTAAATTTTTAACAAATAAACATAACTGTACCTTGAATCAATTGTATTTAGATAAATTGACACATGCAAATGTCATTTCAGTCAAAGATTCAGTTTTTTAATTTTTAATAAAATATTCAATAAGAACTATGTACAAAGTTTCGTAAACGACGTGTTATTTTCTACATTTCCCCTGAGGTACGATTTTTGAGTGATCGTTATGAAAATAGCGATCGATAGATGATAGACGTCAATTTTTGACATTTCGCTTCTTGGAAAGTGATGGACTTTGACAAAACTATAAACTCGGCAGTAGTTATGTGTTGACATTAATTTTTGAGTTAAAACTATTATTCCATCGCTATGAAACGTGTACTCTTTAGCGCATGATCGTAGTGATCGCTTAAAAATCGCTCCCTTTGCCGATTTCCACAAAAACTTAGGCGGAGTCACATGGAATGCAATATCAAGAAGAAACATTTTGTTTGAAAATATCCAGTAATTTTTCACACGTGGTAGAAACATGTATAACGTATGGACGCGAATTAAGGAAATAAGGAAATAAACGAGAGAAGAAAATTAAATAAGATAAGGAAAGAAGACAAACATAGGATTTAAAAAGTCTAGTGATAAATGGCAAAGTTTGGAAATGGGACGAGAACCTAGAGAAATTAAGGGACCTCGGAACCAAAACACTCCTATAAATACAGAAAATGGAAAATACTAATAAACACATAGATAATGGGAAACAAATGACATGGATAATGAACACACAATAAGAATAGAAACATGGAACGTACATAGCATAAACAGAAAGGAGAAACAAATGGCGGAGGAAGTGATAAAACAGAAAATACATAATACGGAAAAGGACTGAAATGAATACATAAAGGATACTGAATATATTGGGCAGGTGTCGACGAAAAGAAAAGAGCAAAAGGAGGAGTAAGACTACCACCAAACCGAATTAAGGATAGTATGAAGGACAGATACATAAGCGAAGAATTATGTCAGTAGAAATGAAGCCTTATAAAAATGAAGCATCGACTATAATAACAGCATACATACGTACAATACACATTCGGCGAAAATATTCAGAACGTAATAGATGTAGGATAGGAAAATATAATTAACATGGGATATCCAAATGGTAGGATGTCAGAATACAGGAATAGAAGAATATATGGAAAAGGAAGGGGAGGAAGCTAGAACTAAGTAAGCACTAAGAATAATCTAATAATAGTCAATACAAAATACATTCAGCCATAGGATGATACATATATTAACGAGAGAAGAACCGTCGAGAAATAAAAAATCAATAATCGATTATTTCTTAATAAGTAGAAATCAATGAAGAAATGTAAAAAACTTGAAAATATCAAAACAAACAGAGATTGCAAGTGAGAATAGCAAGCGGAGAATAGGAAGATGATAGAAAAGGTGAAAAAAAAAGTGAAAACAAAAAGCTACAAACCGAATGAAACATAGAACCAAGAGAAATGCCACGAGATAAGATAGAAAGAAAAATAAAAAGTGCGAAACGTTTAAGCATATAATAACAGAAACAGTAAGAGCGAGCTGTTGAACAATAAAAGTAGCGATCTCGATCTTGTATCTTTGTATATCCCTAATACAAAAGATCGAGTAGTGGACGGATATTTCTTCCGTCCACTACTCGATAATCGATAAAAAATTAAAATAAAAAGACCAATAAAAAATATCTAGGTACAAGCAATAATGTCAAACTTTTCCTTATCCCTAAGCCGGGAAAACCCCTCCATAGTCCAGCAGTGTACAGTCTTCAACATATACAGCCTGCATGCAGAACACGATGGGGAAACTACTGGAGTACCAGTTGCTGCCACCACTGAGGTACCAGAAGGTCTTGCCGAGCAGCAATACGGATTAGCAGATCTACTATGCAAGCGCTGTAAGTAGTGATGGACATTGCCAGCGAGGCCAGGAAGGGATCGGGGAGAAGGAGGCATCTCGATATACGCAATGCCTTTAATACTGCCCACTGGACATGGACTCTTGAGAGATGTACAGCAATGGGATTCCCCAAAGATATAATTGGTTATATACCATCTGGAGAACCGCAGACTAATCGTTGAGAGCATGTGCAGCGGAAGAACCCGCTACTTTAAAGTGAGGTGTGGCATTTCATAGGGGTGTCCGTAGGGTTGACGCTGTGGAACGTCATGTATGAAGGCGTCATTCGAATACCCTTCCCGAGGGAGCCACATTGGTGAGGTATGCCGGTGACGTGGCTCTTGGCGCGAGGGATAGCAGCGAGGAGGAACTCAGAGTGTGGGTGAATGAAAGCCTGGAGGGGCCGAGACGCTGACTGGCTCAGAACTCTCTTCAGGTGCCCGAGGACAAGATGTGAAGAAGTGTGGACAGTTCCGCTGTACCGTCGGAGATACGGATGTTCTTCCGAAGAGGGAAGTCAAGTACCTTGGAGTCATCGTAGACCATGGCTTGACCTTCTAAAAGCAAGAGAAGACGGCAGGGGCGAAGGCAGTTTGTAAAGGTGTGCGAATAGGCTGATAGGTCTATAATTTTTTAGGTCGCCAAAATTTATCTTTTCATGCAAAATAATGATAACTGCATTGTCCCACGCTGTAGGTATTATTCCTTCTGTAAGTCACTTATTAAATAAGGCCGTTATGGTTGTTACAAACTTTTCTCCATCTTCTTTCATCGCCTCGATCGCGATATCCTCCTCGCCCGATGCTTCTGGATAGTTCTGGATATTTGGCTGGAGGGTAGCATAGCTACAGACACTTAGGCCTCAAAATAGGCCCATTGTGAAACCTCCCCTTAAAGGCCACCAGTCAATTTTGCGTGCGAGCTGCAAAACTCTGGCGGGTGAGGAGTTGCCAATACTGGTCATACTAGGCCAGCACTCCCCTAGTATTATATGCCTAGTGTTTACTAGAGCTGGGCAGAGGCACATTACATGCTCTGCTGTTTCTAGTTCTTCATTGCACCCTCTACATAGCGGGCTGTCTACCAGACCCATCGTGTGTAGGTGTTTGTTTAGCCGGCAGTTCGCGTGGTGCTTTGTTGTGTTGCATTTCGGATATTGACTTTAGGCTTTCCTTGTTGGTTATATCGGATAGATTCTCTGATCCATAGTGTAGCACTCGAGGGATGTTAACGGCATATTCTGACTTTTATTTCTCGTTTACTCTATATACATTTAAGTAGAAGTGTTTCAACGTTTCTAAGATCTCTTCTTTATTATTAATTTTTGGTTATTTCTTGTTTTAAAGTTATTATTTAATTTCTTAGTATTTTACGCTTTTATTCTCTTTTTATCTTTGTATTTATGCTTTTTGTTTTTCTGTTTTGTTTGTACTCCTCGTTGTTGGTAATAACATTATCCCTTTTCGGCGGTAAGTATTCTTCCCTCTTTTTTATGTATCATCCTGTGGTCGCATACCACTGGCAACCGGTTGAGTACTGTAACATCCTGTACAATTTGCTTGTTATTATCTGTAATGGTGAAGTCTATCTCATTCTTTGCGTTGCTATTGGGGCTTGCTCACGTCCACTTTCTGTGTTCGGCTTTTTAAAAAAGGTATGCATAGCGTTTAGACTATGCTCCAGATGGAATTGTAATAGGAGGCATATGATTAAATAAATAAATTTAATAATAGCTTGCTGAAACTGTAGCCTACACAAAGTAAACAAGTGTTAAAGAGGAGAAAATTAAAATATCATAACAAATCAGTGTAATAAAAAAAGACATATTTCAAAGAGAATAGAACATAATTATATGGTGTATCAAATGACTTAAATAGTGTTACTATCGGCTATAATCATGCGATAAAACATAAATATTTTGCCAAAGTAAATGAATTTGATTGATTTAAAATGTGCGAGAGATACAAACGTCACGTAACTGATGCGGAAACGTTACAATATATTGCCAATGTAAATAAATTAGACAGCTATAAATTGCAAGGAGCCCGAGGGAGACAAACGCTACGTTCGTTATGGTACAAGAAAAAGTTCTAAAACAACTCATGTTGTTTGGTTCCTAGTTTCAAATATATACATTAATTGTTACATAAGTTAAACGTTAAACGTCGTTGTGACATTTTGAGAGTATCAGAAATTTTACGTTAAAATGAAGTGTTTCAAGAAGAATAACCATGATTCTTCCAAAAAAAGCTCATTTCGATACATAAGCCAACTTATGTCTACAGTCTTCAAAGCAACATCAAAACATTCTATGTTAGGATCAGGAAGCACGAACACAAGTGATAAGTTAAACCCATCATTTAAAATAGCATCAACGATTATAACATCACCAGTTCGGTATGTCCCATCTAAACTAAATGAATTGGATAGTGATGATAATCCAGTAGAACCTATGAGACCCGTTAGAACTTCGAAATTGAAACGTAATAATATTACACAGAGTTATACTTCTACACGTGCATCAGTGTTCAACCTAATAGGTAACGATTTGGCTCAAAATATATTGCAGACGTCGCCGAGTGAAGGCATAAATCAAAATAAGAGTGGCTCTAAATCATTGGAAAAAAAGAAACTAGAGACATGGAAGAAAGCTCTGTCAACAAGAACCTCGCAAGCGTTAATCCTGAATGAAGAAACCTCTTCTCAGGAAGAGTTTGAAGTTGAAGACGAAGAAGAAAGTGAAGAAGAAAACATCAATAAACAAACTGAAGCGGCTTCACTGATAACGATAGGAAAAGCAGCACCAGTTACAAATTTTTCGACGATATTAGAAGGCTGTGCCATAAATATCCCACAAGCTCGTAACTGTTCTTCTTGTAAGAAACGAAATACTAAAGTATACGTAGATACATCTCCGATTTCTATTAGAACATATGATACAGTTAATAGTAATAAATTTATAACATCTTTGGACAGTCCTAGCTATGATCAGTTACGACATCGTGGAAACAATGAATCATTTATCTTGCTCATTGAAAAGATATTTGCAAAAGAAGCTTTACTAAAGATTGCAAAATCGGATCCAAACTTTACTCTTAAATGGGCATTTTTAGACATTAGAGATTCTATGCCTTTTAATATTAATTCATTTGAAACCGATATAATGTATGAAAAGGTGTATCATTTTAATATCAGTGAAGCAAGTTATATATTCATGTTAAAATGCCCTATTCCACTAGAACTCTATATTATTCGAAAAGGGCGTAATGACAAGCTATTGGCCACTGCAATGTTAAAACTCGACAGTGCTCTAATGCACATTAATGAGACTATCCACACAAAATTATTTATAAATAATAAGGATTTATCAATATGCTACAACAAAATAAAACGCTGCACCTACGGAGAAATAGAGTGTAGATATTCTTTACGAGGTGATTCTAAATCTTACAATGCGTTTAAACCAAAAACACCACCACCCAGACAACCCCCAACTCAGAAGAGTTTAAACAACTATTCTTCGCTATTCCAAAGCAGCACAGATAGTCGTAAGATTTCAGAAAAACTAAGAGAATCTAGTGGAAGCTTATTGATGATAGAAAACTCTGAGATGGCATCATTCCAAGAAGGTCTGAATTTAGTTTTGGTTAGAAATAAGGCCCTACGTACGACTCAAGATGAAATATCAAATGAACTTAAAGAACGTACAAATTGGATGCACGAGGAACTTAAATGGCGTTTAACCTTACAAGAGCATGCTATACTGAGTGGTAAAGATCCCAAGCTTATTAAATGGAGGCAGTGGAAGGATGATTCGACTGCTAAAGTAAAATACCAGCCATTACTTAGTGAAGATCTCAGTAAGTACACCACAGGAACAATCGGCATTAAAATAATAGAACTGCAGCTGCCCAAAAACTCTCGAGTTTATAGCGATAATAGTATAACAAGGATTTATGTTGAATATACATTTTTGTACTCGGGAGCTAGGTTGGAAACGATCAGCAAACTGAAGACGGAAGACAAGGAGTCTATTGTGTATAACTACGATAGGGAGTTTATAATACACCGACATGAGAGGAATGCTAAAGTATTAGCAGACATGATTAAGAATAACGAGGATCTTACGTTTACTGTAGTTAGTGAACCGGTTGAACGATTAGAAGTTTGTCAGACATGCAAGGAGCTGGGGTTTTGTAATATCAAATTATTTGAAATTATCCAGTGTTCAGCTGATTCTGTGACCAAGTATTTTCCTGTAATGGATGCGGGGGATCGCGATGCAGTATTGGGCAGGTTGAAAATTTCAATTCGTGGCATCATATCTATTCGGGCATTGGCACTTTACATACTCACCCCTAATTCATTTAGGATAATTAAATAAAATTGTGGGAGTTATAAACTATTGTGTTTTATTTAGCTCTTTGTACTTTTTCAATTCCCATTTCTGTCTGTATGCATAAACGTCAGCAACGCATATTACCGCCACATATTATCAAGCTCATAAACTAATAACACCTACTTGATTTAGGCCCCATTCCGCACCCTTAAATGCAAAATTGACCTTTAAACTAGGACTGAACTGAATTTAGTTAGGGTAGTAATAAGGTGTAATGGTGTATCTAAATAACCTAGCCATAAGAAAATTAATCGTGTTGGAAGATAACCTGAGTTGTCAAAATTAAAAGGTCCATTTTGCATTTAACCGAGCATTATTTTTAACGGTCGTTTAATGGCATAAGAAGAAACACAAAGAAAGTAAAGGAAGTAGAAATGAAAGAAAGATTAAACTGAATTGAAGTACCATTATTATTCAAAGACACCTGATTATTATTTATTTATATTGTTGGTACTGTTGGATAAATGTTGCATAATACAAATCATTCAATATGTACTAAAATAAACAGTATTCGTAGCCAGGGCCGGCTCATCATGGTAAGCAATTTTATTTATTTATTTAGTATATGGCTTACATACAAATCATATTAATACAGTGTTTGAGGTAAAAGTGTTAGTATAAACATAAGTAAATATAATCATGATACGATATGTAAAATTATAAATAAAAAAGGATAAATAAAACGATTTTTTACTATGTTTTTTATCACACTTCAGTTACACTTTGCAACTAGTTTCGGCTAAGCTCTAGCCATTTTCGAGCTCCTCCGATGACTAAAGCAATTGCAACCGATCGCTCTTTATATAATAAAAGTAAAAAGGAAACTAACAATTACACAGAAACATATTAACTAAAATATATATAAAAAGGGGCTGGGGTGGGTTTTCTAAAAAATATGGAATTCCCTGACAGTCCCAATGTACCGAGCGAGGTCTGCGAAGTAATAAAATCTGAATTTTAATGCGACGCATTACTCGTATTCGAAATAAGAGAAAAAAATTTAAATGTGTATATACAAAAAAAAAAAAAATAATAATAATAATAATAATAATAATAAATATAAAATAATAATAATAATTTTTAAAGTAAAAACATAAAATAATTAGATAAAGGATTACAATAGAAATAAATAACAATAATAATAATAAATAAATGAAAATCATATTGTCTCTCCATTAAAACAGATTAAACAGGTTAGATCCCTTAAAATGAAGTTCCGTGAACTTAAAACAAATTAAATTAAAAAGAAAATAATACATTAAAATTATAAAACAAAACCAAACAAAAGGGCAAAAAAATATAAAAATAATAATAATAATAATAATAAAAATAAAATAAATAACCGAATAAATGAAAATTAAATCAGATTTACAAATGAGCATGAAACATCCTTAGAAAAACAAAACAGTAAATTCACTATACCAACACGTCTTATGGTCCTATATTAACATATTAGCAAAACCGCAACGATACCCCTCCATTACGCACATTTGAATAATGGCGAGTATACGAGATCTATTTGATCGTTTAGTAAAACAATATCGTTGCGGTTTTTGCTCTTATGTATTTCTAGGGCTTCCAACAGTGTCAGTTTCCTTCCCTTTTCCGCTATGTGCAGGACCTTCAGGGCTGCTATATCCGGAAACGCATGTCCTGCTTCAATGCAGTGATTCGAGAAGTTAGAATTTGTCTTCATCAGACGGAATGATGTGGCATGCTCATTGAAACGTTTCTCAAAATTTCGACCCGTTTGTCCTATATATATGTTAGTACATTCTGGGCAGCTCAATCTATATACTCCCGCCTTAACAATCCAATAAATAAAAAAGATTATATATATATAAAACAATGTATAGAACTTCACATCTATGTTATGTACCCTTAAGCATCATGTGTCATTAATCTGGCCAGGGAAGTATATCAGTGGGCAGTCTTTTGCAATGTGTTGGACGCTCTGCCTATCGGCCACAATCACAGTGGAGAGATTGGAGATTTCCCTATTTGTGTAGGGTGCGCGCAGCTTCCACGGTGGGGTCTTATACGGTTGGAGTAGGACTATATATGTCAAAGCTGGTGGGACCTTCGTAATACAGGGCATATGCTGGTGATATGTCTTTCCACTGTTACGTCCATGGTCTATTGTGTTAAAGTTATTGTCCATTGGAGTTTGGCCTTTAAGTTTGGGTGAGCTCAAGATCGCAGCCGGTTTCTAGATCACCGGTAAATTCATAAATGTTGTCGGTTATTGTGAATGTTTTAGTACTCCCGAAAAAGGTCGTTTTTTCTTCATAATTACAGAAGAAGTGACATGACTTAAAATGCGGTGCTAAAACGTAGGAGTAGATCGTATCGTCTGATATTATTCTCACATTGTGGTTCAAATCAACATCAATCTTTTTGCTATTGAGTCATGCCAAGGCGTAATATTCTGCAGTGGAGTATTTAGTATACCAAGCGCTGAGCTGCGCAGTGTAGAGGCATTAGATCCCCACTTCGTACCACAGAGTTTTGTAGGATGTTATTTCTGTTTATAACTTAATGTTCTGTCCAAGGTTAATCCTAGGTATTTTGGTGATTTGCTGTGCTTTAACAGAAAATTGTCAAAGTATATCCTCAGTGCTTAGATGTATTTGGTTGTAGTTTAAATTCTTTGAACCATTTTTCAAGATGTTTAGGTCTCTAGACAGAATTTTCTCTGTCGTTTCTATGCTTTTATGTTGGGTCATCAGGGCCCAGTCCGCGTGGTCAAATTTGCTAGATTTAGTCGGAGGCTCTGCAATGTATGAAGTGAATAGGAGAGGAGCTAGGACAAACCTCTCTTGAAGTCCGTTGTTTAGTTTGTCTACTCATTGAATTGTCCATGATGATTTCGAAGGGTCTGTTGGTAAGCATCTGTTTTATTATCTTTTATATACGTAGGAGTTTGTAAATTAGGCCTTGCTTACAATCTGTGTCATACGCTGAGATAAGATCGATGAACAATCAAACATGCGCTGCAGCAATCTGCAGCGCATGTTTGATGAAGCTACTGTTCGGTCAGAAGCCTGCGTGTTCGGCTGGGATGCTCTCTAGGATAGCAGGGCCGGTTCAGTTGTATATAGTTCTTTCCAGAAGCTTGTATATCATACCGCGATCGGTAAAGCTTTGAGGTGAGTCACTGAACTTACCTGGCTTTAAAATCGCAATTATGTTTGCCTTTTTAGAAGGTGGAGAATGCTTTCTTTTTGTATTTAGTCATAAAAAAAATTGTAAACCAGTTCTTTGCGTATTTAAATATATAATTTATTATTCCATCGCAACCAGGAATTTTTTTATTGGCCTAATTATTTTTTCGGTGAATACGGGCTGGTCGAAGGGTGAATTTCCTTTAGCTTTAATTTTTAAGTTCTTTCTTTATCGTTTAATGTTGATGGTGTGACAGCTCACGACCTTTACAATGTTGTTGGCAACAAGGTTAGGAGAGATTAGCGTGTTCTCGCGCTTAATTTGGTTACCTCCTCTCTTTCGCAATACGGACCATGCCAGTCTGCTCGATTTAGTGAAATTAATTGTCTCAACCATTTCCTTCCACTGCACCCGTTTTCTAATATCTAGGATGTAGGAGTTCGTCTCATTTCTCTATCGTCATTTTCTAGGAAATTATTATAGAGCTACTCTGTATGTTCGTTCCAACTTGGTACGTATTCCCATCTGAGTCCCTTATGGATATTGTGTTTTGCTGATTTAATGACTGCAGGAGTGAATATTTTATTGTTATTGTTGGTTGGAGGGATCCAGCCCAGGTGTTTGTCAACGCTGTCAGCAAATGAGCTCCCGTTAGCTTTCTTAAAGGTCTATCTTGACTGCGGGATTGTTTGTATAAGAGGGGTAGTGATGCCTATTTCAATATCTACTGGGCCATGCTGAGAGTGTTAAAATCAGGTAAGACCGAACGAACTGTTTGTAGAGGTTTTGTTCTATTTGTCCGAGTTGGGAAAATGTATGGGTCCTCTAGAAGGAATTTCTCGAAACTCAAAATAACAATTAAAACTAGATTGATATTAAAAGGTTCCTTAAGAATGAAGATCATAAAAAAATAAATCTTAGTAGAAACCACGTCAGAAGGATGAGCCCGACCAGACAGGCATACATCGCTATGCTGCTATCATCCAATCTGGGTTTTCATACGACCGAAAGCGATTATTTTGTTTATTAATCACACTTAAATTTGGTTCGCACGTCCATAAAATTCGTCCTAAAAACATTGGCATTTCTTCCAACTCCACAAGTATCCAAGAAATAAGTCTTCGATTAAAAGTCCCTGTCCTTAAACTGTTTGCATGGATCTTGTGCCGTTTAAGGGTCCTATGAACAATTCCAAATGAAATTCCTATCTCCTGTGCCAAATATTTAATAGGTGAAGAGTCACCAAGTAGACTAAGATTTGCAGTTTCTTCGTCAATGACCCGGGGCTCCCTACGTTGGTTCCGCGAACCAGGCAAGTGTGTTGTCTAAATAATTCCCTCCAAATCTTTCCTTGAAAATTCGTTTATAGAACGATATACAATTTTTATAGGAGCGTTAAAAGAATTAACCGAACAATATAAAACAATATCGCTGCAGAAAAATTATGTAGTATTATTTAAGAAAGTTATATACACTTCCGGCCAAACCGGAAATAAATGTTATAATTTAAATATGACGCAAAATAGTTTACGCAATACTGAATTAAAAAATATTGAACCGTTTTTTCGCCAATCATGAAATAAAGAAGTTACATAGTGTTGTTCCCTCTTATATATATATATATATATATATATATATATATATATATATATATATATATATATATAATATTTGACATTTTTACCACTTCCTTACTAGGTACATGTACTACATTTAACTTAAATTAATAAAATTACCATAAAATAAACAATAAACCAACAAATCATTCAATGACAAAAATAAAATGTTAATTGCCATGGGGTGTGTACTATTATTTTATATACGGCTTTCCTTAACTTCTCTCCTGCATATTTGAGCATTTCCGCTAATATTAGGTCATTCCCCGTACTTATTTTTTAATTATTAATTAGCGCTTACACTTTCCTGAAGCTTGGTTGTTCCTATTCCACTTCACTTTGGTTAATATCATCGGCTTCCTCCTCTACTCTCGTCTCGTTTTATTAATTTCCAGTCAGCAATTCAACAACGTATTCCTCCACACTTCCAATCGCTTTTCCTTGTTTTTCACCAGCTGTCCCTGTAAATGAATCTATCTTACGTTTCATCGCTTAATAGTGATCTATAATTTCTTTGTTTCTCTACTTTTCCTCAATGACTTAAGAACTGTTTACCTAGTCTAGATAATTCTGCTTAACTGCTACGCCCTCAGATATTATTATTTCTTTTGTGTAAGCTGTCTTATTTCACCCCCCTTTCTTTGCATTCTTTATCATATTTCCATTGCCCAGCTACGTCTCTTCAGATTGCGTCTTTTAATTTCTTTACTTATGCTTAACGGCATCGCTTCTACATTTTCATTATTTAGAGTTTTTAAATTAACGGTGAATACAACCTCTGCTCCTAGAGTGTGTGCACTGCGGCCCTTCACGGACTTACTGTGCCTCATACAACATGCATGACATGCTAGCTGGTGCAACTCTATATAGAAAAGTTTCCCGACTAGTGGTGGATTCGAATCACCAACGTATGCAATCGCTTCACACCACTGCGCAACGGAAATATGAAAATAAACTAAGCACCTAAGGCGTGGTGCTTAGTTTATTTTCATATTAATTTTTTTCTTCTTCAGTATGTAATATGTTTCCTTTCTTCTTTCCTTTTTCCATTGATTTCTTTTTTTTTAGAAAATGGGCGCTGGGGTCGGCGTCTGGTCCACTATTGTAGGTCTAACCACCTTTTTCTTGCAAAGTATCTCCTAAATCTATGTTCATGTCGTGCTTCCTTATTGTCTGGAATTCCCAGTACATTAAAATCATATTTGGCTTCTATATCCGTCTCCTCTGTTGGTGTGTTTACATCTAGTTTACCTTTTAATCGTAATAAGCACATCCGTTCATTTATTGGATGAAACTCAGATACCATTCCTTTTATGCTCTTGTATAATGAATCCTATTCCTAACATTCTACTCTTCTCCCCACTGGTAAAGTATGTTATGTTCGTACATTGCGATTATTTGTGTTCCGCTTTGTTCTGTTTCTACTATCAAAGTAAGCTCCCTATAACCCCTTTATCTAATTCTTTAATGCTCCACATTTATTCAACTCCCTTACATTTCATGTCCGAATCATTAGATTTGATATAACCTTGTCCACTCTGCCGTATCTCAGTCCCTATTTTCGACATCGTAATCACATCATATTTCCTTTTCAACGTCCTCTTTGTCACCAGTTTCTTTCCGTATATCCTTCCTCCGGGGAGCTGCCTAGTTATGTTGCTCATTGTGCGGCTTTTTTCCAAACGTCCATTGCCTAGACTCCATTTCCATTCCATTTCCATTTGCAATAACAAAAATCTTAATCTTAATGAGCCATCGGCTCCGTCAAACACATACAAACTAATTGTAACAATAAATTGATACAAATTTTGACTTAGGTCTACATATCCCTACCCGCTTTCATTGTTCTTGTTTATCATTACATTATATTTCGATTCTGAACATTACCGTTCTATTTTGACACCTACCTTCCTCACAGATTTAGTTTTCCTATCAACTGCAGAATCCTTTGAAAGAAATTTCTATTGTGTCCTTTAACAAATCTTGGTTACTAGCATCCATACTTTTTTCAATCTATCTATAATCGGTTCATAACGTTTTCCGCCATCTTTCGATTCCCAATCTCTACTAGTCTTGAAGTCGAATATATTCCCCTCTCCTTCTCCGGGTTCTGCCTCTTATCCTTCTTCCCTGTGCACTCATTTTGGGAGGATCTCTTCTGGCCTCTGGCATTCTTTGTACGTGGCGTACCAAACAAGTTGCTTTGTTCGTATGTCGCTTATAATAGTTTGCTTTACGTCCATTATTTTCCTTATTCTGAAGTTTATAATTCTCTTTATAGGTCTCTCTAACGCTCATCAAAATTCCCATGCTTCATTCCGTAATTACCGTCATTACCTCCAGTTTCTAGACTTCAAGCTCCTCTATTAGTCTGGTCATATATTCTAGGTCTTCGTAGTATTGGGCTATCACTACCTGATCATCGACAAAGGTCAGTGTAGCTCGTTTGCTATTTGGCAGTCTTTCCGGCTTTTAAGGTTTTTACTACTTTTGTTAATGCTTTTATCTGGATTCTAGTTGGTTATCCTGTCCCTGTCTTGCTGTGTTTCTTGGTATTTTGATCTTTCCTCAGAGAGCATTTTTATGATAGCTTTACCACTCAATTGATAGACATTGGTGAGAATGCACACTTTTTCCTTGTAGATTGCTCCTTAAGGGCCTTAGGACTTTCCCTGTGTGCTCTTTTGTCCATCTAGGTATGTTTCGATCCTGTTGCAGCTTTTCTCCCCTTTCATATCTATTATTCATATTCTTGTCCTCAGTTTCAAAAATCAGAAGCAAGACCGGAAGTAAGCTTCCAATATTGCTGTTTTATATTTACATTCTTCTTTTCGCAGTTCCTTAATATCCTTCATAATATATGTCAATTTTTTTCCCTAATTTATAATTTTAGGTCTCTATCGTTTTTGAATTCTGGGGAATGCGTCTGCATCCCAGCCGTCAGTGTTTCTTTGTCTCTTACTCTCGACCATTGAGATTTTGTCCAATAGTTAATTTATTAGAATTTGCTTCTCTTACTTGTTTCAAAAATGATTCAATTATTCAGTATTTTGCCTAGTTTCTGTTTACACCCACTGAATTTTAAAATACTCGATATCTCCCATAATGTTAAATTTCGGAGCGTTCAATGTTTGTTTACATTTTACACGTGCCAGCCAAATTAAAATAATTGTCAAAATATTCATAAAGAATGAGACTAAGAAATAAATCAAGGTTGATCGTATTTTTTTTTATTTTTCAAGATTTTATAGGGCACTTAGGCTTGCTCCGGAGCACGAGACAGCATAGAACCGACTCAGAACTCAACTTTATTTTCAACCATATGCTATTATAACTATTTATGCTGTTATGTTGTATGCCTGTAAATAAGTAAATATTGACTTTTGAAAATATATTATATGTCTTTGGCGAAACCTGACATCTTGTATTGAAATTGAAACAATGTATGTCGTATAAAATAATAAAGATTTTGTCTGTTATATTGAAGGTTTTTATTATACTTTCTATGAACACAACTCTAAATAATTATCGCATGAAACGTCAATAACACCCGCATAATGGGACCGAAGAGTGGTTTTGTGGTTTTCCCTTTTGCGAAGGCGCTGCTGCGAAGAATTTCGTAGCACGTAATGGAATAATAAAAGTGCAGGAAGTCGAAGGCGGGGTTCGATTACCGACACATTGCACTGGGGGGAATAAATCAAACTCTGTGAGCAGCAGCCCACCCCCGCCGCGCGGCCTAACATCCATTCATTTCGACCCGAAATTTTGCTTAAAACGTGGTGCGAGGAAAAGACCAAATTTATTTCCCGCGAACCATAGGGGGATGGAAGAAAAAGAAAACACTCAGCGCAGCAGCGGAGTACCTTAATTTATTTCCATCTTGTATAAGATTTACTAAAGAGGTTTTCGGTATAGAACAGGTCTTTTCACTAGATGCAGACGTTTTATCTGAATTCAATTTCCAGACATTGAAAATATAATAAATAACCATACAGAAAATATAGTATGTGATTTATAATATAAGAATAGAGCTTTCCGTACAAATAGACCCACCCGGCTCCTGCACACTTTACTTTCGCTTCACTTAGTTATGTTATTAAATAATAAATAATCCGTAATGAAGTGTATTATAGTGTGTTTATGTATATTTTATACTTTAATTAAGTACAAATAAGGGATTTTGGTAAGTAATGAAGATTAATTATCATTATCTTCATCTGGGGTATATGGGTATTTTAAGTATTGTGTGTTTTCTCTCGGATATTTTGTATATTCTAAGATTTAGATATTATAATAGCAGAGATTATTTCTTACAATCACTTGCGGTATTTTATTCCTTTATTCCAAGGCAGGACCTCAGCTGGTAATGTGTGAAGATTTTAGTTTTCAATGGTCCAGGACAACTCTTCGTAACCTAAAATTCTTCAGTAACATAAAAGAAAGATCTCTTTTTTCATTTTGGTTTATGGATTATATAAGTTATAATAGGTTTTGGTTTATGAATTATAATATTATAATAAGTTATAATAGTTAAAAGTTATAACACATAAATCAACTTAAGATATATGAACTGAAATTAATTAGAATTGAAGGTAACCATATTTCCTTTCACAGGCCAAGTCATTTAAAAATATTGTCTTCCATTTTAAAACTACTTCGCTGGGCAGTTATAAAAGAGTAGCAGTAGTAGCGTTTATATAATTATTAACCCTAAATAATAGGCTAATAATAAATAATGATTGGGCATTAGATGTTGAAGAATGATAAGTTATTTAAAGAAAATAATACTCACTGTATAATACCATAATTCATAATTAAATAGTCATTCTCGTTGTTATAATTAAAAATTACAGATAGCAATTACTGAAAAAAGGTGGACCATTAGCCACAAATCAGCAGATACATCGATATTAATGTTATTCTGTGAGTATAATGTTACCTGTGTGGTTTGAACAGGTGCTTGTACGGTAGGCAGGTAGTATTTTTCGAATGTGTCAAGAGCAAGTATTAATCTTTATTGCCATCGAACGTAGTCATCGGCTCGCCTCTATTTCCCCGGAGCAGTGTAAAAACGGCGTTCTCTCGCTTCGCGACCTGTCGTTGAATTAATAACGAACATATTTTACGTGATTGCCGAATGTTAATGCGCATAAACGAGACAGATGGAACGGGATCCGTGTTATTTCCCTAATTGTCTCACGTTAGAAACGGTGTGCTCCAAATATTTGCACTAATTGGCTCTCCTGAGAGTGAGTAACGTCCCTCTTGTGCAAGTTCAAGTCCTGTTCTGTCCCGTGTGCGCTCGTTATATCAACAAATGCAAAGCCACATACACAAGTAACCATTTAATGCGATATTATTACATCTTATAAAAGGTATATTAACGTTAACGAGCACAGGCTGGCTATTAATTAAAATTGAAAAAATCCATGGCACGGCATTGAAATTGTTGGTGGGTCGGACGGCTAATAACATGTACCCGCTTCTATAGACATGTTTAATATGTTGGTTCAATAATATGTACGGAGTAAATCATCTGTTTCCTGATGGCCACCCTCTGTCCATTAATGGCAGGTGTCCTGGCATCGTTAGAAGCGAATTAGTTGGACGGTCAATGTGCACCCCGTCGACTGTTTTGAATAAACGATGAAGACTTATCTAGTTTTTCAGGCTACCACCAAAATGAACTCCTATCAATACTATTTTTTTAATAAAAATGCATAAGAGTGGCTCAGAATGTTTGTTTTCATTAAAATTTGCTGAACCCCTAAAATCCTAAATAGTTTAGCTCTTATTTTCTCGATTGCATGTTAAATTAGTGAATACTCATTAAACTTTCGTCGGATGCTTCTTGCTTTGGTGTACGTGCCAAACTATGTGTTTTACGGCTTCATAGATCAAATCCAACTTGCAGTCGTGATGTCCGGTACTTGCGGATCGCGTTACACACATACACGCCGAGCCATCGCACATGTGAAGATCACGAGCCTTCGCTCTTGATAAATTGTTTTTGCGAAATTGTTCTTTTAATCGTGTAATCTAGAAATGCTTTGCCCCACACTGACCCCGCGCACAAGATAAATCGAGCTTAAACTCGCTGTAATTGATGGCGTACGTCTTCGGGGTTTTTATTGTTTTCCCCTCGTATTTCCTACTTCGAGCAATTTATTTCAGAATGCACACTCGCGGCAACGATATTGAGGCACATTTGTATTAAACGCTTCGAATTGGTGCTTGCTTATCGGATTTCGATTTATCGGTCATAATATTTAATTCGACATGCTTAGCATTACTATGCTCGTCCCAGAGGATTGAATTTTGTAATGATAGTTGGATCAGTTACCAATGCGATTGATAGAATAGATAATATCGAATAACATCGTTGATTTATTAATGAATGGATGTCGGCCATGGCATTCAATACATTATTAACATTTACCACCATAAGTTGAACATACAAACTACTAATTAGATAGATAATGTTTAAATTAATTACCAATTAATTGTTTTGGTCGTTTCTATTACGTGCGAATTTTATTTGTATAGATTTTATTATAAAGTATCTATTTACATATTATATACCACAGAACGATTGAAGATATATGCAAGTACTATGCTTTTAAGAAATATAGTTATTATCTGCATTTGTACGCTTATGTATCGTTCTACATTGCATCGTTCATGTATTTGCAAATATAAAACTGATTATATTAAAACACAGGAAACTTATCAAACTCATATCTCATAAAAAAATTAAATATTCACGGAAAAATGGTTTACTAATTTGGATAAATACCAAATACTAACCGTAGTAATATAGCGTAGTACTTTACTTAATAGAATATATTATTACTAACATTGCGGCTAATGGGATAAAATCAGACGAGTTTATTCACCCGATATTTAGTTAGCTTAACTTCACCGAAAACTTCGAAATAACTGTGACAGGTGATTCGCGAAATTTTGCCCAAGATGGGTTTAAGCTTTCGCTGCCCAATGCTCATGGACTGCGTCTCTACCTACTAGGCATAGTGAGCTGGGATTACTAATATTTATTCTTAATTTTCTTCAAGGTTTCAATTTTTGTAGTATTTCTCGTAGCGTGAATCTGTTTAGAATACTGAAGGTGGGTTTATATTGACATAAAATAAGAAATAAAGAATGTATTTTTATATCATTTAAAATAATTGATTTAAGATCACTAAATAATAGTATTCACTTACAATATAGTTCTTATTACTTATTTGGTCATGATTTTATGGGAAATAATCTCCTGAATAGACTCCTTATTCCTTATTTTATTTACTATTTTATATTTATTGATACTTTTACAGTAAATATGATGTTATTAATTTAGAGTATAGATTAAAAGTATATAAGAGGTATGTGCGTTTCATATATTATATTTTCATATTATGTATGTATATAAATTAGTATAATCTTACAGTGTAATAAGAGGCATATTATACTGTTACGACTTAGGCATGAAAACTTTTCAATACCTATAAATTGTTCTATATTTTCCTATTAAGCAGTTTACTAATTGTCGAGTCCATATAAAATACCTACAAACTGTTTTATTTTATCAGCAACTTGGTAATAATTATAAAGTTGATAAATAAATTTGTGGCGCGGAAGCATTTCGAAGATACCGGCTGCCGGTAGAAACGCCATCGACGAAATAAGTGTGGAAAGATGCAGCGTTATCAGGATATCAGGGTCGTTGAATGTCGAATTTACGACTATTGGCAGCCCCGTCGACGTGACTCCTGCGCACCTTTATATACATTACACACGCTGCCAAGTTCGATATCAACACACCCCGCTGATAATAAAATCAAAAATATGTGGATGGCGCGCGGTTGGGAATACGATTAAAAAACCCATGGCCGCAGATAGGCAATAGGTAATATAACCAGGGAGAGTAAATTTTACTCATAATTACTTTTTTTACATATAGAAAATTGTAGCTTTAATATATTGTACGATTAACCCTACCAGACTTTTCCATTAGCTAGTCCAGGATCCTCGGGCTTGTCGGAACATCCGTTAGTAACTTGTTATTATTGTGTTTGTAAATGGATATTGTTTGCTTGTCAATCACTTTTAACATGCTACATAATGAAGCATGCGAAGCGTTTTTTGTTGTTTTGGTTATTAAGCTTTCTAAATAATTTGGAACAACTTAAATTATTGTACTAATTTGAGTTCCAACCTTAATTTGTATTCAAACCCTAAATTACCTAGAGAAACACTTAACATTTAAATTAATTTAAGCGTGTTGCCACCTATTGGAGCATTACTGCTAGTATTGAGATTGAAAGCTGCTCGTTTGTAAGTTTTGCTGGCAAAGTTGGGAAAGACTAATACAAATTTAAATTTAATAGTATAGTTTTTTAATAAATATTGCAGCCTGCATTATTTAGTGCAAGTTCATTATCTTAATTTCATTCGTCAACTAGTTAGAAATAATTTAAGTTTAATTGATGTTGAATTAAACAGTCTATTTAAGTGATATACTAATAAACATCATACACGAGGGACCCAAACATTTATAAGTATAGAAATTCTCCATAGGTTAACAAGCTTCTCTAAAGGTCATTTTAGACAAGACAATTTCTTGACTCAAAAGTTGTTCAAGAAAGAATTCATATATTAACTAAGAGATTGTCTTGTTGTGTCTGTATTGAACGATACAATTTTTCTAGAATACGATTTGGGCCCCGATCATGCGTATTTCGTTTGTTGTTATGAACTTTGTGGTTTTGTTTATTGTAATCAAAATATGAATATTCAGCAAGAATGAGTGGCAATTCGGTATGATAGTGGCTTATTTCACTTATAAAAATATTAGAAAGAAGAATAAAAATTGAAAATAGGCAGCAAGACTTATCAGGAGCTGTTAGTAAATCTCGAGTCATATTGGATTTTTTTAGAATGGATTATTGCAGCTTCAGAGAATTACTCAATTTAATGAAAGTGAATATTGAAAACAATATACACACATTGAACCTGTATCAGCTAAAACGCTTTTTGTTTCTCATTTATACACTGTTTACAGTGTTCTAACACTTTTTTGATACTTTTGTAATCAGAATCCATGAAAGTTTAAGGACCAGAAGTATGCCATAATAAATAGACTAATGCTATATCAAATTAAGCTATTAACTAGAATTTGAAAATATTTCGTAATTTTAAAATGAGTTATCTTCTAGACGCCTCTTGCTGCTCAAGAGTGGAACAACATTGCTAATGATTTCCTACATTTGTCAGACTTTGCTATGTGTGTTGGTGCTCGTAAACACATGTATTTCAAAACACCATATAGTCATTTTATTACAATTACAAAAGGTTCACATAGCAAATATTAGCATGTGTAGATGCAAATTATACATTTATATATGTTGATCTTGGAATAAATGAGTGATGGTGTTTTTAAAGAGGGCAGCCTCAATTGCCTAATTGATGTCAATATTTTGAATTTGCCATAGATAATATTTTTCCAGATAAAAAGTTATCATTCCAAATGTAATTGTAGGTGATGATTTCTTCTCATTGTCAACAAGATTATCAAAACCTTTTACATCATACTATCTATGGAGAAAAGAATTTTTAACTATCAACTGTCAATGTCCAATAACGGTTTATTGAAAATATGTTTTTCATAATGAGCAACAGATTCTAAACATTTATATACCCCTATCAACTTGAGCCCAGAGATAGCAGAAATTTTAACATTAACATATTGTCTTTCACACAATTATCCTGCCTCATATTCACTTTCATGCTGCAATTACAATCAGATCCCGCATGAGCGTAGCTTGCTGCAAGGAGACTTTCTGAGCGTAACGCTATTTCTCTTATTTGTGCAAGACCTACTACAGATTATATAAAAACCACAAAAACAAAATCCATAATGTACTCCGATCACATCTACAGAGTCATGGTGTGAAGCCAATAAACTAAGTGTCCCCCACGATAAGAGTAAGGTAATCAAATTTCGGATTGTAGGAAGATTTGGAAAAAATGACAAGACCTTCATACATACAAATAGAATTTGTCAATTAATACGAGTGCCTCGGTATCAACCTACAAACAACGATCACCTTCAGCAAGTATATTAATACAAAAAGTAGATAGATGGCACAGAGATTGGCTCACTAAAGCACTTAAAAAAACTCAATCCAGCCACTGCAATTAAAATGTATAACATCAAAATATGGTCCGCAGTGACCAACGCTTTCAAGTCCTTGTGCCCTCTAGTGAAGAAGAAATGTCTAATTGATCTGCATAAAATATGAGCCCGTTTCCTGAAAAAAAAGCCCTGTATTCCACCTGGCCGACTCCAAATGCATGAAATTATCGATAAACTCTAGGGATTATCGTACCCCTTAACAGTAGAACAGAAGCTATAGAAAAGAACATGGAGTTCGTGGTGAAGAGATATACGAAGGATCCAACTTTTACTACACACATGTGGAAAGGACCCAACCGAAAAGAACGATGCATCCTTATTAAAACCTTTTACATCATCTGGACTATCTATGTAGAAAAGGATTTTCAACTATCAACTGTCAATGTCCAATAACACTTCTGTCACCCTGCATGGGTACCACCATCTCATGTACAGTAAGGCACACTTACACCACCTGCAGGCGTCGTTTATATGCCAATTGTGGGAGTGTTCAACAGACAAACACCACATACTAAGTTGCAGGGAAATACAAAACTGCTCCATCACTCAATTTGGCAACTGCATCAAAGTAAGAGTCAAATAAGTGACGTGTGGATTTAATCCAATCTCTAATATATAATCCGCGATCTCTTACCCTTATTTTCAATTATTGCCATTGGTGTATACTTTGTACCAAAATTAGTTTAATAATTTAGTTAAGACGTTATCGTAAATTAAA
Source organism: Lordithon lunulatus (assembly GCA_963942505.1). Taxonomy (NCBI): domain Eukaryota; kingdom Metazoa; phylum Arthropoda; class Insecta; order Coleoptera; family Staphylinidae; genus Lordithon; species Lordithon lunulatus. The sequence continues at coordinate 49,039,813 of OZ012666.1, forward strand.
TATGTAGTAATATTAATAATAGTAATATTAGCCATCTGCAACTGTTGTTTGCGAAAAAGATTAGTTATAATAACTTACAACATATTTGAAAGACTTACTTTTTAAAATTCTCTATAATATGCTATTTGAATTATCTTTCTAACGTTTATAATACAATAGTTATGGTCGAAAAAACGAGTAAGTTTCGTTTAAATCACATGTTTCATGGCGGGAAAATGGTAATAGCTCTCACGTACATTCATAGAATGAGATTTTAATTTATGCGAAATCGTAATTTACCTGCCAATTAACAATTTGTAACTTAAAATAAAACACTGTACCGAATCGTTCTCTCTAGAAAAACTAGAGGAGTCCGACCATATGCTATTCCCTCGCTTTCTCGTATACCAATAATACGACCCCCATCTAAATTACATGTTTTAAAAACTAAAACATCAAACTAGTTAGAGACTTGAATCTGAGAAGCTGTTATACCAGTTATATCCCTATAATATAAAAACGTAGATAATGTTTTGAAGCCGACGGACCATCATCTATAAGTTTTGTATTGATTACGATCAGTAACGTTCGTCAAATGGAAACAAATATAATGCGATAGAAGGATAGTTGCGTCTATTACTATTTTAGAAATTTCAACTGCATAGTTAGTAGAACAAGCATGGCGCTCAATATTTCATGTCATAATATTTTGAGGTTGAAAGTATACAAGTTGTTTCATCATATACCATCGTACGACAGGAATTTCACCTAATGATAAATTCAATGTACAAAATGATAATTTGATAAGAACGAAACAAATGGTCATCGATATATTCGCTGACATAATTAAAATCATTTAATATTTTTGAAAATTGAAAAATAATTGAAAGGCAGTATATTCAATGTATAGAGTTAGATGAAACATGTAGTAAACCTATAAGAACTTAAAGTATAGGAGAGGTGTTGAGAGGCAATACTTTATACAAAGCAAGTACGGTAAAGTTGTTTGTCCAGACTTAGGCCTGCCCTGTTCTTTCCATTACTTTCGTTTCTGTGTTATTTGGTTATTAAGCACTATCTATAGAATCTATACAATGACACTTCGAAACCGCCTTGGAACAGGAATGATTGAAAATAGAATATTGCCATATATACAGGCAGGATATATAAAGAGTAGTAGCGCAATAGACAATATCTATATACTCAATTGGGAGGCAAGAATGTGCTGAAACAGGAAAATTATATATCTGTTCTTCACCGATCGGACAGCAAAGGCAAGGTGTTAACAAAATGATAAAGAAAAGAATAGACACAACAAAGACGAAAAAATATGAACCGCCAAAGAATTAAGACAAGAATGACTGGTCGCATTAGACATATATAGCAGATATAGAAAGCACATGTGATAGGAGTGGTAGTGGGAACATACATTTTAGATAGTTGCATACGCCAACGCAGACGTAGTAATACCAGCAAAGACGGAAAAGTATATGAAGCAATATCACATAAGCAAGGACAAAATTCAGAAACAATAAAATGACAATAACCTATATTCTATTGTATTCGAAGGAACTCCACCAGCAGTTTCCATGGAGTAAATCTAGTAGGTTTATAGAGGTCCCAAAATCAGATAAAAGAAATATCTCATCACCAAAGTTATATATCGGCACATAATTGCGGAGGAATAGAAAACAAACATAACAATCCTCATTTTCAAAAAAGGATACAAACATGAATGAATAAACTTAAGCATTGTGATAAACCTTACCACAAAGATAATAACAAACAAAATAAACAGTCTTATAATCTTATCCTAGAACAACAAGGATATCTGTTTGGACAGTTCGTGTATTGAACGTAGTCTTCATCATTAGAGGATCACGAATAAGTCATTTGATCGTAGTGGATTCATGCTGTACTTTAGAATTAGCATTATATAGGATATTAGGGTAGGGACATATGGGAAGAAATTAATACATTATTTATAACCTCTGATTTGTGAAAATACTCAGAAGGATCTTTTATAACCGATGCGAGTTCAGATTATATGTTTAGAACCCCTTCCATAGCTCATGCCCAGGCTGCTAGGACAGGCTCTGGGTTCAGAGACCTAGTGTATACTACAATACTTAATCTCAATGGAAAACTAACTACGATAATTGCAGTGGACAGCAGCATCCGAGATTCTCTAAGCCATCTTATGTTCAATAGAATAATGGATGAGATTATAACTAAAATCCGAAAACGAAACGGTTAAAATATAGGCGGATGAAACATCAATTTACTATATTTACTATGACGATGGTGGAAAACTAAGATGATCAACATAGACTTCTTTATCTATTCAACTGCACCGCTAAATCATTCAAAATGTTACTACTATCCGCATCAAAACCCAAATATATGACCACATCAATAATACCCATAAAATATAAACTAATGGGTGACAGTCTAAAGAGAGTATGGGCATTGATACCAGTCCAATCTCTGATATTTTTGAGCCGCGAATATTTTTTCTTCCGATCCCACGCCTACCTTCTATTTTCCTTCCATGATGAATTTCAGGAAACTTGGTATTTCTAATTATGTGACCTAGATAAGCTGTTTTTATTCTTTTAATTTCTTGCAGCAGGTTTTTTTGTTCCCATTGTACATTTGTTGTTCAGCCCGTGGGATCTTGAGCTTTCTTCGGAATGCCTACATTTCAAAGAGCTCCAATAGGTTCATAGTATTAGCTTTAAGGGTCCAGGTTGCCACGCCATAAAGTAACACAGAGTATTCGTAGCACTTCATAAAGTTCTAACGTAGGCGCAAGTTTGATTAGTTAACAGAAACTCTAATATTTGTAATATTCAATCCTGCTCTGTTCTCCGTGTCTATATCTTCGGTTATCCAGCTGTCGAGCTACTTGCTGGATCTGTTGGTCTTTCACCGAAATATTTAAGTGCCATGCAAATTCTCATGTCTTTTGTGTTCTCTATGTTTCTTAACCAAATCGCGGATATTCTACAACTAGGGCGTTGTATTTCTTGCTGGCTTTCAGCATACATGGTTGTGTCTTCAGCGTAGCGATGATTACTAACCGGGTGACCAATGATTTTTATACCGTGTCTTTTAGTGCGCGATCAAAAATATCCTCTGAGTATAAGTTAAAGACGAGAGGTGACGAAAAATAGCACACAGTAGGAAAGCAAGAAACCACAATGTGGTGTCGCCGGGTACCGGAGTAATCCTTAATCACAGTTTAACAATGCAATTTTTTTTTGGTGGGCTGAACTTCTCAGTAACCTCTCAATTATATAATCTCGTTATAAAAAAGCACAAGTAAAAAATAATCGCAAAGCACATAATAAATGTGAGCACTGCAATAAAAATGTGTATGTTGACCATCGGCTCAGCATTTGTAGTCTATACAAAGCAAGTACTAACAAATAGTTTTTACACAAAAATTACAGAATACCCTTATTAAATGTTTGCTATAAAAAAATATATTTTTTAATTTCTATATTTCTATATTTTAGGAGTTTTACCATGTGTTGTTTTTTTAAGTATGAAAATCATAACTAAGTAATATTGTTGTTAATTCCTTTAATCTAAAATTCCGTAAGTTATATTAATATGATAACTAAATACTTATATCCAACAAGATATGGAAACAATATTAATTTAAAAATTTAATATATGTTTCATCAATTGTGTTAAAGTGACGGCTAAGTTGCCACAAAGCTAGTAAGTAGTAGGTAGTAAGCAAGTTACTTATTATTCTTCTGAAACCTTCTTTGTGTACGAATTATAATTAGATTCATATGAATTATTTCAGCGTCCATAATTTAAACCGTTTTAGTACTAATAACACAAGAAAAAGTACAATCGACTATCATGTATATATTACCGTCAATGCTAATAGAAATGTTTACCAGGAACTAGACATTGCTATGTATTCTCTAATATTCTTAGAACCTTCTTTATTGTATTTTAGAGAAATTAAATTCTTTAGACATTATATCACAAACAAGTTCTGCCAAGTTCTATTATTTGCACAAATCGAAATGACTTGAGTATACATAAGACAAAATAACTATAAAGGACTAATTTGTAAGTACGTATTTTTTATTGTGAGCTCGTAAATAATTCTTATTTTCACTTATATCCTTTATCTTATTTCCTATTTTATTTACTTACTTTATTAGTCCCGCCCAATGCGCTAAACAAGTATATCATAAAATACTGCTCTTAAAATAAAGTCCTAGTTTTTGTATTTGTATTTATTTTAGAAAATGCAACTAATTTGGACGGTAAGATATGATTCAACAAATTCGAATATAAGTAGAATGCGCATATAGCTAAATTAAAATATGGAATACCTACAGAACACAACAGAAAATTCATACATATTATTTTTTGTATCGAATAATTTTTTTATCAAATGCATGAATTCAAAGTTTACTTAGTTCTTGTTATAAATATTTCAACAAAAGTTTATAAAGTTGAAATTATGTTATTTATAACTTTTTCATTATAGTGATTGTATTCATTACTACAACTATAATCAATTAAACTAATTCACAGAGCATATAATTCACTAAATAATATCAATGCAAATGCATTAACAGTCGAATTCAATAATAATCCATGAGACACGAAGAAATACTACTGAAACTAAATCATAATTAACGCATTATTGAATGAAACTTTCCACGCGATACCTCATTCATAATTTCCACTCTTTATTTAATTAATGTCCAGTTATAAATATAACGATATCACTTGTGAACAGCAGCGACAGCAAAGATTACATTTAATCGATCCAATCACGAAAGTTCTGATGATTATTTGATATCCGTTATTATACCACTGAAACCGCCATTTAATTATCAAATAACGCGTCGTTAGCAGCCTAATGGCACACTAACTCCGCTAATTATCCATCACGGCAGAATGCATATAATAATTCCGTTCGTTTGCGTGCCGACCACCATTAAATTAGAACATAGGACGGGTTTCGAAATAGGGAAAAAGCGGCCGGATAATATTATTAGCACATAATTATACCGCGATTGATATCAAAATGTTAACGACGCGTGTTAATTCTTTTTGGCGGTTCCTGCTTTAGCGACTTGAGGAGCTTTGGGACTGGTGCTACATTCACATCCGAGCTTTCATCTGGAGTACTCAAAACTATCTTCCGGTGGGTAATATAGGTAAGCACGTGCGTGGAATTAATTCGGCCTCTGGTACATAGATGGCGGGTTAGGTTATACAAATTCAACGCCGCACCGTTGCCACATATTTTGAAATAGAGTTACTTTAAGGGTGAAATATATCATCCCAATTAACATTGTATGATTAATTAAATACAATTAGGCAAATTGTTTGTGTGAGCTTATGTAATTTCTCATTGTTCTAATTAATTAATTGCTGGTATGGCTTAATTTTTCCGCGGCGCTTTTCACACCGCGTGTATATGCATAATGATTATTAACAGGACTGATGTCCGCAATTTACCTGGAAATTGCGTTTTGGAATTAGATGTGTAATTTGCATAATAAGACGCGCCTGTAGATTATTAAGGCGTCTCGTAAATCAATACGAGGGTTTTAATTGGCAATTAAATATTGAACGTGGCGTCATTATACAACCACCTGCAATTAAAGCAAAGTAGGAAGCTGCATATTTCGCGCCAAAGGGGAAAATTACCCTTAAATACAGTACTTGTACGGCCGTCGAGCCGTTGTAAATGTATCGTTGGGGGCACTTAACGATGAGGTCAAAGTGGAGTTGTATACAAACCGACGACCCTCATCCGCAGGTAAAGAGGTTGATTGGAACTGTCGCCCGGAATTAGTTCCGGTTCATTGGGTAGCACGCCGCCGGCGGAAGAAATCATATTTTTTGCACGCCGATCAAGATATGCATCCCGGACTTAATCAGATCGGAGAGGTGTAATGAATAAATTATTACCCTAAGCGGTTCCGCTTTATAACAATTTCTGCGCTTGCCATTGTTTCTCCACCGCCGATTAATGTCGCAAAATATTGTATTCCTTCCAACTGGGGGACGGGTGTGGCGGTAGCGCGCGTTAACCAGCTGGAATTAATTTGTTAATTACTCCCGGTTATTACTACTAATTGCATGTGTGTTATTTCATTTAAAAAAATGTTGCATCCTTGATGGCTTGCATTACTTTTTTTACTCTTATTCCCCATAAACATTTTAACTGTTTCGTTCTCCGGTACATATTAATAATTAATGAGAGTTTGAACATGCCATTCATTTAACGAAAGTGGATTCGTTAATGAGAGCGGCTTTAATTAGTATCATGTGTGTGGTGTGTATGTGGCGGGGGCACAATTAATACGATCTTTAATTAAAACTAATTGTGGCTTTGAGGATCGTAATAAGGTTTTTTCCTTCATATTTGAATTAAAATTTATTAGATTAACAATACAATTATTATAGGATGACGTAATTAAGACGGCAGGCATGTTACAATTACTAAGTGAATTATTGCTCAATTAAAATGAATAATAAATTTCTTTTGCAGAAAAAGTATTAAACGTTTTGCGGTTATGGAAATACTATTTGTTGAGATAACATTGAATCTAATTGGATTGCGGAAATAGTAGTATATATTAATTCGTTTTATTTTTATATTATATAAATAGTTAATTTAAAGTAAAGGAAACACTAACACAGCATCTTAGATAATATTTTATTATTGATAATAATTATAATAAATAAAAATAATAATAAATAGGTGCTTTATTTTCCAATAAACGGGTTTACATTTAGATATATACAAAATAAAAACAATCATATTTAAAAATATTAATAATAAATTACAATACATATTCCTTTTATGTGTTTATAGGAAATCACATGGAGTTTATTCACATTGAATAAAGATAATAATATGGCTAGTGTGTGAAATATGTTAGTGATGTTGTCAATTAAGTTTTTTTTTGCGGAGATATGCTTACTACTAATATATTTTCCATTTATCAATGGATGTGTTTAAAAGCAGATGAAACATATATCTGCTTTTTACTGATTACCATTAATAACAGAAAATATATTAGCTACAATATATCCGTAAGAAACTGAATTGACAATTCACTAACATAATCCACACGCTAGCCATATTATTAACTTTATTAAATATTACACATAAACATTGTTAATAGGCTAGTTTGTACGGACGCTCGTTGAAAATGATGCAATTTATAACATAAAAACCTAAAAATTAAAACATAATATAAAATAGGAATGGAACCATCCTCTCGATATTATACTAAGTAAATAAATAATATTATTAAGGAAAAACAGTAAATATTTTATGAAAACAATTGTTATTATTTTATATAGAAGTAATTTTATCCTGTAAACCGCAGAAATTAAATGTAATAGTTTTATTACCGATTACGCTAATTATAATAAACAATGATGGTACTCTTTACTATAGCATTTACAAAAACACCATTTTTTATAACAGACATTTTATATGAAACGCAGTCAAGCATGTTCGGCGTTACGGTTAACGTAACAACGTTCATTGAAATGTTTTTGGTCTGGCGCATTCTTTTCAAATGAATCCTTCTTTTTAACTTAACATGCATTGTAGAAAACAATTATAAAACAAATTATTTCCATTCCGTTAGCAAACAGCGGCTAATGCATAATTTTTAATGCATTTTATTTTGGAACATGCATACATGGCAATCCGGTTTCAATATTAATTTTTGTAAACATAACATTTTTTAATACAGAATGTGTACTATTATAGAATTATTACTATAATATATTTACACTGATAACAAAATTAAGACATGCAAGCAACCCACTGCACATCATTCCAGATAGTACACTATACGACGCTCCGAAAATAGAGCCGGTAAAGCAAAGACATGACAAATTAAAACAAAAATGTATAAACAAAGATTTTAATAAGGTGGGCAGATGTATTAAACAACTAACAAGGACATTAAAACGCAAATAACTGATGACTTAAATGAAAATCTCTACCAGGTATGATGTTATGTTGTTATGTAGAAATCTCGTATAATATCTATAAATATATTAATGTTATTATTGTATATACTAGGTTTAATATTAAGAAAGTATTCTATTTTTACTGTGATATTTAATTTAAATTATTTTATTTTGTTTTGTAATTCCTATGGCGGAAAGGCCACTGGCCAATAGTGTAATACAGATTCTTTTTGATTAGATTTATTATTGATTAATTTTCCAATTTCATAGCACTTTTGTATTTTTTATTACGCATTAAATTCTCTTCATCCTGATATGTTGTATATGAATAATTGATAAATAATAATTTATTACGTAATACTGCAAAATTCGACAGAAGATCAAAACTACGAAAGAGAAATGGCTATCAAATAATGTGCAGGAATAGAGGATTTCGAAGAAAAACATGATTCATTCAACATGTACAAAAATAGCAATCGTATAAAAGCAAGCATAGCGGATTACTCATCGATAGGCAGCATAATATTCTGACAAACGCTGAAGGAAAGTTAAAAGAAAAAATAGAGCCTCTTCGATGACAATAGAAATCATAATCACAACATCAATGATAATGATGGACTAGATATAACAAGAGCAGAAGCAGAGTATGCAAAATTGGAAAATCACCTGGGCCTGATGGAATGGAAACACGTGGAAGTGTTGAAAATGTTAGAAAATGAAAAACCACTCTCCATATTAGTTGACCTGTTTAACACCATATAAAAAGAACAAACCCACACGACTGGCTGAAATCAACATTCGTATCATTGTCTAAGAAATTCAACGCGAAGTTTTATAGCAAAGACAGAACGATTAGTACCATGTACCATGAGTCATGTTCTTAAATTGTTACTAACGATTGTTGGATAATATACCGCTCATGTGAAGAAAGTATTATTGAATCACAATTTGGCTGCATGAATGGTTTTAGCACACGGGAGGCGACAACTGAATGCTAAATAATTCAGTTACTGATTCAAAGATGTAGAGATGTAAATATGGATATGTTTGCTTGGTTTATCCACTACGAGAAGGCGTACGATACCGTTAAACATGAAGTGCTAGTACACATCTTGCAATATATAGAACTGATGGGCAGAGATATCCGATTAATAGCTAACTAGTATTGGAACTAGAACGCTGCCGTTAGAGTAAAGGGATAGATAGGGGAGGACTATCAAGCATGCGATGATTCCGAGGTTATTCTTTCGTCTTTCTTAGTCAATATATACTCAAAATGGGTGTTTCTGAATGCGATAGAAGGAAGTGATATGGGTATAATTGTAAACGGTGTCGTTTTATCAATAACCTTAGGTATGCAGACGACATAGTTGCATTAGCAGCAATCTTAGATAATCTGCAATTTCTATTGAATTCCGTTACGCGAGCAAGTAACAACATGGGCCTGCGAATAAATACTAAGCAAATCAAATGACTCGTTATCAGAAAATACTAATTACTGATGATGATGATATTATTCAAATTGGAACTGAAACTATAGAGAAAATCTCAACTTAAACTAGGGTACAAGATAGATGATAAATGGGAACATACTCCTCAGGTTCTAAGAAAAATCGAGCAAGGAAGAATTTCCAGAAGATGTATGAGATTCTGAATAGTTAGAATCTCATACTTAACAATTGATCTACGTCTCCCCCTATTTGGATGCTATCTGTTAAGCGTTCTTTCATACGGTGCTGAAATATTGAGGCGTTCGAAATGTGGGCCTACCACAAAATGTTCAAAATATTCTGAACCGACCATATAACAAAAATTGAAGTAATGCGATGCTTATACAAACAAACTGAAGTGCACAATATTATAAAGAGAAGAAAGTTCGAGTATTTCGGCCACGTTTTTACAAACAATAAATACCATCTGTTACAAATCATCATATAAGAAAAATTTGAAGGTAGGCACGGGCCGGGCCGCAGAAGAACATCATGGCTTAAGAATCAGTCATTGGTAAGATCATGTTACTGATTGCCCATGTCCTTGGAAGTTAAGGTATAATAAGAAGAAGAAGATAACAGTGATGATTACAATCCCAGTAAAGCCGAATACAATAACTATATGAATTTTGACTGGTATCTATTTTACACCGTTACAGAATGTATATCGTGCGATAAATATAGAATTCGACGCAAAGATGTTCGTCACAAATTCATCTTTCTTGCTATAGTTAGAGCCAGAAACCAGAGAATGTTAGTTTATAATATCCTTGCTATCACTACAGGGGTAAAAGTTTGACACTCCTAAAAATGTGTGTATACACAAGTATAGTCGTTGCATTTTGAGAAGGTAACCGCAGTAATAGGACACTATCCATGCCTCGAACACCAGGAACTGAAAGTCCTCACAGAAAAAATAAAAGTACTGAAAGTGATTTACTTCTTCTATGCTAATGTTATCTAATTGCATTTTGTTTCCGGTTGCGTCCTCCTTTCATGTGTTATTCATGCATTTTGTCTTTTCTTGGCGTAGTCTCTCAATATGCGGCTTTTTGTCATACTAAACATTATGTCATCTACGTATGCTATATTTCTGTCATTTTTTTCGTTAGTACTCCGTGTCTTTTTATCTTTCTTATGTCACTATTCACTGCTATGTTGAGGTCTCATTGATAAATTTTGATTTAATATTAATTAATTAATTCGGAAATCCTTGTGCTATTTTTCATTTAAGTATGTACTGTCACCTAAGAAACGCATAAACGTAGCAATCCACACGGTGGAAATATATTAAATCAATTTACTTTTATTTAAAACCTTGTTCAGTAAATGATGCAAACCGCCTTCAGTCCATTAACAACGTTAGTTACATGAAAGCACTTATATTTATAAGGATATAAGCTAAAAAGTACTAGTTCTCTAATAGTAAGAAAGTACAATTCACACTAAAGCCTATTTATAAACTAAAATAAATCTGCATTGGCATCATATTATTGCATTACCACATCATTACAACCTGCAATTAAAACAGGCCGTCCGTTCGTTTTGTTCTCATAAATTTCTCGTAAATCACCATCAGAATAATAGTCAACCATTTAATTTTGTATTCCGTTAGAAATGTGGTGCGGCTTTTATGACACTCATTTAGAATGATTTTAATTGCACTGATGTTTTATGATATATAAATTTCCCGCAACACATGTGCAAAGAAACTTGACTACCGGGATACGAATGTTGCGCAATCGCTATAATCAAGCGTGCACATTTCATAGCGATGGACTAATAGTATTAACTCAAATATTAATGTCAAAACATAACTACTATCTAGCTTTTAGTTCTGTCAAAGATAGCAATAATCTTTCACGGAGCAAAGGGTCAATAATCCACACCATTTGCAATAATTTTGGTTCGCTATATTCATAACTATGGCTCAAAAATCGTACTCCTGGATAACCAATTGTATAGCCCATGGACAAATATAAGAGAGGGATTAATTTCATAAATAAAATGTTGGCACACTCCGAAATACAGATCCAGCGCCCTCATGGGGGCTCTCCCAATTAATGACGAATTTCAGATCTTTCTCACAACAGTGGACTAGCCCTCAAATGTCATAGAGAAATATAAGATCTTACATGTCTCTATAATTTTAGATATTATTTGAATTTAATATATATTTTTATTTATATAGTAACTGAAAATAATGAATTAGGAAGGAAAACAAATAAGCAAAAGTAAGGTGGACAAATATTTATTATATATGAGCCATTGAGAGCAAAAGTGGAGTAACCTTCAAATTTAAAAAATATTGTTTTATATTTTTACTATTATTAGTATTAGTAATAATATAAAATTAGATGAAAACATGCAAAACAAAAGAACGCCATACAACATGATAGATTCAGATAAAAAATCTTCCGAGTATCCAAAAGAAAAATACTATGATTACTATAAAAAATCAGAATAATGAGAATAATCAATCACGAACTACATGAGTTAATAAAAGCACAGATAATCAGATGCGCTGGACACATGATACGAATGCTCAAAGAAAGGGTGCCCAATGAAATCTTTAAAGTAACACTCCATGGTACATGAGAGAAGAGAAAGGCCAAGAGCCAGATGGTTAGACAAGACAAGATAGAAAAGGACTTGAAAGTCTTAAAAGTAAGAGATTGGATGATAGCTGCTGAAGACAGATCCAATTGGAACGGAATAGTCAACGAAGCCAAAGTTCACGTTTGGCTGTGGAGCTAAAAAAAGCAGATAGTTTCTTATTGGATTTTACATTATGGATCTTATATACTTGTAAATTATAATTATGATCTGAATCAATATTAGAAAGTTTTATTCTCTTACATGGTATTCAGGCAGCTCTGAATATGATTCAATGAGGTTGGTGAATACTAAGCTATATCATTATTTCCGTCAAAATAATAAATATAAATTCTTGTGAAAACATCGTGTATTAAATAAAGTAGGAATAGCTACAAAGTGTAGATGTATTTTGAAACTATTATTGAATGAATTATAATGAAAGTGGCCTGCGAAAATATGAGTGTTGCCAAATATTTCAAAATTATAATCACAAGCTGACATTATAAAATCTAACCATGTCTTCCTTCTGTCTTCGGTCCACTTCTCAAAAAGCCTGATATCATTTAACATAGACAATGCTGTAATTACATGTATGTATATAATTGGACAGTACACAAATAGAGCATACTAGTGGCTGATTTATAGTAATTAAATTATCTATATAACGATTTGACAACTATTCGATTCAAGGCTATTTTCCGAGATAAATTTGGAACTTTATATATTATCTATTTGCCTTTTACCTTTCGGAACTTTATATGATGGTAAATTTCTCTAAGATAGTGAGGATGAATTCGACACAATATCTCGAATAGTTATATAGAAAGTAATGTCACTTTCTCTCTTAACATAAGTTAGTCATACTTTTGCAAAACAAATAACAGTATACTCGCCGCCATAAATAAATGAACACCCAGTAAACGCTGATGTATTTTGATGAAATTTTCAGAAACGTTTATTTTCTTTCTATTAAGAAACGATGAACATTTCCGCAAGATACAAAAAATGTTAACAAAAATAATGCGTCGACCCTCCTCTGTTTCTTACACATTCAGCTAGCCGATTAGGCATACTTGAAATGAGCGAATCTATGGTAGCCTGAGGTATACTATCCCATGCTTCCAAAATCCGTTGTTGAAGGGCATCTACATTGTTTGGGCGCACACATGTTCGATTGGTGATAAGTCTGGCGAACGAGAAGGCCATGGAAGCAGATCAACATATGCTCGTTGTTGATATACTGATCTGCATTTTATGTTTCCTAAATAACTACTAGAGGAGATCTGCTTCCATAGCAATGCGTCCCACAGCATCACACCTTGAGTGAGAGCAGTATGTCGTTGTACAGAAAACTGCAAATTGCGTCTTTCTCCCGGACGTCTTCTAACCAATCTGCAACCATATCAGCCCTTGAAGAAAATCGAGATTGGTCACTAAAGATGTCTTGATTTATTGCATATTTAAATGCAACCTCTCGTTGCGTGCTGTTAGAGGTACATAAAGCAATGGTCGGTATGGTCTGAGCCCAAAAGATCAAATTCTTCGATATGTCGATCATAAGGAGATTTGATGATGATTAATCCCTCTCCATCTATCAACAATTTCCCTTATTCATGAAAAACGATCCCAAAGAACCAGAAGCCAACGTGCACGATCTTCCCGATCAGCGGTGCGTCTAGGACGTCCGGGGCGCAAACGTCATCGTTCATCATTATATTCTGACCAATATAGGGAAATTGTGGCGAGACTTATTTATGGCGGTGAGTATATATGCTCTATTATTTTAGATTCATTTATATTATCTATTGAGTTAAACATATTTTTTATATATCGTAATTTCATGTTTTGCTTTAGCTGCACCGCTAAAATAGTAGATTTTTAATTGCATAAAGTTTAGATTTTCTTAGTTGATATTGAAGTACCTACTAAATGCAGCTTTCTATCATCAATTTAATTTTGCATAATTGGCAAACTTTTTGTACCTCTACAACTCTTCCAGTGTAATTTGAAATACTCTCTGAGTTTGTAGAATGTATTGGTGTCCAGTTCTTTGTCAAATGTATGATGAATGGAGGAATGGTTACTTTTGGAAAAACTATATTAAGATTTTTATTTACCTCTAAATATTCTAATCTCAATTTAATAAGCTCAAATTTGAAAAAAAAAATTATATATGACTTCCTTTGTACACACTTTTCTTTGGAATTAAAATACTATTGTAGGAATGTGCCACCAAATATAATGAACGTTAATTTCCTTCAATTTCCAAACTTTATCATGTCCTCCAAAGAATATCTATAATTATTCCGCCATGCTGATATATTTTCATTGCAATGACGTAGACTACTATGCCTTATTATATCTGAGAGACTCCAATTTTGATGCAACGGACTATAGTCTTGTCACGATTATAGATTTTTTTTACATTTTGTATTTGTGCCTTTTGCAATTTTGTCAGAAACTTGAGACACAACTGATTTAAGTTTTTCTGTTCAGGATTATATATGAATCCAATGAGCCAAATTTTTTTTATAATGTTTTTTTTTGTGTTTCTTTAAGTTGGAATTTTTCTATATGATGAGATTTTTGTTTTCGCTTTCCGGATTTTGAAGATTCTACAGTTTTTCCCACCAACTGTACAATGCTCGACCTATTTATCCTTACGTCTATCGATACCATATCCATCTCCCACCTATAGTTACCACTAATCTAATTTTTTTAAAAAGAATCTATCTTTATAGTACCATCAGTCGTGAGTCTTTTACGCCAGTGAATTCATTTACGTAAAAGAAATAATTTGAAATAACATAATATATACCTATTTGAGTGTTAAATTGTGGCATATTAAAACTGAAGTTTAATTAACTTTTCAAACTGACATCAGTTGTCACGTTGACATATAACAGCCCGTTACAAAAATTACACAATGCAAACATTGTTTGTATGACTTTTTTATGAAGTAGTAGTACATACTCCTAATATTAAAGAGTTATATTGCGTAAGATTTTACTTGCGTAGCAATTATAATTGACAGTAATATCGAGACAGCGATCATCAACTATTAATTGGCAGCTTCATTTATTTACTTACCTTGATTGCATAAAACAAACAACGAATAATTATCGGAACAATTATACTTTCAATCCTGCAAGTTAATTACACGCAAATTCCAAATTTAAAAAACGCTAATTATAGCCTGTCGCTCTATGAAAATACTCACCACATTTTACAGCAATTTCCAATTAATTCAATCCGCAAATTATAACATTTCCACGAACGATGAAAAAATGGTCACAATTAGAACGCCCTTATAAGTTCGACTAATGAGCTAACTAGCAATCATTATAGGATATAGGCATATTTATTAGTGGAAATTGCGTCCATTTGAAAAATTGCTTGTGTGCGCCGTAATGAAACAATACCGAGCTAATGGTTATGAAATTTATTGCCTAGGCAATTCCCTACGAAACAAAGGGAGTTATCGTCATTAATAAATCAATCACCTTATCGGTTTTCGTGTCATTAAATTAATATGCCGTAAATCTTGGTTTATTATGATTGTTGAATGCGCATTGTAAATAATAATTTTAGTGCCGGCAAATGGGTGGGTGAGGTTGGTAATGAAACAACGACGAAAAAACTGCAAGTATATATTTTTATTGTCGAGTAATTATGGTGGTAATTAGGGGTGCGCCGTTGGAAATTTGTAAACATGGTGATTAGTGGTGGATAATTAAAAGGCCGTTTCCCATCTGGGTGCTTTGTGTAAAAGGACGGTCCGCGGGGTGAAGTAGACCAACTGACGCGTCTGCCCGTGTATCCCTAACCTTGAACATAAATCACACAGACGGGAGAGGGTTAACCGGAACAGGAACTGTCGTATTCAAATTAAGGTCCCCGGCCTTTGCATAAGGCAGTTGTGCAAGACCCTCGCTTTCATTAGGCCCCATTGACGGTCTATCTGTACACAATGCGGGGCGGAAGGGCACCTACCTGAGCTTAAGAAAGGGGTTCAGACACTCCAGACGCAAGGTAGACCATATGCAAAGGAGTCAGCAGGTATCGGGACATGCGACACAACATCTGCATATGAGTGAGGAAAGGGTTACGTGAAAAGGGACCACATGAGAATTCTCAGGACAGGTAACGATCGGGATTGTGAAAAATGATAAATTATATTGAGAATAGGACCGCAATCGGGGAACTTATTTGAATATAATTCAAAAACTGTCAGACGCCCCTTGACGTCATTTGCATGCGAGTTCGCATAAAGAGACCTACATGTACCTGGATTGGGACCGGTGACGCAACCGTTACATTTTCCTATGTATTTGTATACAATCCCGTATGCAAATTCTACAGCACACGTCAAGTAATCAAACGCTAGGTACACATATGCACGTGGTGAGTTTGTGCATGTTCCAGGCGCGCCCGTAATCAATATTATTTTAACAATGCATGCAAGCATTACCTAATCCATCTAATAGCATATTATTTGCCGTGTTGCTATTTATTTATTAGATTACCGGCGAAACTACACAGGTCTGGAATTACGTCGGACGTAGATAAAAAATCGTTAAAACGCGCATACAAAACAATACAACCCCCGCCCGCAGACTATAATCATGTATGGCGGGCAGTCGGCTTAATGAAATATGTTGCGATGAAAACTATGCTATCAGCAAAGCCACAACAGCTAATTAAACTTTATATGGAAAAGGAATAAAATGCATTAAATTTTAACGGCGGATGGAAATTGCTACTGGAAATAGCAGTATGAGGTTTGAATTTAATTATCTAAAATTATATGGAATAACGGGAATTGTAGGTGAGTATCGTATTGGACAAAATGAAAAAATAAATAAAATAGTAGTTAATATAGTGTATAACTATATGTTTCTGAAATTTATCTGTGTAAAACAGTAAATAATTCAGCATTTCAATAATTTTGCCCTATATTAATTATGTTCTTTTTACTTAATGGCTGGAAATTTATAGGCAAAAAGATTTAGAACATTAATGAATTTGTTAGAACTAGTAGAAGTAATTTTGAATAATTAATTATTGGTGCGGCAGTAGCCACTTATGGAACAAAAGCTGAATACAAATTTAATCTAAATTCGGGTTATTTGTGGTGACAATTTCTAATAATATCAATTACACTGAGCAACATAATGACATTTTCATAAGCTATATTAGTTCTGAAGAATGCATGCTAATTAATATAAATCTATCAGATAAAGTGGTACTTCTTTAAAAGATTCGAAAATCTCACTTTAATAATTTACTCGAATTTAATTTATAATTATGTGGAAACTTTGATGTAATACATTTTTTTTATTCATATATCATAATCATAATTTTGCACACATAATGATTACTATCCTAAATTTGGTGGTTGATATTATATATAATACTATTAATATTTATTTACTTTTACTACCCAGCTCAGTGGTCTAGTGGTTAAAGACGTCGTACGTCTCGTCCTAAGCATTGGGGAGCCTGAGTTCGAACTCCATCGGGTTGCATTTTTGCGAATCACCTTTCACAATTTTCAGAGGTTTCTGTGAAGTCAAGGTAAGTACCGGGTGATTAAATTGCGTTAAGTTTCTACCTTGACCGACGAAAATGCCTTACGTCTGAAAGACCAATGAAACTAGATTTACTAACTTTTTATGTTATTTTTTTATGTTACAATAAAATCAGTTAATGTAATTTGATAATTCGTATAGTAACAGTATTAGTGAAGAAAGAAATTTGATCTTATTGGTATATTATAATAACGTTATTACTCTCCAAATATCAGTATTTTAATTATAAACTAGAAGACTACTCACTAGTTGTATAAAATTTATAAAAGGTTTCAATTAGATGCTTGATTTTATTCAGTGCAACGCATTTCCAATAAGGGTGTTTGAAAGGGCAAGCGGTGTGAAATCAAACTACCTGTATCGTGTATCTCAACCATCTAGTGAAAGTTACATCCTGTAATCGGAATCACTCTCATCTTCAAATCCTTACCTGCGTAGAAAAGGGTTGCCTTTTCCTTTACGCAATATTAGCATCAATCCCTCACGTTTGACAAAATACTTATATTAGGTACGTTCAACTGCTTTAAATTGAAACCAGGTAAGTACAGAATGACAATATTGGAAACGATACAAGATACAAAAAGACACAAATAGACACAATTATCAGGATAATTTCAAATTAGTTCATAGCTTTTATAGTTTATAGTAATAAAGTTAATTATATAAATGGTTACTATTTACTGAAGTAACAAATGCTGCATTTTTAAAATGGAAATGCACACTGCTTGATGAAATAAAATGTTTTATATAAATGTACATGAAAATAAAAGTTTCTGTGAGTTTTTATTACTTATGGTGACTATATTAGACAATGCATTTATGGCATTCTCTAAAATACAAGTAATTTGTTTTTGCAGTACCGTGAACTGAATGCGGAAAGTAAAAATAATGCTGAATCCAATGGCCATAGGTAATAAATATATTGTGCCATTATGAGAAATAGTGGAAATATTTACTTATAGATATAGTAAAATCAATGCACGAAACTAAAATTCTTTTGAGAAGACTAAAGTTGTAGAAAAAGTTATACACAGAAATAGGCGATATAGTATCAATGGAATTAATACAAGACACTTGTGAAAGCTGTTAAAAAAAGATTAGTAAAACAGATCCTAATACTCTCAAGTATCAAGTATCCGTTTTACTTTACTACTTTATAAAGCGATAAATCAATGATTTTCGCCAAAGGCGAATCCAATCCATGTGCAAGAAATAATATCGTCATGTAAAATGTGTATGTAAAATCAGTAGCTTTGCGAAACGGTTAACAAAAAAATCGTGTGTGTCCAGTGAACATAACTTTATACATAACATAATCTTTATAGAAATTTTTTTTATAATAATTAATGTTATTTCCAATTATTTTTCCTAATTTCAATCCTAATCTTTTAACAAGAAAATGTATTCCGTATATATTTTTAAAATTGACTGAGGTAATGTGTCATTTCTGTCAAATATATAATAAAATACTCGAAATAATTTATATTATTTCGAGTATTTTATTATAATATTGGTAAATTTTGTATTTTTTGTAGCCAAACTCGCAGTTTGGTTGTCTATCTTCATTCAGATTTTTTTCAACAACTAATCAAACTTACGTGAAATAATTGCCATATACAAAATTTGATTTCAAAACATACAGTAGTTTTTCTGAAAAAGTGCACTACTATTTAGTGTTAAAATTATTTATTTTGCATGATTACAATCCTTTATAGATATTTTATATAATAAAGCAAAAAACTACCACAGACCGATCTAAAAATGACAATCTCATTAAGCTCGGATTCAATAGACCTAAAACAAACTATTTGATTATATTTCTCTGCGACTAGAATTCTTAGCAATCCATAGCAACAATATAACAAAAATTTACAACATTTACAACTGCACAAACATTGATTTAGTCTGAAATATATTTTGTAAGATTTGATGGGCTTCTACATTCTATATCTTTGAATTATATTAATAAAATCATACAAAATAAATTTCAGAGCCAACAAGGTGCTTTAATTAAAATTTTTAAATTCCATTGCCTAATTTTTACTAAGAGCTTTCAAATTCGCACCATAAAAGAAGCATAGATGTGATTTCGATCCTTAACCATATCACGTTAAAGCAATGTATATGATTAAAAGCTAAACATATTGATAATTTCTAAGTAAAAGTACAGAATTAAAAACAAGTTTGTAGTCGTATACATCTTCCTTAGCCAAAAAATAACGTTTCACTCATGTGTATTTTATATCAGAATACTCTATTAAATGTTCTTTCCCCTATCTATTTAGTTAACGCAATACCAGGACGTTTTATTATCATAACATCGTTTAGGACGACCTTTTATTGCCAAAAGAGGCAATTAACAGATTAGCACAATAAAATTAGCCCCTTCAAGTTTGTCGTTAAAAGTATCGCAAGGGAACCGCAATGGTGCGCCGGTGGCGAATTTTCTCCATGTCCGGCTGAAAGCTCAACGTCCCCTCAATCAAACAACCCCGCGTTTATACCGGAAAGAGTGGAGTGGGTGAGCGTTGGTGAATCATTATTTTTTTCCATGATGGTCGTCGCGCCCTACGCAATGGCGACACTTTTCAATAATTCCAAGAGTTCAGAATATATTAGGATTACATTATGGAAAACAAATTTAGAAATAATTTTTTCTTAATATTTCAGTCATGCCTTATATTCCAAATAACTAGATATTCAAATTATGCTGAATTACGTGATATGTACAAAATATTACTATTCGAGAAAATTGGCAATCAAAACTATTCGATTCTACGTTATAAGTAACTACCAATATTCTGTATATTTTATCGAATGTGATTTAAAAAAATAAGCTATATCAATTTCTAAACTTTACTAAAGTAGTGTGCACATTTTAGTTACTATAATTTTTTTATCATTAAATTATTTTATAATAGTAGGATTTCTTCCATAGATTCTATCTATGAAAATTATATATCTAATAGCCGGATATAAAACGCGGAGTTCTAACCAACAGTATTCAGGATATTGTATCGATGATATTTTGTGATTTAAAACAAAATTAGTTGTAGATATTTCTATTGTAGGCGAGTAAATTAAATTATCTCTCTCATCGGTTGTTTTTTCTTATATATCAATGTAGACAAAGTAAATCTATGCTTGCGTTTTGTTTATCGTACGTAAAATAAACTCTACAGTCGATACTCCCTACAGAAGCCAAATATGCAATAAATCCGTGGACTTTACAACTACAAATTCGAAATTTATCTCCCAACTGGAACAACAATAAATCGCTTGAATTTTACGGGCATGCAACCGTTCCCGCAAACGATTCATTGCCGGCCGCGCGCATAAAATCCAAATTTCTACCCGGAGCTCGCCGCATTTCCGCAGAATTTTCCGCCACAATTAATCGTTTCCGGTGCCGCCGATTTTTGTTTGGTCCCTCCACCAGCGGCGTACCGCCAATAGAATAATTCTTTATTGAAACGTATTACCATCATTTTTTCCCACTACGTGTTTATTCACAATTAAAATTGTGTTTGCCCTCGCGAATGCGTTTGTTGGTTGGTTGATGCAATACATGCGCTTTTATAATGAATGGATAAATAAATATTTCGCAAACCAAACAGTAGCTATCGGCCAAATAATGCAAATATTCCGGTACGGTACATTATTCATACCGTAGAGGATTTAAATTACATATCCACAAAATTGAAAATTTAAACAATGAAAATTATTTTAATTACGAATACCGTATGAAAATATTTATAACAACTATGGATGTAATTAAAGTGTATAATGGAAAATTTAATATTAAAATATTAATTAAATATAAACGAATATTAATAATTATCATCATCAACTAATTTATGCTGGAGATTTTTACTTCATTATATATTGTTTATATAAATTTATGAAAATTTAATCAATATATTTATAAAAATATAAATACAATCACTTTGTTTGTATACCACAAGTTAATCTCAACTTGCTAATGTCAAATTCAAGTAAAATAGAAGTCGATAATAAGTAATATATATATATATATATATATATACTACAGAAATTGGATTATTAAATTAATAATATACTCGACTATTTTCTATTTAAGTGAATTTTGTAATCCAATATATGTAGTACATATGGAAGCAAACAATCTTTATTAGGCTATTGGCTCTTCGCCTTTCCGCAAGTACTTATAATCGTTTTTATTTTATTTTAAGTTTTTCAATGGCAAATTGTATTTCTGAAACTGTAGTCATAAACAAATATTTTATGTTATACACACAAAGTGATTGTTTTTTATTAATTTTTTAATAATCATCTCATTTACAACATTGTGAAACAAACTATAATCATGTAAATTATATAATTATGTATAATGTGCGAGAGCGGAACTACATGCCCCCTCTCACCATGTAAATATTTTTAAATTAAAAGTGTTATTGTAAATAAGTAGAATATTAAACGCGAAAGGGAGAATCAAGAATAATACTTCTATAACTACCCAGCCTGAGTTCGAATCCTATCGGGGGGAATTTTCGCGAATCATCTTCCACAATAGGTTAAGGTACATACCGGGTGATTCAACTCCTCTGAGGTTCTCCTTTGACCGGCGGAAAAGCCTCACGGCGATAGCCTTATAATTGTTTTTTTACTTCTATATACGTATTACAAGATGGTATTTTTTATAATAATAATAGTTATTGTTTGTATAATAATTGCATATGCTATAAAAGGGCTATCGATCCGCTGTCTTTCTGTCCAGTTATTACTTTCCGAATATAGTACTGCTGCATAAGGAAGTTATTATTTTAAATTTTAATTTATAATTGCTAATTTTGAGTTTTATTTTCGTTTCATGACAAATATAGAAATATCTCATTTTTGGAAAATGTTTCTCGGTGTGTGCGTGTATAAATGTGTGTGTTTGTGTGTTCAAAATTGCTGAAAACTCGGCTGTATTATAGGGACCAATTATGAAGATTGGGTTTTTATCACTACCGGACGGACCCGATAAAAGTTGAGCAAAATCTGATAACTAAAACAGTTTAGCTGAAACAAACAATATAATTAGATTCAGAACATTAAAAATGCGAAAATAGTTGCATGTCAAATGTTGTAAAATGATAATATTATAAATAAAATTTAATTACGTATAACATAGTATTTAATTAAAATTAATAATTTTCGAGAATAACTTTTGATTAAATAATTCTAAAAAAGTCGTCTGGGGCCCACTCGATATATGTTTAAGTATGTATATTATTTTAAATTTTACAATTATTCTCGGATTCGCTCTCTTTCAGAGCTATCAGCAAAAAATACTGAAAATACAAATATTCTGATATATTAAATTATTGATGCTATAGAGTATTTTGATTAAGTTTGACGAAATTGAATTTTTAAGCAATGAAAATAAATTTAAATATGGCTAATATATTTATAGTTAGTTACAATTTGTATCTGGCTATCGATCTTCGGGTCCTACTGCCGTGTGTTTGTGTAAATGTATGTAAGTGTTAGGGTTTGCTATTTAAGAAAATCGTCCCTGAATTGTTGTTAATTGTATCCCAACGACAAATGATGGAACCAAATACCCGAGCTCGTTCTTTAAGCGAGGATGCTAACCACTGCACTACATCGGCGTGTTTATATTTATATATTTGTAGAAAAATGAAAATAATTACTCAGCTCAGTGGCCTAGTGTCTCATACTAAGAATTTCAAATTAAGCATTGAGGAGCGAATCACCTCTAACAGTTTTCAGAGGTTTTCTATGAAGTTAACCTGAGTTTCTCGCTTTATCAGCGGAAAAGTCATCCGGCTGTTAGTAATAATGCTTTTTTTGAAAATAATTATAAACAACAAATATATATTATATTTTTCAATTTCTAATAATATGAAAATATTACATAAATCAATTTTTTGCATGAAATGAAAACGTATTATCTATCCCACCATTATTCTTTTTCTGATTCACTCTCTTTTAGATTGAGACTATTGTGATATATGTAAAATTGATTTTCTCTTTATATCTGTGGAGACGCTGCATGGCAGAGAGGAATCGATTGTGGAATCGGATACTCCAAACCGCACATGCATATGACTACCGGTTTGAGCGGGATGGCCGCTCAAAGTTGGGGTGGTTAGTCACACGAAAGTAACATTTGGCACATATCGCAGGGCGCAACCATAGGCGGGCGTTGCCTGCAGCGTGCAGGAAAATATTTGCAGGATTTCCAGCATATTGTGCTGCAGATTTTTATCAAACGAATTCCTCATGTTTACGAAATTTAATTTCGTCAGCGAAATGTTTGGTATTCTTGACCATAAAAAGATCTGCACATATATGTAAGTGACATTATTTGCTTTATTTTAATTTTAATTTTAAATAGAATTGAGGCTATAAATAGTAGAAAAAATTGTTAAAAAGCTGATAGTGTAATCGATTTCAAAACTAGGAGTATTAGAGAGGGAGTAAATTCTCAATACAATTCCTTTAGTAAATATTTAAAATATAAAATCATTAAAAGATTTAAAAAATATTAATCGTTTAGTTATAATATAATTAAGCATCATAATAGCTTATTCGTTAAAATTAAAATAACAATTAAAATGGAAAATACTCCCTAATCACATATAAATAAGCCCGAATTCAAATAGCAGTAGTGTAGCATATATGAGCCATTCAGAGTCTAACCCTAAAAACTAGTATTATGTTATTTTTATTATTAGTAGTAACACAACAATTGTCTTTTTTAACATAAATATTGTGAAAACAAAATTTATGGTTATATCCCCGAGACCCGAATATAGCAGAAAACGCCGTACTGACGTTTGGAAACCTACCAATAGAACTAATAAACAAATTCAAGTATTTGGGAACATAGGAACAGAGGACTGGTCATCAGACACCGAGATCAAATGCAGAATTGAAAATGCACGCAATGCATTCATGTAATTCAAAAAAGTCCTTACCAATACTGAACTTTATCTGAAGCTTAGAAAGACATTTGTAAGATACTACATATGGCCAGTGCTCCTATTTATGTATTCTTACCTGAAACTTTGCCATCTACTTTATAAAAACCAATAATTTAAAAGAAGTTTAAAATGGAAACACCATAAAAACATAAAATAAAAGTAGGCATGCTTCTATTTTAACATAATTTAGAATAGTGATTATATTTTATAATTTAGCATATGCATTAATTTGAGATATATAAAAATATTTATATATTTAAGAAAATTAATAAAAATGGAAGTAAGAATAATTATTAATATGAAACTTGAAATGGAAAACTATTAAATTATAGACTTTAATTATTTGTAACAAACAATAATGTTTACATAATTATCTATTCAACGATGAAAGTATGCAATAAAAAGATTGTAGACTGCATACCTAGGATACGTGCTACGGAATCAGAAGTATGATATACTACAAGTTATCATTGAAGGGCAAATTGAAGGATAAATAGTAAATAGTTGTCATTAAAGAAGCGTTAATATTAAAATAGCACTGTAAATAATGTCGAATCGCTAATAAATAAGTTCAAATTAAAATAAAAACATAAAATAATAGTCGGTATGCTTTTATTTTTAACTTAGTTTAGCATCGTGATAAGTTACGCATTAATTAACTCTGAATTCAAATAGCAATATAATGTATATACATTATTTTTATATATTTATGAAAATTAATAAAAAAGAAAGTAAGAATAATTGTTTATATGAAACTTGAAATGGAAAACAATTAAATTATAGTCCTTAAATATGTTAAATGAAAAATATGTTTACATAATTATCTATTCAACGATGAAAGTAAGAATAATTATTTATATGAAACTTGAAGTGGAAAACAATTAAATTATTTCAACATAATTTAGCATCGTGATAGTTGTTTATTCGTTAATAAAAAAAATATCACAATCACAATTACCTGTGATTAAACAGTATTTTCCGAAATTCAAATAATAACAGATTTACATGTTCATAATCTGGTATCGAATTATTCAGTGGTAAAAACGCAGTAATAACCAACTAATGACGAATAAAGTTGGAAACTAATCAATTATTTAAATGAGGTATTTATAATTATTTATTGTAAAGTGCTTTGAGAATTCTGATTAGGATTGGCTGAATGGTGTAAGGTTTTTGTTACATGAGACGAATCCGGCAATGTACCGTGATGAATGTCTAACTACACCGGTAAACGTTTAGAAAGGTAGGAGCTTTAATGAATTTAGAAGGTATGACAAATTACTTCTTGGGGCTAAAGGTAATCTCTTGTTTCTCAAGTAATTATTTCTCAATAAATTTAGTGGTTTACTTATCTTAATACTTTAGCAAATACCTTAGAAATAACATATAAAAGATGGCTTAAAAGATAGTTACAGTCTGAGTAACAGTCTGTAAATATCTATAATAGCCACATAAAAGGATAATTTGATTTCACATAATATAAATTAATTTAAAGTATATCAAATCAAATTATCTTTTTATGTAGCTATTGTAGATATTTACAGACTATGACTATGTATTTAAGGCTTCTTTTATATGTTATGTCTAAGGTATTTGCTAAAGTCTTAAGACTACAAATTCGTAACAACTGTTAAGTTAGTATTAATTCTAAAAATATGTCTTAAATGTAGAGAATAGAAGATTTAAGATATAATACAATACATTTGAATTTTATGAAGAGTCCCTTTTGTTTCTAAATAAAGTGGTATTCATTTTTACAATAATACGAGAGAAACCAGAATAAAATAGATATAGAAATGTTACAAGAAAAATAATTAGTACAAAGAAGATAAAAAACGAAAAGCACTAAGACGACCTAACACCAGAAATGATAAAACATAAGGGAAAAGAAGGAATAAACACCTAACTCAAATACCTAATGACATAATATAAATAATGAAAATACCAAATCATGGAACACACTCTTTATAATACTCATTCACAAAAAGGAGACAAAAGAAACTGCAACAAGTACAGAATAATGACGCTAACCAGAAAACCAAAAAAATACTAGCCATAATCATGGAGAAGAGAATAAGAGATAAGATCGAGGAAACCCTAGACGATACGCAGTGCGGTTGTAGGAGAGAAAGTAGCGCCCAGGACCTGATATTCTCGATAAGGCAAATGAGCGAAAAAATAATAAATAAAAACAGGGATATCCATATATCGTCGCCTAAGAAGCAACACCACACATTTAAAATTTTATTTGATGTTGACAGGAGAGAGAAAAACTGATTATAAAATGTCTATTGGAGTTATTTATCTCTGACAAGTTATCAATTTTTTATTTTATTGCTTATATTTTATTTTTTTCAGCCAGGAGCAATTTAACTACATATGACATATGTCTAGTATTTCCAATAGAAATAGATGGATTAATAAAAATGCAACATAAGATATGAAGATGATAAACGTGCAATACTGGAGCTTTCATGCTCCAGTATTCCACGTATAGCATAGGTATAAATCAAAATGATGATGTTGAATGTTCACTGACGATATTTGAAGAATCAGGGCAAAATTTACAACATAATATACAGATAACATGTTGATTTTTATTAATTCTTTGTTTAGAATTAATAAAAATTAACATGGATATAAACGTAGAAAAACAAAGAGCATGATGGTATCCAGGGAAAACAAAACTAAAAATAAAATTAAACGGAAAATAAATGATCAACTAGAAAGTTTTAAATCTATAGAAATGATAGTAGATAGAAACGGAAAATAGACAAAGAGCTAAAACCTTCAATAAGTTATTTGGAAGGAAAACATATCGAAAATTATAAAAGCAGCTATATTAAGAAATATCATATGACCGACAATAATATATAGCAGCGAATAGTGGAACATTCAA